>VXBA01000260.1:1467723-1479747 GCA_013399895.1 Serilophus lunatus
AGAGAAAAACAGCAAAAATACAGCTGCTGCCTTTCTTTTTTGCTGTTGGGAAATTACCAAGGCAGCATGTGGTCCTACTAGCTCCTGGCAAGTTTTAGCCAATAAATTATAAAACATTAATTTAAGAGGGGGAAGGAAGAAGAAAAGGCAGCAATAAAATTGCTTTTAAATAACTCCAGTGTAGGTGGTGTGTAAACAGGATACGTCACAACTCATTGAAAAATTCTTATTGGACAACAAAAAAAAAAAAAAAAAAAAAAAAAAACAAAAAACAAAAGAAAAATTNTCCATCACTCCATGATCTGGAGTAGTATCAGAAGGAAAACCATTGTGCCTGTACATTCCTTTCTTTCCACTTAGCACATACCTGGAACTACCCAGGTCTAGAGGTTCTGGAGGAATCACAAGTGAGGGACCACAAAAAAAAAAAAAAAAGGAAAAGAACACGAAACGTAAGCACAAAGTTTCAAGAAAATTCAGAGGTCCTTAGTTTCTGTTTTGTACCTTATTCGAGTTCTTAGCTACCTCAGTAGATTTTGGGTGGTCAAGTCAAAAAAGAAAGGAAAAAAAAAAAAAGGCTTAAACATCTCTGGTTACCAGTAGATGGACAATTATGCCCCAGAGGGTCAGGAAGTACTTTGAATTCTTGCACATGTTATTGTGCACTGGACTGTCCTTGCCAAGAAAACAAATAAGCTCCATCTCAAAACTAGTTTGTCTTTTGTTTCGTTACTTCTGCAGCAAACCTCTTCCAGAATTCACTCCTCTGATGATTACAGAGTACCCCCTAATTTTCAGTGAGAATCTATTTCAGTCTGTTCTTGCATCATTGTTGCCCCTAAATTTAAAAGCTCCCTTCTACAAACATCACACCAGATACAAGAGTGGATGCAGAGGCCAAAAGCACATCAAAAACGCAGGCACCAGGACCTGAA
Source organism: Serilophus lunatus (assembly GCA_013399895.1). Classification (NCBI taxonomy): domain Eukaryota; kingdom Metazoa; phylum Chordata; class Aves; order Passeriformes; family Eurylaimidae; genus Serilophus; species Serilophus lunatus. The sequence goes on from VXBA01000260.1 coordinate 1,468,659, forward strand.
AGGGCTTTGTTCCCTTCCTGTAATTTGAGCCCTGAAAAAGCTAAAAAAACCCTGCCTGATGCTGATGAACTGCCCAGGGCGATCCCTGCGAGTACAGGAAGTGTTTCTTTTCGGCAACTTAGTTTCTGGTGGAAAAAAAGTGTAACTCTCACCTTAATCCTTTGTCTGCTTCAGTGCTGAAGGAGGCTCACCCTCACTTACCAGGCCGTTGCCAAGCTAAACTCATAAAGGGTTTTTATTTCTGCACAAGAGATCATCTTTCCATTTCTCTGGCCATTCTTCCCTCACTTATTCCAGTCTGTCCTGACCAAACAATACACTCCTCTCCAGCTCAGTTATTTCCAGCAAGAGGGAACGTTACCTGGTGCTGCAGGTTGACATAAATCCCCTGCACCATTGTCACTTCAGTCATTTAGGGCCTTCTCATGATTAAACATCCTGCTTTTAGTTGCTTTTTATCCCATTCCTACTGAGTCTTCAAGATCATCCTGTAAAATATTCCCAATTTTCCATGACTTCTCACTTTGTTGGTTTGGTTAAGGAAATGTTTCTACACACTCACCCTCCAAGGTCCATAACACAAATATTAACTGCAGAGGTACCTCAAACCATCCCTTGGGAGGTCTCACAAGAACCTAATCCTAGGTGCAGTTATCCCCCAGATTTTACCCAGTTCTGCTCCAATCTCATAATCCAACTTCTCCAATACATTCATTGGCCACACAGCACTCTAACCCTAACCTCATTTCTCTGCTCCAAAAATACATTATATACATTATATACATTATATTAATTTGGCATAAACCACACCTATTTAAAAACCCTTCCCCCCGAAAAAATATCTTGCTCTAGAACACAATACTCTGTCTCAGACCAAACAGACCTGAAGTTACACAAACCATCTGCTACCCCCTTTTGCATAATGCCTCCACACAGCACAGCTTCTGGTTTGACCAAAATCCAACCTACCAGCTATTCAACTTCCCACGTTGCTTCCTTCTGGCACTTCAGCCATGGAAGAGCAGTACACAGGTCCCATCAAGCACCTCCACTCACAGCCTTGCAAAAATTGCAGAACTGGCTTCAGTAGCCTCCAAAAAAAAAGGCAAAGCCCCTGTGATCCATTAACACAACCCACTCAAAACATCCAGCCTTCTGTTCCTGAAGTGGAATATTCCAGTCTGGATCCTCCCTGTAAAACGTGGAGATCCCACCACGGTGTTTGGCTGGGAGGAACTGCCTTCATCCTACACACACTCTGTACCCAATGAAGACGGGGAGGATTTCCCCTCTGTACTTTGGACAACTGTGACCATGTACATGTTTAAAATACAGCAATAGGGTCAGGCTCTCCATCATTTTCTAGAAGTCTTTTTACTCCACCATCTCAACCACAGCATCATTCCCCTCTCTTCCTCCCATGCTCCAAACCTCCTCCTTTCCTTGCTGTCCACACCACATCCTTGCGTTTTCCTTCCTGCAACACAACTGTGACCCAGCCATGTCATTCTCATTTCGGCCACACCTAGGAAAGTCATTTACCCATTACCTTCCTATTAATGTGGGATTTACCCAAGGCCATGCAGAAATGTAACAACAAGTATTTCCCAACTCACCAAGTAGAACAAAGAAGAAACCAAACAATCCCCTTTTAAACAGCTCCAGGAACCCTGAAAACGTCAGAGTAATTCACAAAGTCCTGGTAAGAAATTCCAATTAAAATGAGAAGTCTTAAGTACCAACATGGGATAAGTTTTCTCATGGAGCAGAGCCAGCTTAGCCTCTTCCTCCTCTCCAATCCAATCATTCCAGCCTCTTAACACAGTGTGCTTGTCCTTCAGCTTCTGAGTCACTGAAAACATCATATGGGAAAATAAGTCTCTTTCCTGCTATTTCTTTTCTCCATGAACCCTGTTGGATCAGCCCTTCCTCCTTAGCAATGCCATATCAGGTCCAAAACGAATCTGGAATTAAAAGCACCCTAACTGAGCACTTCAAAGCCTGTTTGGTCTCTCAAGTTATGGTCACACTGAATGTGCATGTCAGTAATCCAGATTTGGTGTTGCTTAACAGAAGAGCTTCCAAGAACTCTGATCAAAAATCCATCTGGCTTATTTTCCATAGCTCAGGGGTCTCTACCTTCTAGTACAAACCCAGGTGCTGCAGAAAAATTGCTTTTACCCTTTGCCTTCAGCCAAAGATGCTCTTTCCATTACACATTCATCCATTCTTTCTAAGAATCCACTTCTTAGGGACAATCTGAATAGCAAGCATCTGAACAGCCACAGATTAAAAGCTTTTGGTCTGATACAGTAGGGACCTGCCCTGCTACTTCTTGAAGATCTTTAAAAAGCATACATCAAGCCACAGGTTTATGTGGGAAACATTGGTACTTCATAGTTTCTTATGGAGGCATAACAAAGAGTTTGTGCCTGAATTCCAGGATTAAGAAATTAAAAAATATAAAAAACTTCCAAATGATCAGAGTGCAATTTTTGTTAGCTTTGAGAAACTATCACATTCCCACCCCATACAGCTATTTCAATACAATGAGAAAGGCATCAGGTATGGAGGAAGAAACACACAGTTTTCTGCTCAAATGCACAACATTACAATAAACACTATATAATTACTCCCTTGAGATCTGGGATATGGTTCACATTCAAGCTTGCTCCCAACTGTTAATACTACACCTACATCCTGATGGATTGTCCTGCCACAGCAGCTCTGGATCAAGCATCAGTACATGGCTGGTTTGTACTGTGGCTTTTTAATGAGATGTACCAGCATATAAATGAACACCTTCTGACCTGGGAACGTTGTGGTTTTGAACCACTACCAGGGGCACTAAAAGATGTTCACTACAGGTGTCACACCAATGCCCTCCTCAGCAGTGCAGTCTCATAGAATCAGAGAATGACAGATGGGTTTGGATTGCAAGGGGCACTGCAGATCATCCAGGCCCACCCCCTTCCATGGGCAGGGACACCTTCCACTATCCCAGACTGCTCCAAGCCCTCACAACCTGGCCTTGAACACTTCCAGGGATGGGGCAGCCACAGCTTTTTTGGGCCCCACCTCCCTCACAGGGAAGGATTTCTTCCTAACACCTAACTTCTACCACTGCCACAAAAATTAAGTATCCTGGCACAACTCCAGAAATGGAAACCAGAGTTTTCAACCCCTTCTACCATCTAAGAAAGTGTTTGTGACATCAGACACTCGATCCTCTCCTGCTCATACAAATACTCCTCTTTTTTTTCTGAAACAGCAACCCAAGGAATTAACTTCATTAATGTAGTGCCAGGGGTATCCACAGCATCATCTCAGAAGGGCGTTGGCCAGTTCATGTTCTCCTGTTCCAGGAATTTCTGATGCACACTCCAACAGCTTTACCTGCAGCCTTCCCACACCATGATTAACATCATTATTACACTCATTAATAACCAATATGCAAACCCCTCACCTCCTCAGACCTCGTTACTGCTGGGTGCTATGCAGTGTTTTCCCTGTGGGACATGGGATGACAAGGGAATCCACACCTCCCCCCTTGGACAGGGCAGAGGAGCAGAGATCCCTGTGAAACCACCCAATTTCACCCATCCTTCCACCCTCTCAGCTCAGTGACACCAAACCCCTGGGTTCTGGCAGAAGACACCAGGATGGTTTCCATCAGCTCCTGCTAAATCTGAAGGCATGTAATTACAGGCATATGAGCACAAACCCTTATTTCCTTTAGAAATGTAACAGCTTTATTAAACAGATGTTCTGGGAACGGCAGGGAGCAGCCTGGAGCACAGCAGATACAGTGGCAAAGGACTCCCAGAGCAGTGCAAGCATCCCATGGAGTGTAAGCAGAGCAAGATCAAACAGGGAGGAGCTGGGTTCACAAGCTCAAAAGTAGCCTCTTTCTCCAACGCTCTTGTTTAGAAAAATATTGCAAAAGTAATCTCACATCTAGCAGAGTAACTTGAAGTGAGAGGCTTAAACTCTATTCTTGGTTACGTTTCAGAATAAATTATTTGATTACAAGCTAAAAATACTTACTATCAGACATCCTTTCCCCCTTTAAGGAGCTTTTGAGTTGATAATCCCACAACAGAAGTAAGAAATACATTTTTAATGCCATTGATTAACATTTTAGCTCACTTTGGAGGACTCACTGTATCCCTTCTCTTGGAGGTTTTAATGCCAGACTGCTGACATTTCCTAAAAATGCATTATAGTTGAAAAATAAGTTGGGGTGTTGACAGAGCACAGTGCTCACTGTGCTGCCTGGGGCAAGTAACCTGATTACATGGCCATGCTGATCCCTTCTGGCCTTGCCAATTTTTATGACATCAAAACCATTCAGTCATAAGCTATTTTTTTTCTTTTGTGGCTGATGAATTTAAGATAACAAAGCACCTAAATGGGACCACAGCAACCTCAATACTCTTGAATGCAAGCCACTCAAGGAGCACAGGGAGGCTCTGGAGTGTGCAGGTGCTACGGCAGCCATGGCAGACACATGGTCATCTCTCCAAATGTTGGCATGGAGTTCTTGTTTGTGGAGCCCTTGCACTGGGAGCCTGCCAGCTCAGCTGGCAGTCACACCAATATAGAAAGAAAAAAAAGAGATCCAAAGAGATAAGGAGAAAGGATTTCTCCTCCTCTTCCAACTTTGGGTTGGTTAATACTTAAACAGTATTGACTATGTCTTCTAAAATTAAAACCATAAACAAAGTGTATGGTCTTAGTACATAACGAAGAACATCTCCTCCCCTTCATCGGGAGAGTCCTAAGCTGGAGTTTTTAAGAGGATTCCTGTAGCTACAAGAGAGGTCCATGAGCTGGTGGAGACCTGAGCAGGGCAGCACAGGAGCAAGGCAGAAAGCCACTAACAAGGCTCTTGAACCTTCCTGTGCAACCATGGCACACACTTGTCCCTCTGCCACCCAAGAGGCAAAACCAGCCTCAACTAGACTCCACCCCGCATACCAGAGCACTCCCCTCTCAGCCAGGCCTGCCCCAGTGCACACCTGACCCCGCAGCAGCAACAGCACCCCACCTGCAAAGCGTTACACGGACAGTTCTGGCACAGGTTCCAGGAAAGGCAACATTAAACTGTGTCAAATCTCCTCCAGCCACACTTAGAGCAAAAAAACCTGTTTCAGGTAACGCTCCGGTGATCCTCCCCTCCGGCACTCGTGCACACCTCATCCAAGAGAGCTTTGATCTCCAGCACCTTCCTTTGATACTCGAGGATCTCCATAGTCTCCTTACTATGCTCTTTTTACTGGCAAAGGGTAAAAAGAGGGCAAGCAAGCAACACTAAACGCCTCTTCACACGCACACGTGTGGGCTCATGTGCATCCCAAATCCTCCCCACAAGCACTTTTTTAGGCAAAGTGACTCATTTGCCACCACGATGCCTATTTTTTTTCCCCTTGAGGACAATCTCTTTAAACCCGGAGAGATTTAACTAGCAACATTAAAATGACTTACCAGTCTCTCATTATCTTCTGAGGTTCTCTGGTAATGAGCTGCTAAAGAAGCGTAATCCTGCTCCTGCTTGTTACACTCCAAACACTTAAGTCCATGACGGATTAGCCTCTGTGGGTCCGTGTAGAGAGGCAAGGCTGGCTGAGTGTTTGCAGAAATTCCCACCCCACCTCCTGAAGCAGCACTGGACTTGGGTGGAGGAGAGGATGAGTGCAAAATCTGAGGAGTCGGAGAGGCTGAAGAGCTTGTAGGAGAAGGTGAAAACATTTGGTCTAAGGAAATTGGTTTCATAAGCAGCTGAGAACACTGCATGATAAATCCTTTGCTCTTGTGATCTCGTGCATGTTTAAGCAAGCTACACTTATTAAAAAAAAGGAGCATAGTTGAACACTGAGTGCACATGACTTCAATGTGAACACTGCGCCTACTATAGTGTTGAGTCAGGCTTTTCTCTAAGGCAAACGAGTCCCCACATTCCAGGCAACAATACCCAGAGGCAGGTAAATTAATACTGGTGTCAGGCGGAGGGCTGAGGTTGGGAGTATAGATGGGCACCGGGTTGGCACTGTGCAGCACTTTGTGGAATGCCTCCATGACCACAGGAGCAGCTTTCTTGACTTGGTGCACCAGCGGCACCGACATCTGTGTCACCTGAGGCTGGTTCCGCCTCTGCGCCGACGACTTGGCCGTCACAGAAGCGGCAACACTGTGGGGGACCAAGTTGAGATTTGCCAAGTGCACGGCTTTGGGAAGAAGGCTGGAGGTGGTGGCGTTGGACGGCTGTGTGGCCGCACCCTGCTGCTGCCTCTTGACACCCACTTTGATGGCACCGCTGCCGCAGTTTGGCAGTGGAGATAAGGACACGGTGCACGTGCTGTTTGCGATATCCATCCTCAAACTGTCCGAGTAAGGACTCGTCGCATTTGACAGCTGGATAGCCACAGCAGCCCCGTTTTTGGTCGAATTCCTGCCAGTCTCACTTTCCATAACTGCACTGGTGTCAGGGGATGGGAAAGATTTGATAAACTCCTCGGCAGAGGAAGTTTCCACAGGCGACTCTTCTGAAGATTTGCCCAACTCATCATTTTCCGGCAAAATTCTAGTGACGGTCCTTTTAATTTCACCAGAGGATGTCTTGATAGTCTTTATTCTAACTTTGGGAATAGCCGGCGGAGAGCCGGCTGCCATGGAAGGAGAGCCTTTCCCACTGCTGTCACTGCAGACGCTCCGAGGACTCTCGGGCTGCTTGCTGGCCTTCCTTACCACCTCCAAGGGGCTTCGGGGACTCTTTGGTGACTTGGGCATTTTTGGACTTCCCTTCGTCCCGTCTTTAAAAGGACCAGGTTCCTTGGTAAGATTTGGCTGATCACCTTTCGGAATACACGCAACCTTTTTGGCCTGAAGAGCTACCAACGCTGCCACGCAGGACGACAACTTGGAATGAGACGGCTTCAACCTCTGCCGAGGTGGGACCGACGAAGACATGTTCAGCTCGGGCACAGACCCCTTACTGTCTCCTAAATTGTTGTGAGGGAGGTCTCCAAACACCAAGCCTTCTCCAAGAAAGCTGTTGGTATCCACCAAGTCCTTGCTTGACTCCACAAACCTCTCTGCTGCTTTGTCTTGCTCTCTCCTGCTCATTTCCAGCCTATTCTCTGGCTGGCAGTGGATTTCCATTTTCTGTTCCTTTTTACAGTACTGATCAAACATACTTAATTCAGGCTCTGGCACCCTCCTAAGATGGTCTAGGACTGAAGCTCCTGTTGGTATATACATTGAAGGTGGTGGAAAATAGGGAGTTTGGGCATGTTTGGGTTTATCCCCAATACTGTTCTCTTTGAACGCATCCTCCGGTTCAGGGCTGGAAATGGGGCTAAACTGACTAAATGTTGGCAAAGGCTCTGACTTGGATTGGTCCAGTTTATCAGAGTAACCTCTGGAGCTGTCGCCATTAATAAAAGTTGACTCAAACTTGCCATAATTATGGACTAGAGCATGAGCCTCTGCTGGCAGATCAGACCCACGAAACCCGTTGTGTAACAGACCGGTTCCGAGGTGATTCCCTTCCTTTTCTGCCTCAAAGGACTCCTGGCGACTCGTGTTCTTCACAATCACGCTCACAACAGGCGCATCAGAGGGAGGCAGAGAGTGGGACAAGGACACATTTTCATCGATGCACATTCCCGACGACTTGAGGTGGTTCTCACTCTCCTCCCCAGCTGGCGGGATGGTCTCCTTGGCATCCAGGCTGGTCGGGTCAGGGATGTCAAAAGCGGCCAAGAGGTCATCAAAGTCAGGGGTTTTCATGTCCCCCATGATGAAAGCTACAATTGTAAGCACAAAAAATACTTTGTCAGGTTTATTTCCCTCATGGACAAACTTTGTAAGACCCATTTCCATCAACAGCTGTGACAAAAACCAGAGCTGCCCAAAGGCCAGAGCTGCTCCCAGTGCTTCAAGCTGCATGGCGGGACACGTCCTTCTCTCAGGATCCGTGAGGACAGAGCTGGGATAAGCATGACCTTTTAAATGACACTAAGCTCACGCAGGGGGTATCTTTTCAACCTGTCAGGTGGATCACTACTACAAAACGAGCTGTTGTCATGAGCCTCAACAGAAAAAATTCTGAAGTACATTAGTGCAGGGGGGGGTTGTTGCTTGTTTGGGGTTTCTGTAGAGCTAATAGGCAGCAATTGCTGCAGATGTCCCAATGGATTGTCTCATCTGAAGAACTCAGTCATCTTTCAAGGAAGAAAGGCAGGAGCAAACAGGTGCCCTGAGAGAAACAGGCCTGAAAAGTGAGATGACTGCCTACTCTGAACAATTTAAATAATAGAAGTCTTCAGTAAATATTTCAATACAGCAGCTCCAAGCAGGGTTATTTGAAACAGGAGCAACCCTTAATTATGTAACCACATGAAGTAAAACTGCCCAAAGACAGAATAAAGGACTGTATCCAAATCATCACAAGAAATGGTTTTCCCAGCCAGCTCCCTCTTTCCAAGCCCTCCAGAAGAGAAGTGGGGATTCAGACACTCGACACTGTGACCTATGAACAGCAACAATCAAGCTCTGATGAGATACATAATGAAAAATGACAGCACAGTCACTCAAACATTTGTGTTCACTAGTGTTAGGGATACTGCTTTTCCCCTGTTAGATCAAAATATTTTGAAGTTGATGCAATATGGAGACTACCCAAACATTTAATAAGCCATACATTTAACATGTTTTCCATTTAAACCCCAAACTTATGTGAACTGATATATACTGTAAGTAGGGAAGGAGAAAAAAAACCCCACAGAAACTGTCAACAGAACTATCAATGCACCAGTTCATGCCTGGCAAGGAGCACCCATAGGCAAGGTAAGTCCTGCCACGCTCACCTGACTTGGGCTCCAAAAGCTGCCAAAGCCAGTGGCAAGAGAGGGAGACACAGAGGGTGGCAGGATTCCAGGAAAAGGGGGAAGAGCTGGGAGCAGAGGTGCAGGCAGAAAAAAAGGACCGTGGGACAAGGCAGAGAGAGAGAGGAAGAGAGAAGCCATCTGATGCCTTCCCAAAAAGGCCTCTGATTTGAGGTTGCTATCATTATTTACAGTGGGGTTTAAAAGTTCAAGCATCACATTCAAACCAAATAAAGCTCAACCCTTCTGGCCAGGCTGCTGGAATGGGGAACAACTCCTGGGCCAGGAGAAACCCCTTCAGCCTGGAGCACAAGGACACAGTGGTCTTTGAGCTTTAGCTCTGCTGGGCCTCCAAGACAAGTCCCAGAGGTGCTGCTTTGGTTAATCTACTGCAAAACACTCTGAGATTTGCTGTGGCTGAGCTTAAACTCATTCTTAGATTAAACCACAAATATGAATGTCCACAGAGAGTTGTGCAATAATTTACAATCACATCCCTCAAGGAAGCCCAGCTGGGTGTGACATCCTTGGAAGCCCAGATTATCCATACGCTCCACATCCCCAGCACTCGATAAGGACTTTGGGAACATCACAGATTACTGCAGTTGGCAAAGGCATGGACCTGAAACTTCCCTTTCCTCTGGGTGGGAAATCTTGTGCCAGCTGGGAGCGAGCTAGGCACCATGCAGCTCCCAAAATTTCTGGCACACAAACCCTTCCACAAGGAAGACACTTCCTCCTTAACCTGGCATACTCAGGCTTGATACAGAGAAAAATGCCAATCACTCATGACTTTCCTGTTCCCACTCTGCAACACCTCTGATCTCTTCAGGCGAGGGTGCATTTCAAGATATGGGACAAGACAAACCCCAGGTATCTGCAGCATCCCAAAATATCCTTTTCTTGGAAGAAACCTTGCCTCTTCAGAAGCGTTAGCATACATCTTCGAGTTCTACAAAAGACCAATTTAGTCTCTCTGCTACCACGACAGCACAAGTCTCAAGTATTTCTTAAAAAAAGTGCATCTTAAACATGTAATACACAAATATACAGTTTCTCAAAATAAAGCAATATTTGACCAAGATTCTAGAAAATAAGCATCTTATCAATAGAAGTGATTTTTAAATGACATAACCTTAAAATTTTGACTTAACTGTTTATCTCCGTTCACCGATAACAAATAGATAATGGATACTAAAGGAAATTATGCAAACCAGCTTGTGAGGAGAGATGAAAATAAAGACCTTCACCCTTACTCCATCCTTCTTGTGCAAATGACTTAGAACCCAAGCTTGGAATCCAACGAACACATGGAGGTTGAGATTTGTAATATATCAAATGAGCAAAGAAAGACTTAGAGTAGAACACGTGTATCTCAACATGCAAACCAACCTCCCTATAGCACGTTTCTCCAGGGCTCAGCAAACCTAAAAGGCTCCAGGTCATCCAAAAAAACCCAGATGAAGATTGTGAAACCCCAAGGCCTTGTGCCATGGATAAGGTTCCAAGTCGGGGAGAGGCACTGCAGGCCCCGCATCCCGCGGTCGCTCCGTACAAACCTTTGCCTAGCGGTGCTATTCCCAGGGACTTTTGGAGATTGGAAGTAGATGCTCTGCAGCTTCCAAACCAGTGTGTACCATACTGTTCAGGGAAGAGGTTTGAGATTGCCACCTAGTAGGGAAGCATGAAAACCCAGTTACACCACAGAAAATAATCACAGAATGGCTTGGGTTAGAAGCGACCTTGAAGACTATCCAGTTCCAACTAGGTAGTGGGGGATTACTTATCACGAACATTATCGTTAATATTGATAATTCTGCAAAATTGCAGTGTACAAGGGGAAACATCTGCCAAGGGCTGCTCAAAGGGGGCTGGTGTCTCCGGGAGGGGACGCAGGGACTGCCTGTCACGGGAATCTCTTGGGAAGGCAGGGATAGCAGGAGCCGGGCAGCGCGGGGAGGCCAGGGGAGGGGGGGAGGCCGCGCAGGGGCTGTCAGGGCTGCGGGGAGGGAACGGGCACGGGGCAGCCGCAGCGGCCGGAGGGTTAAACCGGAGAGCGGCCCAGTGGCAGGCGGGACCCGGGGCCGTAACACCCGTGAAAGTTTGAGGAGCCCGGTGCGGCTCCCGGTGCGAGCGGGGCCGCGGGGCTGGGGGCTCGCCCGGCCCGTGGCACCCCCGCACCGCCCCCGGCCCACGCCGTC
>VXBA01000260.1:1480291-1498473 GCA_013399895.1 Serilophus lunatus
CTCGGTCACGGCCGCTTGTCTTTAACTCCTTCCTCGTTGTGTCCCACACCCACGCTGGAGGGGTGACACGGGCTGACTGACCCGTGTCCCAGAGGGGCAGGAGCTCCAGCCTCGCCCTGATCCCTGGGAAGGTGACGGAGCCCGTAACGCCCGGGGCCGTGTCCAAACACAGCAGGGACAAGGAGATGCCTGGGATCCGTGGGTTACAAACGGCTTCCCTCCCTGAGAACCCGATGCCTTCTACATCGAAATTACTAAAACGGCAGATTTAGATTAGAGATGATGGAGAAATCCTTCCCCGTGAGGGTGGTGCGGCCCTGGAACAGGCTGTCAGAGGAGACGTGGAGTCTCCATCCTTGGAGACTTTCAAAAGCAGTCTGGATTTTCTGAGCAACAATCTTTAGGTGGTCCTGCTTGAGGCTGGACCAAATGACCTCGGAAGGTCCCTTCAACCTCAACTCCTCTGCGAATCTTTGAAGCATTTTGTATCCAGGTGCGAATGTGCCACCCTCACATCACAATAAACAAACAGCATTTCTTGAGGTTTTCTTTCCTGGCATTTTAACCCTCTGCCTTTCATACCGGGCATACAGCATTGCTGGCACCGAAGTTGTTTCTCATCTAGTTAAATAATTATTTTTTTTCCTTGTCATCAATCCAATGGGCAAAAAAAAAATATCTTTTTTTCTGAATGGCACATGTAGCTTCACACTCTTGATTTCTGAATGGGTGTCATCACTTTTGTCTTTTTGGAGGCAATAGCCAGTTTCTCCAAACCAACAAAAGGACAAACGGAGTCACAAAGAGGAAACATTTTCAATATTACAACCTGCTAACCTGTAATTTTAGCACATCTCTGAATCTAGTAAGAGAGCTGACATTTGTTACACAATTTACGAAGAGCTGTCACAGTCCTGAACAAGTTGTGGCTTGCAGGAAAGCTGTGGTAATTTGAAGGATTGCACTAATTAAGAAATATAATGCCAACGGGAATTTAGCTCCATCCCAGGTGGCCAAGGTGGAGAAGCAGCCCTGGAGTAGCTGAGGTCACTTCCTTGAGCCAGCAGAGACACAGAATTCACTAAGGAGAGTCCATATCCTTCTGCATGATCTAAAACTCACATTCCTGTTCTTTTTCCAGCCCAATGTGGTGACTTAACAAACCTGGAAATAATAAAAAAAAAAGTTTAAATTTGTCCCTTTAGGCTTGTTTCATAAATGCTGTGGAATCTCCATCCCTGGAAGCGTTCCAGGCCGGGTGGACAGCGCTTGGAGCAACCTGGTCTAGTGGAAGGTGGCCAGGGGGGTGGAACAAGATGGGTTTCCAGGTCCCTTCTAACCCAAAGCACTCTGTGATCCTGTGGATTTGTTCTGTGGAAAGGACAAAAGCCGTGGGTCCAAGGAGATGATGTCCAGAGTAGTCTCTGCCACGGGAGGTGCCGCAGCCAAAGCGGGAGCAGCGTCAGTGGGACCCTTGTGCCCTGGTGGCTGCTCGGAGAAGGAAGCCCCGGGATGAAATACTCTCAAGCAATGTCCAGCTGAATCTAAAACCTTCACTTTCAATTCTTACCCTGCTTGGGGCTGTTGATGCTTGCTTTCTGGCTGGGGGAAAATGGATCTTCCCAGGTGCTGGCTGTGTCGGAGGGTGTTTGCAGGCAGGCGAGCTGGCAAGGACGGTGAGAGCCATTTCATTTACAATACAGACGTCACAGTCTCGAGCACTCATGCCCAGGCAACTGTCAGTTTTCACATCAGAGACTCATTTGTTTCTGTCAGAGGTCGGTGTTAGAGAGAATTACCTTGAGCTGGTTGCAAAACTTGTATGTTACAAAACTGTAACTAATGTTTCAGAAACTCTGGGGAAGGTTTATTGTTGGCAGGGTAAGAACGAATCCAGACACAAACTTTCCTCTAAGATAAGAATGTAGCCTTCGGCGTTATCTACGCATAAAAAACCAGCGGCGTAACTTAAATCGGGGTAATTAATTACACAGATGTCTTCTGTATACATTTAAAACCATTTACACCTATCATTTGGGCTTTTTGGTCTCCCTCACTCCCAGGGCATGCCCTCTGCATTGCCCCAAACTCATTTTTTCTCCACTTTTTGCTAATTGACACAAATACGGATAAGCCAATGCAGCCAATGTAGCTCTTCAGTGAAGGTCCCTCTGTATAACTACTGATCCACCATGAACATGGAAAGTCTTGCCTCTACTCCCAATCTGTGATCAAGACAGCTTGTAGTGGTTGTGGAACTCTCTTTCAATAATGGAACCCTGTCCTTAAATTCCTGAGTCAAATCCAAGAGATCGGGAACAGGAATGACAACCCTAATGCGACAAAATCCTACTGGAGAAGAACTGTTTCATGCCTCGCCATGCTTCTGACTCCCATTTGTTGGAACTTGGTGGACTCCCGGTTGGAATCATGATGAGATAAGCTGATTTCTTGCAGGGAGGTTGCAGTCAAACTCTGCTGAAGTGCCAAGAGTGCATTCCCCGTATCACTCGTGCAATCCCAAACCCGTTCTACTACTCAACTAGAAAACAGGGAGAATAACTTCCAGACAGCCAGTTTTCTTTGCCTGCAGGAACTGCAGGGTCTGGTGCAGTACAGACATGCTCCAAGGTCTGGGAAAGCAAGGACCCCTCTGCTGACAGTGAGGCTGCAGTGGCTGGGGGACCCTGCAGTTTCCCCAAGCATTTCCCAGGGTGACAAGACTGGCTCGAGCTGTTCTTGCTTTTCTGCCTTCAGTTGCCCCATGCGGTGGCAGAGGAACAGCTCTGTGAACTGGAACTGATCCAGGCTTGTAAACCTCTTTAGGGAAGAAATTAAACTTTGAGTCATCCCTCATCACAGAACCATAGAATCGTTTAGGCTGGAAAGGCCCTCTAAGATCTCTGAGTCCAACCATTAACGCAGCACGGCTGTGTTCACCACTAAACCACATCCCCAAGTGCCACATCTACACGTGTTTTAAATCCCTCCAGGGAAGATGACTCCACCACTGCCCTGGGCAGCCGGTTCCCATGCCTGAGCACCCTTTCAGGGAAGCAATTTTCCCTAATATCCTACCTAAACCTCTCCTGATGCAACTTGAGGGCATTTCCTCTTGTCCTGTCCCTTGTTCCCTGGGAGCAGAACCCGATCCCCCACCTCCAGCTCCACTCTCCTCTCAGGGGGTTGGAGAGAGCCAGAAGGTTGCCCCTGAGCCACCCTTCCCCCAGGCTGAGCCCTTGTCCCAACTCTGTCAACTATTCCTTGTGCTCCATCCCCTTTCCCAGCTCCGTTCCCTTCTCTGGACTTGCACCAGCCCCTTAATGTCTCTCTTGTTGTGAGGGGCCCAAAACTGACTCCAGGATTTGAGTTCAGCTTACACATAGTCCCACAAGTTGTTGTGTGGGAAAAAGTGAAGACTGGAGTAGTTGGATCCCAGGTTCTTCCCAGAGGAAGAACTGCTGGGACAGGGAGACCAGTGGAATTGAGCCTCCTGACCCTGCCAGTTCTGCCCCGGCCCATTCAAACCTGAGCAACCTTGTTATGCTGCTGGCTGTTGAAATGCACATTCCCAGGTGCTCACAGGAGACCTGATGGTCCTCCCTGGAGAGAAGTGGAAAGGTCTACAAGGGACTGTGAGGCATCTGAGCAATTTAATCAGCACTGGGGTGGGTCCAGCCCCGGGCAGGGTGGCAAACGTTGAGGTTTTATCCTACAGCCTGTGCTGAGGAGCACAACTGGGTTCAAACAGTGCTCAATCTGGGCTGGAGGCTTTCCTTAATAATTAGAGACAAGAGGATAGCTAGGAACCAAAGGATTTGTCTTCTTGCTCTCCCAACGTTGTGAATTCCTATGAATCCCACAGGTGAGGCAAAAAAATCCTCCGTGTTTGGTCTCCGCTCTGTCATACTAATGCATTTGCATCAGGAGCTGATATCTCATGTGTTGCCCCAGTGTGTCCCCCCTGAGCAAACTGGAGTGTGCTCTAGGGCACTCTGCAGCTCTCACTCCCTGGGTGATCCTTTCACCAAGCTCCCAAGTCATGGGAAAGACCAGCATATTGGAAAAACTGCTAGACTTTCAATTTGGTTTGGATTTTGTTAAAGCGAATGACTCGCCTTCAGCTTCGTGTCTCACATTATTTCACATGTGAGGGCAGAACTCCCCATGTCTGCAGCAGGGGGATATATGCAGACAAGTCTGTAGCTGCAGCTGCAGCCTCCTTCATCTCCTCTGCCTCCTGCATCACCTCTGCCCCTTTAGCTATTTCTCCTGCACCTCCTCCCTCTCTTGTGTTGTCTCTCATTCCTGCATTGCCTTAGGCCCTTGTATGACTTTTAGTTTCTGCATCCTCTGCCCCACATGGTAGAGGTGGCATGGGCAGAGCCACTTCAGCCTGGGGCAGCACATAGTGGTACCACACAGGACACAGTTTGAAGGCCTTGTTGGAGGAGAAGGCTGGAATTAAGCAGCAGGAATTACTGCCCTGCAGAGGTCATAGCCCTCAGCCAAATGTCCCAGTGCTGCAGCTTCCGAGAAGCAGTTGTAGATGCAAAATCAATTTCCTATAAGTTAGAATCAGATAAACACAGGATGGTTTGGGTTGGAACAGACTTCAAAGACCATCTTTTTCCACCCTCTGCCATGGGCAGGGACACCTTCCACTATCCCGGGTTGCTCTAAGCCTCATCCAACCTGGCCTTGGACACTCCCAGGGATGGGCCAGCCACAGCTTCTCTGGGAAACCTGTGCCAGGGCCTCCCCACCCTCACAGGGAGGCATTTCTTCCTAAAAATTGATCTTCATTTGCCAGTGACTTTCTCCCTCTTCTTCTCCAGAACTTTTGTTTTTTATCTCTAGAGGGAGAAGGACCTCAGGAATTTGCACACTGTATCTCACCTTGCTTCATCCCTGTATTCAAACTTGGCTTTAACCAAAACAACTGGTGGTATCTGAGCGTCCCAGAGGCTTTTGCTACATTGTAAGACTGAGAAAGTAGAACCAACCTCTACTCTGCCTTTGATATTAAGTTGCCTTTACACTCTTATGTCCCTGGATTGAAAAAATCGGCCTCTGACCAGGGTAGGGCAGTAACTGAGGAATTGCATCCTGAACGCTGACACAGAACTGCAGGGTCTGCGAATGCCTGGCTCCCAAATCCCATTCTCCTTGGGAAGAGGCAGATTTGGGCTACAAGTCAACAATATATGAGAGGGTTCTGGCACTGAAAGGTCGTGTTTTTATTGTTTCTTTTAACAGTAGAGACTATCTCATCTGATGACTTTTTGGTAAAGATGACTGGGGTGTGGAGGAAGGAAAATGATAACATTGTGTCTCATAGAATCATGGAATCAAAGCAGGGTTTGGGGTTGGAAGGGACCTTAAAGACAATCTTGTTCCAATCCCCTGCCGTGGGCAGGGACACCGCCCACTAGACCAGGTTGATCCCCAGCAAGGAACAGGGTCTTCCAAGAGGTGCAGGATGCTGAATGTTTGGGTTTTTTTCCAACCAAGCTTTGAGAGGAAGAGGAAGAAAGATGGGAAACTATAAGGGGATATGACAAACAGGCTTTTCAGGAAAAGAAAATAAGATTTGTTAAGGAGAAAATTCTTTTTATGCCTAAAAAACCACAAGCGGCTGAGAATGCACTGTAATAGCACAGTCAAAAGTCACCTGAAAATGAAGTTTTCCATTGTGGGCCTCCTTTGACCCCATTAACTGTGGACATTAGAGCATTTTCATGTCCTTTTTTATCCTGTTAGACATCCACCAGCCCTCAGCTACACTGGGTTGTCACCCAGGACACTAAAGGATGAGCTGGGGTGGCTCTGATGTGTCAGTGAAAGATGTTTAACTATAGAACAAACAAATGTCTCTGGCCTTCAAGAAACAATTTTCCAAAGGTTGAACTCGTCTTGACTCATGTTAGCACAACAGAGAAATGTGCTCAGCACCCTTGCTGCAGCCTAACGGGAAACAGCAGTGTTTCCTGGGAGAGAAAATAGTGGAGAGAAGCCAGGAACGAGCAAGCAGCCTTGTTGTATTGTGGATTATAAAACCTCTTCCTGTGAAAGGGCTGAGAAGGGCTCACTAAGGAACTGATGAAGACAAAGAGTAAAATAACAATGAGGTTGACAGAGTAAAATTAAAACCTACAGCTTTGGGGAAGGAAGGAAACAGGTAATAAAGAATTGGCAGGTCTCAGAGGGAGCATGGCTCGCCTCCTCCTGGTGCATCTCACCATGTCATAGAATGCTCAGGGAAGAAATCTTTCCTAACATCCACCCTATACCTCCCCTGGTGCGGCTTGAGGTCATTTGCACAGGTCCTATTGCTTTGTGTCACATTCCTAGAGAAGGATGTGCATCACATGAGGACTTCAGGAGGAGCTTCTGCACTTCTGCCAATGACAGAGGGACTGTGTGTGTTTGGAATAGCCCTTTGGATCTGGCCATTGAAGTGGCCTGAAGGAAACTGCTGGAGTTTGCTGCTGTGCTGGGAGCTGTAAGGCATTTCCAAATATCCCACTGGCGGAGTTCAGATGGGCTGGCTGGGCTGATAGCAAGGGAGAGAGCACTAAGTAGGATATGCTTTGTCTCACGGAGTGATAGGCATCTGTCACCCAAGGAGCTCCAGAGCCTGACAGACATGGTGTGCCAGACCACGCAGAAGGATCCATCTCACACTTTCAATATATCTTTTCAGCCCAAGATTCTTCCATTTTTCCTCCCAGATTAAATGCACTTTTCAGTGTTTTTTAGTGTTCTCCACTGCATCCTCTGTAGGATTGTCCCAAATCAGCACAAAGGCTGCACCCTCCAGGTGAGATCTCACCTTTAATGCAAAGTAATTAGTTTTGACATTAACATTCAAAAGCACCAGATGCTTCACTCAAGGGCTACATCACAAAAGAGCTGAAGATGCTTGTGTATCCAAAATTCCTTATGTATCCAAGGCATTGGTATGGGTTGCCCAGAGAAGCTGTGGCTGCCCCATCTCTGGAAATGTCCAAGGCCAGATTGGACAGGGCTTGGAGCAACCTGGGATAGTGGAAGGCGTCCCTGCCCATGGCAGGGGGTTGGAACAAGATGAGCTATAAGGTTCCTTTCAACCCAAACGAGTCTGTGACTGTGATTCACCAAAATTCAAGCCCATTCTGGGGCTGCTTCCTGCCCACAGGTAGCTGGAGCTTGGTCCATAGTTACAGCTCTGGGTCATTTTGCTTCTTCTTGTGATTTTGGTCACCAGGTTGGGGCAGCAGTGACTCCCTGGCTTGCAGAAGAGGGAGGCTGGAGGCAGCCAGTGGCCTCGGGAGAGCCATCAGTCATGCCAATGTGATGGGGGTGTGCAGGTGGGCACCCATGGGACTGCAGTGAGTCTCAGCAGTCTTGTGAGGGAATCCAGTGGCTCCATTATTTCCAGTGCACCAGGAAAGATCTGTAAATGATGTGTTAGTAATTAAATTTCAGATTTTCCCAGATGCCAGGGAGATTTTTTTTGAAAGACCTGAAAAGGATGAGAGAAACTCGGCAGCAGTGAGACTTTGGAGAACAGCAGAGTGTATCAGTTTAGCAGTGATAGTGGTGTGAGGATGGAACTGACAAGCACTGTAGAGGGAGCACAGAAATTTCACAAGACCAGCTGAAACTGGGGGGAAAGGTAAGGTTCCCCCCACTCCTCATCCCACACTTTGACTGGAAGATCTCCATTGAAAAACATAACTCGAATGCCATTTGTACAGGAAAAGCAAACATCCTCTGAATTCTTTTCCCTGTGTGCCCTTCACATGGTACTGAAGTGCCCATCCAAACCAGACTCACAGGGAGCATGTAAAGCCCAGCCCCACACTCAAACCCTGTCCTGCAGACATGAGTGGGATCACTGCCTGTCCTGGTATAACCAAACCACACCGTGTGCACCTCACTCTGTGAAATCCCCCGGACTGGGAGGATGCACTGAAACGAGGTGAGAAACCCAGCTCTGCTATCTGACTCTGCATCAGCCATGTGCATGAGAAACCCCCAGCAGCAAAGAGGACACCTGCTAAAGCAGCTGCTCTGAGCTGTCTCTGACCTTTCAGGCATCATCCACCAGGGACACCTGTGAAATAACTTCAAAAACCAGAGTTATCACTTTCAGTAGTGGGATGTGTAATTCATATCTCCACCAAGCGCCAGGGATGCACCAACCTTTCTGCCCCTACTCTGGGCTAAATTCTTTTGTATTTCACAGACACTGACAAGCACCTTCTCTTTCTCTCTTCACCTGCTGTGAAATATGTAATACTGCTGTCCCACCTAACCTGCCCTCTGCTCTCCAGGCACCACTTCTTCTTCCTCTCCGATTACTCTATTAACACAATCAAAATCTGCTCAGAAGAATTCTCTGTGAGAGTGGCACAGGTTGCCCAGAGAAGCTGTGGCTGCCCCATCCCTGGGATTGTTCCAGGTCCGGTTGGTTGGGATGTGGGTGGAGTTCCTCTCTGAGATCCAATTCTTCACTGATGTTTTTGGTGTTGGAAATAGTGACAAGCCACCTTGGTGCCACCTGGGTGCTTTGCTCTGCTCTGGAAAGCAGAGATTATCAGGCCACCACAAGGTTCATGCACACAACACTGGAGCTGTTTGAGATGCAAGTAATGGCTTAGTGAAAACTAAAGGCCTGGGGAAAAGAAACATAACAATCAAAAATCAGAGGAAATCATGGTTTTGGAAGGCCCTTCCCAGAGAACAGAGCGAGTGGTTATTTCTGTAGCTTTCTCTGAGTCATGAACTGTGTATCTTTACCCAGCCTGTCACTGGGTGCAGTGGAGGTATAGGGGCCGCAAACAGGGGCCACACCACACCCTGAATTCTTCATGGGCATGGCACGTGCATCCTGGCACAGGCTCCCAGGCAGGGGTCTGGAAGAAAGGACAGCAGCACCCAGAGCCCCAGGGCTGCACTGGTGCACTCCAGTGAAGACACTGCTGCAAAGACACTCCACAGGAGCTTGTTGAACCCCTGGGTGCAGGTCCCCAACCCTTGCACTGCAAAATGCACAAGGGGACATCTGCAGGGGCACCAAAACATGCACATCAAACCCTTGCCAGATTCCCAGAGCTGACACCCCAGATTTGCCCCATGCCGGGCTCATCCAGGGATCTCCCAAGACACAGTAGAGTCCTCCTCCTTTCAGAGAGCAAACATCCAGCAGTTTTGGACTTGCCCATGGTCAGGTGAGGCACTGGCAAATCTCAGCCTGGCCAAATTTTTGCAGAGTCATCTTCTTTTGACGTTCTTCCACGCTGCAACCATGATAACAAGCACCTCTGATGAGAGAGCAGCTTCAGCTCTATGGTCCACCTCCGTGGCCGGATCAGGAGGTCGATGGCCAAGCAGACAAGAAAAAAATCCTCTCATTTCATCAGCCTCCTGACAAAGGGCAGTGGAGAGCTGGAGGGTTTACCACCACCCCAGCTCTTCTTCAGACCTCTAACATCACAGGCATATTTACATTCTCTTGGATGTTTCCCCCAAAAACCAGCACAGGGACACCCCAAATGAGCACCTGAAAAGACGCAGAAGCCTCAGATACCTGGAGATAAAAGCAGTCATTAAAAAGACATAAACAAAGGGCACTGTGATTGCTTTGCCACGTCTCCAGACTTGAGAGGAGGCTGAAATAACCTTTACACAATCCCATTAGCATTTTCTAGTGAAAACAACGGCATTTTAGGAGGCAGAACAATGTCTTTTCTTATCATCCAGAAAGGTCAAAGGTATTTATCTGATTTAATATTTTATAATTGATATTAAGTGACACAGAAGAATAAGGGAGGCAGGCAGGCGGTGGCTGCGGTGACACAGCAGAGGCTGCCCCCTGCTCTCCCACTAATCTCTGGGCTGGGCAGGAGCCAGATCTGGCAGCAACATCCCTTGTCCATCAGCTCTACAGAAAGCAGGACTTTCTGCTGTGCCCTGCTGTGGTGAGGACCCCAGATGCCAAAGCCTCCACACTCCAACAGTGCCACTTGACCCTATTTTACTGTCACATCTGCAGGAGCTGACATTCCAACCACTGCAGTCCAGGGGATGAAATGCCTCAGAGAATCACAGAATCACTAAGGTTGGAAAAGCCCTCTAAAATCTTTATGTCCAACCATTAGCGAAGCACAGCCAAGGCCAGCACTAAATCATGTCCTCAGGTGCCTCATCTACATGTTTTTTGAACACTTTCAGGGATTGTGACTCCATCACTACCCTTTTCCAATGCCTGAACACCCTTTCCATGAAGTTATTTTCCCCAATATCCAAACTGAACCTCCCCTGGTGCAATTTGGGGCCCTTTTCTCTTGTACTGTTCCTTGTTCCCTGGGAGCAGAGCCCGACCCCACCCAGCTCCACCCTCCTGTTGCAGAGTGAGAAGGTCCCCCCGAGCCTCCTTTTCTGCAGACTGAGCCCACCCAGCTCCCTCAGGTGCTCCTTGTGCTCCAGCCCCTTCCCCAGCCACCTTCCATTCTCTGGACGTGCTCCAGCACCTCGGTATCTTTCTTGGAGTAAGGATGTTCTTGCCATGAGTGCATCTCTGTCTGCCTGTCCTGTCCTCCCCCTGGTCGGGCAGGGTGGGAGGGTGGGAGAAGAGGGTGGATATAGAGGCTGGGGTCTCAAAACTAGGTCACAATGCCCAGTTAGGACCAAGGCAGTGAGTGCACACACAGTCAGGTATCAATGCCCTCCACGATGGTGGCTTTGGACCTGCAAGAACAGCAGGTAAAGACCAGCACCCCTCTCTGGGTCCTCAAACTGCCCCATCTCATGTACCCTGTGGGCTGGTAGGGACAAGGGTCCCGTGCAACAGGAGTGCCTCATTGCTGCCCAGTATCTCCTGTTTGCCATCTTTGGTAGGGAATGGAAATGAGGAGGTTATTCTTTGCTGAAACATTTTGGAAAGTCACAGCTGAAATCTCTCACTTGTCTCTTCCATCTGTTTATTTTTACCACTTAATAACACGTCTGTCTTGTCAACTATTCCTGACACTGTGGCAAGAAAATCCAACTCTGTGAAGACAGTTTTATCAAAGAGACATTGGCTCTTGGTTCCTGTGTGACACCATGTCAGCTGTGCTCCTGCACATGAAGTCTGCTCTGTAATTTCAAAGGGTGTCTTCTATCTCTTTGAGGTGATATGGCCAATGCATTTGAAATTGTTGCTTTTTATGCAAAAGGTTATCCAAACTGTGAAGATAAGAAGCAACTTCAAGTGCTTCAAGGATTCTCATTTCTTTGGTGATGTGTTTTTCTCTTCACTGCCACATGATGTCATAGACCTAATTTCAAGTGATTAGTAACAATGGCAAAACAGTCATTGAAATAATCTGTGATAGAGGAGAGAACTCTGGGACAACATAAAGAGGCTGTGCTATCAATAATTTCTCACCACTAGTAATAAAGCCT
Source organism: Serilophus lunatus (assembly GCA_013399895.1). Taxonomy (NCBI): domain Eukaryota; kingdom Metazoa; phylum Chordata; class Aves; order Passeriformes; family Eurylaimidae; genus Serilophus; species Serilophus lunatus. Next base: position 1,491,728 of record VXBA01000260.1, read on the forward strand.
GATCTGCAGACACCAGACCTGCTCCTGCCTCTGCTTTCCAGAGGTGCCCCAGCTCTCTGCAGAGGGGCAGCGTGTCTGAGAGCAGGACCCACCTTATGCTTCTCTCTCGCTTTGGTTGAGGCTGGAGAGTGGCTGAGCTGGGACAAATCTACCTTTTCTTTCTTTGGTCATAAAAAAGCCAGCTGAGAACAAACCTCTGGGAATCTGATGCCAACAGAAGAGTGGCAGGCTCAGGTACCTCCGCCAGGGCACACAACACACCTGACTGCCTGGGCCCGTGATTTTCCAGTAACACACTGAAATGGCATTTCCCAGATTGCCTGATCCTCACTGCCTTGTTTTTTCAATCCTTCTGGGTACACTTGCCTTGTTTTGTCAGGAACTGACAAACCCTAGCGAATGAGCTGAGAACTGCATCCCAAATGAACTCTGTAGCAAAGAGGAGCCTATCCAGCTGTTGTCCAAGGTCCTTTCCTCCAGCACATCTGCACTAGTAGAGAGGAAAAGAAGGGCATCTATCTAAAAATAAAATTATCCAATATTCAGGTGTTGCTATTTTCATCATATATTGCTTTAAAGCTTTGGTTCACTTGGTGCTTCTTCAAGAAAACACAGACTTGGGTGAAGGGAAGCACAGAAATGCTTCCAGGTGCTGAGCTGTTTGTAGCCTCTGGGCACAGACTGGCCCAGGAAGAGAGGGAGGTGGAGGGCAATGGCTGTGGAAGGTATGGAGGCAGAGGGAATGTAAATTAGAGGTGATTTCTTGGTCCTACTGTACCTGCTGCTGCCTGGGTACTCTTTCCTTCCTACCCCTCCTGACAGCACAGGGAGCTGTGGGACCCAAGGCTGTAGGTTGGGAAGGACACAGTCAAGAGACACACAGTAATTTTGAGATGACTTGTCTGTCCTGGATGCTGGGAGATGAAAATATAGATTCACAGGAAAACTTACAGGTACTAAATTTTAACCACCATGAGGGAGTTTGGTTTTCATGTGTGAGGAGGGTGCTGAAGGCAGATACAGCTTCACCCCTTCCTACAGTGGCTCCAGCTGTCACTGCCAGAGGCCCAGGACACAATCAAACTGCACCTTTTCAGTTCAGCCTGTGTTCCCAGACATAATACACCATCACCTGAGGGGCAGGGAAACTTGCCAGTCCCCCCGGATGGCTGCAGGGTTTCCTTGAAGGAACAGGAGAGCTGGGGACAAGTGCTGTGGTTGGCACCAGGACAGCAAAGACCTAAGGCTGACTCAGCCACCCAAGAGCCATGCTTACAAAGGAGATGGATAAATCCTGACTTCTTTTATCCACACATTTCACCTGACACCCTTTCATCCTATCTACTCATTTGATCCACCCTCTAAATCGAAACTTCAATATTTTCAGTTACCTATAAAGTGAAACAATGCTCACACATAGGAGCCCAGAGGCTAGAGTTGAAAGCATAAAACCCCAGTAGGTCAATACTGAGTCACACTCTGGCAATTAGAGGGAAAATGAACACAGTTAACTCAGAGCCTTGTGAAGCTCTGCGCATTCAAAAACACCAATAGTGTTTTATTCAGAAAAAAATAAACAGCCTTGCTTTGAATGAGATCAACATTCACATGAGGTGACACTTGCCATGATAATGTGAGCCAGAAACAAGCCTCGCCCCAACAATACAGGAGGGGGTGTTTAATCCTCATAGAGGCAACGAGATCCCCCAGCTCCTCTGAAATTCCTGCAGAGCCATTCCCACGCACCTGTCCTCAGTGGCTGCTGGTGTTGAGTTGATCTTTGTCTCTCCCTACAACCAGTTTATTATTTACTGGTTTAGTTTCTCTATCAGTCCATCTTACTTGAGCTACACCCTGTGAATATTTTTAATTTTTTGAGATTTACATTTTTGCCTTGGACTCTCTAGCCTGCAGCCAGATGGGGCCCCTCTTCTTTCCCTTGGCTCTACTCACTGTGAGGAAAATCAAAGCTTTCTCTGTTCTCTTTGGACAGGTTTCCAGCACTTGTAGGATGGTTTATCTGGAAGGAACATTTCAGATTTTTCTATGCTGCAACAGACAGCATAGACAGGGATGTATCTTCACTGCTGAAGGAGAGCAAAGCTGAGAAAATGCTCTCCCCGACCCTCTTTTAAACCCAGACAGAGCTCAGGCTTTCTCCCCACCCTGCTACCCTTGATCTTTCATGAAGTTTTGCTCTCCAAGCTCTTTCTTTCACAGGACCACAAGAGCCAGACAGGATATCCAGTGGTCTCTGGTCCAGCATCTCACTAACTTGGATCAGGTCATTAGCACTTTCTGCAGTCCAGAGCAAGCTGCTCTTCAAGGATGGAGACACTTCATTGGGGCCCCTGGCCCCAGCCAAACTACTGGATCACCATCCCAGTCCCTTACTGAGCAATCATCTTTATCAAAGAGATATTAGGGAAGCAGTCAGGGAGGGGACTGTGCCCACCCAGGCTGTCCTTTGAGCCCTGCTCACCTGTGGCTCTGTCTGGTCAGCTGGTTGCCCATGAAAGGTAGAAATTGAGGTTGCCCACAGCACAGACAGGCACTTAGGAAAAACAATTTGCACTAATAATAACTTTTTAGGTTATTCTTTCTCAATTCTGATGTTTTCCACCTCTCCTGTAGGACATTCTGCACCTGAGAGGAATTGGGGACTGCACAGGGCTGAACACCCTTTAATTCCCCTGTGTACCATGTTGGAAGGAGCAGGTGTCAGTGTACCTGCTACTCCTGGTGGAAAACCAGTCTCCACTCTAAACACACACTGGATGGAACATCTGACCTTCATTTTCCTGGCAAGCACCTGTCTCATCCAGGTTATAAATACATTCTTCAGAAATACATAAATGCATAACTTAACACCTGCTTTGACACAGGCACGAGAAGGAAACCATGCTGTGACCCCAGGCAGAAGTCACCCCATTTCCCCTGGTCCCCCTGGTGCAACCTCATGTCGTCTGCACAGGTGTGATGGTGGCTGGGGTTGGAGATGGGGCTGTAGTGTTTGGGGGTTTCTCACTACATTTAATGCTGCAGCATTTGTTTTCAGGCAGAAAACATCAGCGGTGCCCTCGGGTGACAGCGATGACGGGTTTGGCCTGGCAGTATTGGGATTGGCTGGGTGGCCCTCTGCAGACACCACAGCAACACCCCGCTGATCCCAACGCTCCTGTGGGACACAGGGTATTCCCAGCAGGCTTCAAGACCCATACAGGGGTTCAGACAAGAGAAGCCCTGCCAAGAAAGCATCCTTGGCCTCCCTGGGACAGGGTGATGCCGAGGCTGGGAGGCAGCTGACAGATTCTGACGGATTTCGCCCTCCAACAGCTGTTGCCTCAAGTGAACCAGCAGTTCCCACGGCTGATGGTCAGGGCCCAGCCCGGAGCAGCGCCGAGCAGAGCTCACCCAGGTCGCTCTCGTCGTTCTCCTCGGGCTCACTGCTGAAGGTGGAGGGGCTGCTGCTGGGCAAGCTGTGCCCAGAGCCTGTCCTCAGAGAGCCTTGGCCCTTCGGGGCCGGTGCGTCCTGCAGGCACACGCTGTCTGTGCAGGTGAGAGTTTGCTGGGAGTCTGGCTGGGAGATGTTCCTCTGGCTGAAAAACTGCCCCAGCAGGGATTTCTGGAGGGTCGTTCGCAGGCTTTCACATGTCCTCTGCTTTGAGCTCGGCTGGGTGTAATGCAAATCCAACTGCAGGACCACATCTGTCTGCAGGGGGAGAGAGAAGGATGCAAAGTGAATTGGAGACTCAGACTGGGAGCAGAGCTTTCCTGCTGCTGCTGCCAGAAGTGAGAGCCTCGGCTGATGCTGAGCAGGCTCATAGCCCCATGCTGTGGCGTGATGGAGCAACGCTACTGCCAGAGAAAATGAGCTGTTACATTCTCATACAGCTCATGATGCCTGCGAGCCACAGCCATGGATTCTGCATTTTAGGACTTCTCCTGAAATCACACCACCTCCCTCAGGATCTCACCAGCCCCATCAGGGCACTGTCACTGTGAGCATCACACCCAGGATGCTGGCAAAGGGGAGAAAGAGGTGAGAGGGGCTGCACCCAGGCCAGGAATGGCATGACATCCATCCTGGCCATGGCCAGGACCACTGCACAGGGGAAAGCATGAAAGGGAAATTCAAGGTCAGGAAGCTCAAGGCCAGGTTGGATAGGGCTTGAAACACCCTGGTCTAGTGGAAGGTGACACTGGGCTTTAAGGTCCCTTCCAGCCCAAACCACTCTATGAACTAAAACACACACAAAAAAAACCCAACAGCTTTAAGCAGCAGCACTCCACAGGGAACCATTCAAAGCATGGTATCGTTTCAGAATTTTATAAAAGATGAAGAATCAGAAAATAACCACATTCATGGCAGCCAAACCCATGAAAGCAAATCCCCAGCACAGGGCTGCTGTAACACTGGCTGTACAGAGGAGGGAGATGTATAATTGAGCAAGACAATTTTGGCAGGCAAGGCAGGGTCCAGGTCTCCTGTCTGCACTTAAAAGCAATGCAGAACACTTGGGAAAGGTTCAAAAAAAAAGCTCCAGGAAGAATAAAGGACTGAAAACACTGCTGTGTGCTGAGGCACATCATGTACTCAGCCAATGGAGCTCGCTGCAGTCAGACCAGGCAGAGAGCAGCACTCGGTGCAAGACTCACTGGCTGTGTTAGGGCAGGAAAAAAATCAAAGCAGAAACAAGGTGCACACTGCTGTTTGAGAAGAGCTGATCTGCTGTGAGAGACAAGCCAGGGGATCAGCAACTCTGCCTCTCTCATGGTCTTTAAATAGTTTAAAGGTGTTTTGAAGTGTGCAAGAAAGAGGCACAGCTTGGATCAGGCTTGGCAGTGTTACTCTGCCAACAAGAGCTCCTGGCCAGCCCATGAGCTCATCTCTCAGGCAAGCACAGAGCCTAGTGAGACATCCTTCATCAGAAATATTTGGGCAAGTCTGCCCTTCCCCATGCTGATGGGGCAAAGAACAGCATCCCTGGCCAGGTAGCACAGAAAAACAGAGTGACCATGACAGGTGATGCCTCTCTGTTCCCCCCGGGACAGGATGCTGGGGGTCAGGTTTGCTGGGAGGGGCAAGCATGGGGGATGACACAAAAGCAAAGAGCATCCACGCTCAGTCTTTGCAAGTTGATTCATAAATTAGAGAGGTTTTGCTGAGATGGAAAAGGTGAGGTGAAAGAGGACAGTGCTCCCACATGGAGACAGGCTGGGAGAGCTGGGGGTGTTCAGCCTCAGAAGAGAAGGATCCAGGGAGACCTTAGAGCCCCTTCCAGGGCCTAAAGGGGCTCCAGGGGAGCTGGAGAGGGACTTTGGACAAAGGCCTGGAGGGACAGGACAAGGGGGAATGGCTTCCCATTGCCAGAGGGCAGGGATAGATGGGACACTGGGAAGGAATTCTCCCCTGTGAGGGTGGTGAGGCCCTGGCACAGAGAAGCTGTGGCTACCCCATTCCTGGAAGTGTTCAAGGCCAGGTTGGATTGGGTTTGGAGGAACCTGGGCTAGTGGGAGGTGTTCCCGCCCATGGCAGGGGGTGGAACAAGATGGGTGTCCTTCCTAACCCAAGTTAGTCTGTGGCTCTGTGAAAGAGAATAGCTTTTGTGCCTTGAAGATCAAAAAGCTCCTCTAACCCTGATCTGGATGTGACACTGATATAGACACATGGTCAGCGGGGCACATCCAGCTACAACCATGGGGATGGGGAGCACCAGTCACATGAGGATACAAGAAAACTGCAGAGATTTGTTCTTGGAAGCTCCCTACCTCAATTTTCTGTAGTCCACAGAGCTGGAAGACACAGTCCAGCTCCTCCCACTTGTACACAGAGGCAAGCAGGGTCTCCACGTGATCCAAACGGCTTTCCCTCTGCATGGCCATCTCCTGGGTCAGGAAAACAAGAGGAAATGCAAGGAAATTTCAGCATCAGCATGGAACATTGAGGCACAACTGCCCATCAAACTCTCTCTGCTGCCTCTCTGCATGCAGCAGTGCCCAGGGCTTTGACTGACACGTTGCCTGGTGGAAATTCTGCATATCCTAATGGAATGACTAAGGAGATCAAGCAACAGGAATACAGAGATTTTACAGTCACCTTCTGAGTTTCAATGAGAAGACCAAGCTAAACAACTCCTGAGTACATCTGCTGGGAAAACTGGAATATAATGGGATTTGCAGCAGAGCAGAGAGCAGCTACAGTGTCACAACCACAAGTTGTGTCAGCAGGATGTCATGGAGGGAGCAAGTTTTCCAAAGGCATAGCTAGAGGAAGCTATGAGTTGTGCCAAATTACAGCCACAGAATCAATTAGGTTGGAAAAGATGTCTGAGAACATCAAGTCCAACCTTTGACTCAACATCACTTTGTCAACTAGACCACAGCACTAAGTGCCACATCCAGTCTTCTCTTAAATACCTCCAGGGATGGTGACTGCACCGTCTCCCTAGGCAGCCCATTCCAATGCCCAGTCACTCTCTCTGTTAAGAACTTCCTCTTAATGTCTAACCCAAACCTCCCCTAGTACAGCTTAAGGCTGTGCCCTCTTGTCCTACTGATAGTTGCCTGGGAGAAGAGACCGACCCCCACTTGGCCACAACCTCCTGTCAGGGAATTCAGAGAGTGATAAGGTCTCCCTTGAGCCTCTTTTTCTCCAGGCTAAACCACCCCAGCTCCCTCAGCTGCTCCTCACAGGACTTGTGCTCCAGTCCCTNGGGAATTCAGAGAGTGATAAGGTCTCCCTT
>VXBA01000261.1:790-18228 GCA_013399895.1 Serilophus lunatus
TGGGGAGGGGGTTTGGGAGAAGGGATGGAGGGATGGGACAGTGGGAGTGGGTTAGGTGGGATACTGGGGAGGAATTCCTGGCAGGGAGGGGCTGGGATGGGTTTCCCAGAGAAGCTGGGGCTGTTCCATCCCTGGGAGTCCCCAAGGCCAGGTCGGATCCACCTGGGATAGTGGGAGGTGTCCCTGCTCGAGGAATGGGGTGGAACTGGATGAACTTCAAAGCCCCTCCCAACCCAAACCGTTCCATGATTCTATAATGACAAGCAGCAGCAAATCCATCCCTTTTTGACATCTGTAGAACTGATTCCAGACTCCTTGGCTTTAACTGTTCCCTTCAGTTTATATTTCTTTTTTTTTCATTAATTTTGTAAGTAAATTCGGTTATTTGTAACTAAATTCCAGTTATTTGTAAATAAATCCCAGCTTTCTCCAGCAGAGGTGATGCCATGGGAATATTGTCACCTTCCTGAAGCCTGGAAGTGATGAAATGCAGCCTGAGCCATAGAATACATAAAATTTACCATTTTAAATATATTTACAGCAGTGTAACAGCTGGGAGTGGCACAGCACTGTGTGTCATCCTTTTCTGAGTATGATTTTCCTCATATTCCTGCTTGGGAAAATGGAATAATCCTGTTTCTAATTGCTTTAATGCAAGCAAGGCTTGATTTTTCACCTTTTGGAGTGGCAGTAATTTGTTTTTCCTCTGGGAATGAGTGACTGGAAGCCCTTAGGGAAGTGTAGAATAATGTATGTAATAAAGTATGTGTAGGCTTTTCATTAAATTAGGATTAAATATCTTTCTACAGGGGTTTTGGCAGTTATTTTTTGTAAACTTTTGGCCTTCAGTGTATTTTTCTAGTGTAGATCTTGCTGCAGGATCAGATTGTTGGGAAAGAAATGCTGTTTCTTGCAACATCTGAAATATTTTGCCACATCTGCAGTAAGAAAATTAATCTGGCAGCATTTTACTTATTTACTAAGTTTACTAAATTGACAATTTTTGGTATAAAAAGGTCAAGATTGGGAATCCCTGGCATTTCCCACATCAGTTAGGATTTGCTGTCTTTCCATGTGGTTCACAGCCACATCTGATGCCTCCTGTGGTCCTTTGTAGCTTTAAAACACCGTGTTTGACAAGAGCCCAGGGCCTTTTGGTCCTGTTTTTGATTGGAACAAAGGCAAAGGTGTCAATAAATAGTGTCAGAGCACTATGAAAATTGGATTTTTGATATTTTTTTTGGTGGTAAGGTTTGAAATGAGACACTGTGACATTCTCTGTGCAACAGAACCTGTGGTTGCTGAATAAATCAATGAGATCAGTGTGGTTAAACTCACTGTTTGTAGCAAAACCCCTCTGTTTCTGTGGGATTTCACAGCTTTGGCAGCATTTAATGGGATCTGCTCCTTTTTCCAGGTGAATTGTGGCTGGTTCTGGGTCAAGCCTTTGACTTGATCTTATGTGGGGAGGTTTTGAGGACCAGCCCTTTTCTCTGAGTCATCCCAGCCCAATAAATGGGAACAATAATGTCCAGGTTTAATCTGAGGATTCACTTCCCCACGGGTTTGTCCATGTGGTGACTCCTAAAACTTGCAGGGGGTGCAAGGAATCAAAGCCCATCTGACCCAACAAACGTGGAGCTGTGCCAGAGGAGGGTGAGGCTGGAAACCAGGAGAAGGTTCTTCATCCAGAGGGTGAACAGCTCCCCAGGGAAGGGATCACAGTCCCAAACCTGCCAGAGCTCCAGGAGAGTTTGGAGAGTTTGGGGTGTCCTGTGCTGGGGTTCAGTCCTTGAGGCTCCCCCTCAACTCAGGAGATCCCACCATTCCAGCAGAGCTGGAGGTTTTTAATCTCATGCCTTTAATCTGCACTTTGGAACTTTGAAATCCCTTTCAGAAGCAGAGTCATTAAGAAAAAGTCAATTAAGTTTCTGTGCCTTTGAATTTCTCAGCTAATTGATGTGGTTTTGCAAACCACATGTCTTAAAAAAAAAAAGAAACAAAGGAGCATTTCCCTCTCTCCCCTCTCCTGGAACAGCTCTCAGGTGGCTGCAGGTCCTTCTCCTCCTCCTCCTCCTCTTCTTCCCAGGGCCCTTCCAAACCCCCAGGCACTGCAGCAAAGCACAGCACAGGCCACTTTTGGATTTTTGCAGGGTGACAAGCTCCATATGGAAGAGAGATCCTGTTTGTCCCCCTGTCACTTGCCCTTGGCAGGGCTGGACATGGCTAAAAATATCAGGAGCTAATTGATGCTGAGGAAACCTGTGGTGACAGTGGTTAAAGAGAGTTTAGAAATTGCAGCTGAAAACAGCTTTCATTCTGGTTTTTTTACTTTTTTTTATTACAGAAGCAATTTTTAATTATCAGTTAGGAAACTGAGAACTTAAAATCATTCTCTCATTTCTTTACTTTTTAAGACAATTTTCGCTGCAGAACAAAGAATGGATTTAAACCCAAATTTTTTAATTTTTAAATTGATGGATTTTTTTTTCATTATTATTATTCATTTTAGTGTCTGGCTCTGGGCTCTAATGCCAAGCTTTCAACCCACTAACAATTAAAACCAGAGTCCTAAGCCCTCAAAATGGGTTTGTAATTGAAACTGCACTTGGCCCTCAGCTCTAGCAGGGCTACACAGCTTCTTTTTTTTTTTTTTTTATCACTTAAATCCATGTCATCCCTTGGATTATTCACATGGCTGGTTGGTTGGGTTGTTTGTTTATGCAGTCTAATACTATAATTATTGCTGAAAATGAGATTGATTTGACTTCCAGGATGAGACAGGTCAGCAGCAGATGTATTTTTGGACTCCACTTTAATAGAGCTGGGGAGGGTTTTTTGAGGCCATGCTCTCCAGGGACTGCAAAGGAAAATTTGAGCTGCTTTCTCCACTTCTGCCTTTCAGTACCCTCAATTCTAAGCAGAAATATCATATATATAGATAGAGATATTTTCAAAGCAAGACAGACTCAGCTGGAGGAATCCAGATCCAGTTTAAAGCAGGGAGAGCAGAGGTGTTGAAAAAAAAAAGACAACCAGCAACAAACTGCTTAAACTTTTGTACTTCTGTAAATCAAAAGTGGTGTAAATTGTATTGCAAAACCCACGTGTTTAAGCATTTACATACAGATGTTAAATGAAGAACTCTCAAAGGAAAACCATTTTATCTCAAAAGCCTTTTTTTTTGTGCTGGAGCAGGTTGAAAAAACGGGAAATGGCACAAACTTCTGCCTCACATTTACCTTTCACCTCCAGCTTTATTTTCTAAATGAAGGCCAGAAATACTTGCATTTTAACCTAGAAATGTTACCTTAGAGATAAAATCCACAAGCTCTTGCTGAAGTGGCAGGGAAGTCACACTGAGAAGCTGCTCTGAAGTCTCTGTGCCGGGGGAACACAGAAAATCAGTGGGTGAGACCCAAACCCTCTCCCAGGCAGCATTTAATAGTCCTGTCACTCGAATTTAGGCCAGGCTTTGACTGAGATCACTTCTTGCTCTTTTGCTCCATTTGGTTAATGTTTTCCATCATCCTCCAAATGCTCAATTGGATCCCTCTGTTCCAGTTAAATCAGCCAAACTGAGCGTGAGCGCTCATAAACAGACATAAATATGGATATGTTTAAACACAGAGCAATGCTTCACTGCTGGTTTATTTGCAGGACACACAGGGGATTCCCTTCATCCCAGGGGTGTTTTTTGGGGTTTGTTTTCCCTGGGTTTAATTGTTCCCTCTGCTTTTTCAGATTGACTCCTGGTGCAAGGAGAACAGCTACGTGATAGCTGGATATTACCAGGCCAACGAACGTGTGAAAGATGCCAGGTGTGTGTTGGTGCAATATTTCCTTCTGTTTGCTCTTTTAGGTTGTACTTTGGACTCTGCCAGCAGAAATCATCCCCATAAATCAGGCGTGTTGATTAACTTTGACAACTGTCATCTGGTTCCACATTGTCTCGCTGGTGCTTGGGGGATGTGGCCTTTGTTCAGGTGCAGAAACTCCAGGCTTTCCAGGATCCCTCCTCTTCAGTGGATACTATAAAAGGCCAGGCTTTGAACGACTGCCAGCCAGTTTAATTGCAGTTGTCAGGGAAATAGCCAAAATCTGCAGCGTGCTGGCTTGTGCAGAACAGATCTTGTAAACTCCTGAGCATCTTAGGGAAAGTCAGAAGTGACCTAATTCTTTCTGAACTACTTAATTATCTGTGAGTCTTATTGAAGCCATTTTTTAACGTGGAAAGGGATGCTCTCGAAGTGGAAGATGATGTCAGTCAAGCAGTGGTATCTCTTATTTATCACTTGTTTCCCCCAGAATTAGTCATTTTTTTTTCCCTGCTGGCTGACTCAGATTACTCAATAAGCACTAAGAGACCTTCCTGTGGAGGCACAATTTAGTTTTAGATCTGTGTATCACATGTTTTCCTCTCTGTCTATTAGACAAGTCCAGTATTGGCACTAATTGGAGTATATCATACTTGCATTTAAAAGAAATAAGAACAACTTGTTTAAAGTATTATGCCATGTTCCCTGCAAGTGTTCAAGTCCAGGTTGGAGCAGCCTGGTCTAGTGGAAGGTGTCCTTGCCTGTGGCAGGGAGTGGAATAAGAGCCTCTTTAAGATCTTTACCAACCCATGACTCTCTGATTCCAGTTATTTTTAATGTATATTCAAACTCAAGTATGTTTTTTAAGTAACACCTGTGACTTCTAAGGTCTCTAACAGGGATAAATGCATTATTTTTCCTTTCCTTACAAGGGAAATAAACCTGCTGGAGACATTTTTGAGGACAAGATACAGTTTATTCTGTTTGAGGTTTGAAAGAATATCACAGGCTTTGTGTTTTTTTTTCTTTAAATTCCAATTTAATTCCTGAACATAACGGGCACCACATAAGAGATTGTCACCTTTGAAACATGGGTAAAGGTTTTGAGAGATCTTTTTAAAAGATCATCTGATTTTGGTAGAGCAGCTGAACAATGAGTGAGTTCAGGTGCAGACTGGGGAGAAATCTCAGTTTCTTTTTTAAATACCTGAGCTGGCTGCAGTCTTTGTTCTGGTGGAAGGAGGCCACAAAACATTGATGCCACGTCACCAGTGGACATTTTGCCATTCCAAACCACTTGCTGCAGGGAGGAGCTGGGGGTTTCCTGGCCTCCTTCTGTCAGCTAACTCAGTTCCTTTTCCCTTCTGCTGCAGCCCAAACCAGGTTGCAGAGAAAGTGGCCTCCAGGATTGCAGAGGGCTTTACAGACACAGCACTCATCATGGTAAGCACCTGCAGCCCCCCTCACCCTCCCCTTGGGGTATTCTGCCCCTGGTGGTGGACCAGCCATGGAAATGCTGTTCTCTGGGTCCTTTAATAAGTGATTTCATTTTCTCTTCCCCTCCAAATGCCCTGGAGAACAGATGCAGCAACCAGAGGCAAAGTCTGCAGAGAGGCTGTGGCGAGCTCTCTGCCACCTCAAAGGAAGTGCAGGCCTTCCCTGCATATCCAGGCAGAATATTCCTGTCTTCAGCTCTCCTTCGACCCTCCAACCAAGCTTAAATTCTTGGTTTTAGTATCACAAACAGGGCTCTGCCTCCCTGCTGCAGTGACAGAGGGTGTTGGCAGCTTAAATTTGGCTATTTGGAGGCAGAGCACTGGATGAGTGTGAGGTGCCCTCTCTGTAAAAACTGACTTGGGGTTTTATTTCATCTCTTGGGATGCTGAGGAGGAGACTGAGGTGGTGTTTTTGTGTCACACACCAGGTTGACAACACCAAGTTCACAATGGAGTGCGTGGAACCTGCCATCCACGTGTACGAGCTGCACGAGAACAAGTGGAGGTGCAGAGACCCCCACGTGTGAGTAAACTCAGAATTAGTGGGGTTTGGGTAGTGGGGAAAAACAGGTTGTCTGGGCAAAGGCTAAACTTTGTGGCTGAGTGACACTGTGGGTGGAGCTGGCAGTGATTTTAAAGCTGTCTCTTGCTGTAGTGAGAGAGAAGAGCTGGTTCCTGCAGCCAGGCCACGAGCACGCTGCAGTGTGTGCCTTAACTCCCAGAGTGGAGGAGGTGGTGGTAGTGATTCCTGTTTACTCCTGGGTGTTTTACATCCTAGTGATTTTTGTGAAGATTGGACTGAAGCCCAGAGAATTGCTGCCTCTCTCTTGGACAGCAAGTCCTACGAGACACTCGTGGATTTTGACAATCACCTGGACGACATCAGGAACGACTGGACAAACCCAGAGATCAACAAAGCTGTGCTGCACCTCTGCTAGGGGGCTTCTGCTGACTAATCCACAGCCATTCCCACTGGGTACTGAAGAGAGAAAAATGCTATTTTTGAATGTAAATAGGGTGATACTCGGTACCTTGTGTGGAAAGCTGACTGATTAAAGAGGAGGGGCACAGCACGTGGTGCAGGGATGTGTCCAGTGTAAGCCATTGAATCTTTCTTGTGAGATTCCTTGGAAGAGCTGCCAGCTGTCAGTTCCAGCTGTTCTTGTGGACACAGTCCCACTTGTAGTGAATGTTGCTATTCCTTCAAAACCAGAACTGCTTCTGCTTGGCCCCGCTGTTCCTGTGACAAAGTTTTGACTAAGCTTTTCTAATCTTTAGAGAGGTCACTTTTTAATGATTTATGGAAATTACCTTTCTCAAAAAAAAAAAAATCAATCCTGTCCTCAGATGAGAGATTTTAAGGGCAAAGACATAAAATGTAAGGTGAACGTTTTTTCTGGCCTGGTTTGGAATTGTAATTCTGTTGGCACAGTAAAATGCAAATGGTGAGGATGTTCCATGCTCATGTGTCACCTGTTCTGCAGTGCTTTAGCATGACACAGATACAGAGAGTGTTTTAAAGCAGTATTCCCAAATACTATGGTGATTCCTGCCTTGTGTGGGCTTGACAACCACAGTTACTGCTTGAATGTATTAAACCCGAAGTAAATGATTTATAAAAAGCACTGGAAGCACACTAATGAGTTTGACTCTACAAGAGTGAAATACCTTATTAATTCTGTGCAGTTTTGGGGGGAGGGGGGTTATCAGCAGATCCATTTTCCACTGGTTCATGTGGTGTGCATTTCAGTAGGTGCCAGATATATCCCTCTAAGTTGAAGGCAAGTGGTTTGAGTACATGGAATCAAGGAGCCTGGATATAGTCTCGTTCAGCTTCTGCCTTGCCTTTCTCATTAATATTTATTTCCAGGAAGAAGTTTACAGGACAATGAAGCTTTGTCTCAGACTAGAACAGCTCTTTGTAAGCTTTGTTGCCTCACTCCTCGTGGTTGTTTGCCCAGTTGTAGCTAAACAGAAGCTCAACCTGCAACAATTCCTCTGGATTTCCTTCTTTCCTACCCAGAAATGTGTTTACAAGGGAGATCCAAATGTCCACGAAATGATCTGTTTCCCCAGGATCCTGCTTTTTCCTTAGTGTGAGAATGACAGGATGGTTTGGAATGGAAGAGACCTTAAAGATCCTCCAGTTCCACTCCCTGCCATGGGCAGGGACACCTTCCACTGGACCAGGTTGCTCCAAGCCCCATGCAACCTGATCTTATTTTAAAACACTGAGAATGGGATTGTGAAAACCTCTTGATCTGTCTCCTCCTCTGGTTCAATAAGCACAAGTTTTGGTCCTGGTGAGAGATGGGGCTAAAATCCTGTTTGCAGCAGGGAATAGAACCAGGATGTCTCCAGTCAGGTCCTGCTGTGAACTTCCCTCCAGGTCAGGATCCACAGAGCCACGAGGTGAGGTTGGATGTCCAGGGAGGAGAGGGAGGTTTGTTTTATCTCTCTGCCCTCCACTAGAGAGGTGTGATTACAGAAGAAACTGGCACACAGACAATAACCTTTCCTAAGGGTGAGTCAGGCTTGCAGAAGAAGAAAGTGTTTTCACTTGTTAAATAAAAACATCTAGGTAGCTCACAAACAGCAAGATCAACACATTCCAGTGGCTGTTTCACTGCACATCTGTAGGGAAAGATATCCTGGGAGCAGACAGCAAACCTCCCAGGCTGCAGGAAGAGGACTCTTGTACGTTGTACAAACACCTCGTGAAATCCAGCGTGTCGTTCCAGGGGCAGGTGTTATCTTAGCGAGGTTCCTTGTGTAGGGTTGTCAGTAGGAGCTGGTGTGTCTCCTGAGCCGTGGGAAATGTATTTCTTGTTCTTAGTAACCAGTTTTAATCAAGCTTTGATCATACATATGCTAATTCAGGCTAATCTTGCTGTGCTCCCCTCTCACCCCCATAAGGCAAACTGTCTCCTCATTCCCTGTGACTAACCATTAGGACGTGCTGCTGGAAGGGGAGCAGCTTTTATTGCTTTGTCTTCCCCTTTTTTATCTTCTGTTTGCTCTCAAATGAGGATCTCAGAGTGTTTTGCCACCAGCAGAAGCCCAGGCTGCCTTTAAGCAGAGGGCAAGTGCCGTGGCCCAGTTCTGATCTCACCTGGCCTATTTGCATTGAAGGCTGGACAAAAGGCAGCAGTTCCATAAATCCAGGCAGCCACTGTGGCTCCTGTGAAAGAATGAGGAAGCTGCAGGGCTCAGGGAAGGCTGTGTGCCCCTTTCCTGCTGATGTACCAGGAGCAGATGCTGGTTTCCTGGCCGCCTGATCAGTTGGATTCATCACAGGAATTTGAGGTAAATGCTTTTAAAACTTCAGGGGGAAGAAATATTGGGGAAGGCATCTCTGTTGCTGGAGTCCTTGTGATAGTTGGGAAGACTGCACTGGGAATGGGTGTCCTACTCTGCAATTAATGACATGCAAGATTAATTTTTTTCCCCTATTCACCAAATTTGGAAACTTTGCCTGCCCAGACATTTAACTTCTGTGAACTACCTCATCCATGTGACCTGAAGCACTTGGAAACCATAGAATCATGGAATGGTTTAGGTTGGAAAGGGTTTTAAAGCTCATCTCATTCCAAGCCCCTGCCATGGGCAGGGACACCTCCCACTATCCCAGGTTGCTCCAAGCCCCGTCCAGCTTTGGCCTTGGACACTTCCAGGGATGGGGCAGCCACAGCTTCTCTGGGCAACCTGTACCAGGGCTTCACCACCCTCACAGCCAAGAATTCCTTCCCAATATCCCACCTATCCCTGCCCTTTGACAGCTAGAAGCTATTCCACCTTGTCCTGTCATTCCATCCCTTGCCCCAGGTTCCTCTCCAGCTCTCCTGGAGCCCCTTCAGGCCCTGCAAAGGGCTCTGAGGTCTCCCTGGACCCTCCTCTTCTCCAGCTGAACACTCCCAGCAATTTTTTTTCCCACTCTTAACCCCAGTATCTCAGAACAGTGACAAACAGCCCCTACAAGCAGATGGGTGACAGGAGCCACGGGGGGGTCTGATCAGCTGGTTTTGGGACACTCACAAGTGAGGTGTCTGTTCCCAGGGAATGCCCTGGTGCCGTTTTCCCATTGAGCTCATGTCTCTGTGTATATGAAAATTTTGGGAGGGTTTTTCTTTATCCATTAAAGACCTACCTCATTACCTGCTTCAGCTCACTAGAGCCAACCTGGGTGTGGGGAACAGTTTGGAGGAGCCACAACCCCTTTACCTGGCACAGCTGGAGCCAGGAGCAGACAGATGTGCAGAGCTCTCCCCCCAAGAATTCCTTATCCAATGTGGCAGAGCTGCACAGCCAGGAGAGGTGACAGTGACAGATGCAGGAAGCAATCCCGGGTCTCTGCTCCCTGGCTCGAGGCCTAATCAGTGCACTCTGTGATCAGGAAAGTGTCTGGAGACGTTGGATGGAGGGCACTGCTCCGAGAGCACGGGATGCTAATGGAGGAGGCTCTTAGTGGGGTGGGCCTGTGGTTGAATGCAGCTTGGAAAATGGCCTCAAGGGGAAATGGGCTCAATTTATGAGCTCTGCTTCTCTTAACTCAGCTCCTGCAGCAGAGCTGGGAGCGAGCTGGTCCATACTGGGCTGCTCCAAGCAGGTCAAGCTGCTTCCCTCCCACCCTGCCCAGGCTCTGCTTCTCCCACCTCAACACCTCACCTGCACCACAAACCCCCTGTTTGCTTTCCCCCAGCGCCTCAGACCAGCCCATCCCACAGTCGGCAGCGATTTCTCTGTGCCCAAGTATCCGCTGAGGATTTTATCGATTTATTTTTATTTTTTTTCTCCCACTGTCGCTTTTAGACCACATTTTCACCCAGCCTTCTCATCCGAAAGTACACCCCAGCTCCATCCCTCCCTTTGCTTTCCAGCCGTCGCCCTGTGAAAGGCAGCAAGAGGCAGATTCCGAGAGGGACGGAGCTGGGGGGCTGGCGGTGGTCCCGTGGGGACCAACTTGGCGCTCGGAGCTGTGATGGGGCAAGCAGGGAATTCTGCTCTCAAAAATACCTGGTAGGTGGGCTGGGGGCAATGGGTGACTCCGGGAGAGCTTCCAGGCTGGATGTGGGCAGGATCCGTGCCAGGCATGTCCCGCTCTGCGCAGCGTCAGCCCGCGAAGGCCCAGGGAAACGACGCAGCCCTTCCTAGAAATGCGCTCCGGAGCTTAAGAGATGGACCTAATTGAAAACATGTATCGAGGTTAGACCAGGGGATAAAAGGGAAAGCTGGGCCGAGATTACCCTGGAGCTCAGCGAGCCGGGAAGCGCGGCAGCCGTGGCCAGGTCCCTAAGCCAATTCCCGGCCGTGGCCTCCCGGTCGCCTGCTGAATCCATGCCCTGGATGCAGGAGAGCCCAACACGCTCTGGTTTTATGCTTCAGGTATGTGCTCGCTTTCCAGTTTGCTTCCAACCCCCTGCCACGGCAGCTCCTCCTGCCTTGCTCGTGCCACATCCCAGTGGATTTCCTTGGGGGGTGTTCTCTGCCTGCACAGTTCCTGCCGGTTGCTCGGTTTGCTGGTCCTGCCAAGAGCCTGTGCTTGGGGAATGCTGGAGCTGCTCCAGTTACCCCGGACTCTGCATCTTCAGCTGCTTCCTCGTGACATCCTCCTCCCTTCCCACGCCTGGCATCCCCTCCTGGTGCCACTCGCCAGCCCTGAATGACTGTGGGGCTCCAGGAGGGAGTTTCTTTTCCATCCCCAGCATTTCCTGCCCTGCTGCTGCTTCCAGCTCCAGCAAGTCCCGTGCAGTGGCCCTGCAGTCCCTTTCTGGGACAATCCCTGTCCCAGGCTGGGCCCAGCCCTTTCCCCTGCTTGGGCCAGAAGGGATGTGGGCAGAGGGGGGGCAGGTGGCCTTGTCACTCCGTTAGCACAGAGCCAGGGTGACGTGTCACCTGCGTTAGCAGACCCTGGGACTCCGTGACCCAGAAAGCTCCTTCCTCCCCCTCCCTCCCTGCTAAAACGAGCCCAACTGGTGTTTTTGCAGGAGCAGCTCCTTGAAGGGAGCCAGGAGAGCTGCTCCAGGTTCTCCAGCCAAAGCTTTTTTTGTGCCCGGTGTTTGCGAAACACATCCCTTTCCCTGCGGTTCCTCTGGCGCCTGGGAAGCTGTCAGCTCACCCTGCCCTTCTCCTGAAGGGAAGTTTGGAGGCTGCCCTCCATCCTCACCCCCCCCATCGGTGCTCCAGCCCCTTCCATCCTCACCTCCTTCAGTGCTCCAGCACAGGATGCACCAGGGCAGGATGTGCACCAGGGCAGGATGGAGCCGGTGGCTTGGGAAGCACCGAGCTCAGGGAGAGGAGCAGCCCAGTTGCCAAAGAGTCACAGCCAGGACTGGAAACCAGTCACTGACCATATCAGAGGACAACCCAGGGTGGTTGCCTGGGCTGGAAGGACAAGTGTTCCCTCGGGCATGGAGGTGGCTCCACACCCACCTACCCACCAAGGGAGCTGTATGAGCCCACCCACTTCTTCCCCTTGGACAGCTGGTGCTTGGTGGGGTTTGCCCAGCTGCCCTGAGGTGCTGCTCAGCAAGTCACACCTTACAGCCCCCTGGGACAGCAATCAGGAACCCCTGGGAGGGATGTGGATTGGAGGCAAGGCTTTGGGGACTCTCACAGTGACCCCTCACATTGGTCATCCAAAACAGTGACCAGGGCTTCACACCAGAGAGGGTCCAGGCCATTCCCAGCCACCTCGAGGTGACCAACCCTCCCCTTTTGAACCTGACCAAGGGTGTCTTTGTTTCCCAGCCCTGAGGAGGACAGGAAGGGGTGTTAGAGCTGTGTTTGTGCTTATCAGGTGTCACCACAGCAGCTGCAGCAATGCTGCACCCACAGAGCAAACCACAGGTATTTTAGCAGCCCAGTGTTTATGTTTCTCTCCCCTGCTGCAGCAAACCATCGCTTTCTGTCAGCACTGTAGCTACAACTGCTGCTCCAGGCCAGGCTAATTCCAGCCCTTGTGGGTTTAGGGCTGTTTATTCTCACCCAGCAGCAGCAAACAGGTCGTTTTGGAAGGAGGCATCAAAATAGGTGAATGTGGAGGAGGGATTTCTGCTGCTCAAACTGGATTTGTGCTGCCAGTGAGGGGTCCCTGGATCAGATTTGCCAGGCTCAAGGTTCAGAGCTTGGATTTTGCACCTGAACAGGCAAAACCCTCCACCTGAACCAGTTATTTTGTCTGTTTTTTGTGGGGAAAAAAAAAAAAAAAAGATGTGTCTTGCAAATGTCTCGGCCCTGGCCTCTGTGCCCAGGACCGTTCCTGCAGCTGGGTCTGCAGCCTTTTTCTTGTGCCATCCTCCCAGCTCCTGAGCTTGGAGCTTTGCAATACCTCAGTTATTTGACAAATCAGAGGAGTCAGGTCGGGAAGGAAATCAGCCCTTTCCGCATTCGTGATTTTCATCAGACATGGCAGGACCAAACCAGCAGAAAGTGGAGCAAAACCACCCGTCTCCTCTCCCCGCTCCCCCTGATGCCCATCCCAGCCAGGCTTGGGCTCGTGGCGGGGCTCTGATCTCACTGGAGACCTCCCAAGCTCCTGGGATCCGTTCGCTCCCGTGGCTGGGTGAAGTTCCAAGCCTTCCCTCCCGGCCGCGGGAGGTTTGATGCGCGTTCCCTGCACGCGGATGCCCCGCGTTTGAACCGCTGCTTTTCGGCTCTGTCTGAAAAGGAGCCGGCGCAGGGTCTCTCCTCTTAATTGCGGAGGAGACGAACATGGAAAAGCCTCAGGCTGCTGCTAATGCAGGCGAAGGCGGCTGCTCCAGAGGCAGAACCTTCTCCCAGGCATCCTCCCCGCAGGGTGGTACCCGCCCGACCCGGAGCTCTCATCCTGGGCACGGTGAGAAAGCCGCTGCCTGGTGCTGTTCCCACTTCCAGGCTGGTTTTCAGGCTGGCAGATCAGATGGGAAAGGGGAAAGGTCTTCTCTGAAAGCTGGCAAAGGTGAAGATGCTCCCAGAGCTTGATGTCTCTAGACATCAGGACCTCAGGGATGGCGCTGGGTCCTGTCGGAGCTGGGTGTGGACCCTCACATCGAACTGGCACTTGCCTTTCCAGGCACTTGGTAGCCCCTCTGGCTGGTCGTAGGGATGCCCAGTGCCCGGGGGCTTCAGCTGCAGGCGAGGGCACTCCTTTGTCTCTCTCTGGATTGTGCAGCGGGGTGAGAGTAAAGCAGCATTTCCTCATCACCCGAGGGCTTTGTTGGGCTTGGATGGGGCTGGAGTGGGGGCTGGATGGGAGGAGCCGGGACTCCGCTAACCTGATTAACCAGGTTAGAAACCAAACCTTGCAAAACCCAAAGCCGGCTCGGTACAACCTCCTCCCGGCTGGTCCTGAGTGGGAATCCCCTGCCAGCCTCCTACATCCGAGAGCGCCAGGGGAGGTGGGATGCCATGGCGGGAATTGTGCCTCCTTCTCCTGGAACGGGGTAAGTGTCACCCCCTCGGAGCATCCCGGCAGCTTCAGCCCCCATTCCCCCTTCCCGGTGCATCCCTGTACCCACACGCTGTCTGAGCATCCCCCTCCTCCCGGGCGGTTCAGCCCCGGCTCCAGTGATGCCTGCGATGAGTGTCTGGGGGTTTTTGGAGCGTGAATTCATCGGGATGCAAATATTCCTTGGCCTGAGGCTGGAACACGGGAGGCGAAGTTGAAGCCCCAGGAGCAACCACCAGAAATGCTGCTGGAATGCTGACAGGGAGGAATTCTCTACCCAAACCACAAGTGGTGCTGGGGTTTGGCCACGGGGATAAGAGCCAGCAGCGGTGGGGAGGGGGCTGCTGGGTCCTGCGAGGGTTTGGCCACAGAGGTCTGATCCCACAGGATCAAGATCCTAGAGGAGATTCCCTCCTGTGCCGTGGGGCTGAGTTGTCCCCAGCATGATCCTCCTCTGGCCTTGAGTAGCCATCAGTAAGTGCCAAGATCTGTAGGACTCACCTCAAAACAGGTTTCTTGATATTTGGGCAGCCTCCAGGATGGCTGCAAAGTGGGAGTCCCAGGGAGGACTCCATTCCCTGCCTCAGCTCAGGGTGCACTCGGGGAGCTGATAAAAATGCAGAATTAAAACCAGCAATAGGAAGTTTCCACTTCCCCTTGTTGGCTGGCTGTTGCAAACCCACCTCAGGGCTGCTTGGAAATGTGAAGTAAAGCCACACTGGAGCCCAGTCAAGGGGAGCAGAGGGTTTGTTTGTCTCTCTGCAGGGCCCAGAGTTTGGAAGAGCCAAAGTGAGTCATTGATCCTAGTCCCAGTAAGTTTTTCCCAGCAGCTGTGGGCAGGAGGGATGCAGTAAAGGGATTTTTTCCCAGAATAATTTTCAGCATCTTAAAAAAAATCCTGTCTCACAATGGGAATCACCCACTCAAAAGCTCTTGGGGCATCAGGGATGCCCAAGAGGAACAGGATGACGTGCATTCCCTCAGTGCCTCCCAGCAGCTGCTCCAGCTCATCCCAAGGGAAGCAGCCTCAGGAGCATCCCTCTATTTCCTGCATGGGGGCT
The DNA here is from genome assembly GCA_013399895.1 of Serilophus lunatus. NCBI lineage: Eukaryota > Metazoa > Chordata > Aves > Passeriformes > Eurylaimidae > Serilophus > Serilophus lunatus. The sequence goes on from VXBA01000261.1 coordinate 15,591, forward strand.
TGGGTTTTTCTCTGCAAGACTCAATCACTTTCCTAAATAACAGCCCAGTTCCGCCTGCTCACGACCTTCTCTCCTCCAAATATTTGCAGTGCTGACCCCAGGAGCAGAGAAGCTGGGATGGGATTCTCCCCACCCAGCAACAAGCTCCTTCTCCACCCTCCCAAAAAGTTCTTCCTGAAACTCATCAGATGAGATTGAGCCACTAAAGCACCGTGACATCACTCGTGGTTTTTGCGACTGAGCAGCTGCGCTTCCTGTTGTGCCCTGGCTCCTATAGATATAGACACACACGGATAGATGTGAGCTTTTAGCCAGCAATCGAGTTCCCTCTCCTTCCTCCTTCTCAGCATCACTTCCCTCAACCCTCACCTCTCTTTTCCAGCTCCGGCAGCAAGGACCGGCGGCGGAGCTGGGGAGCTGGATCCCACTGAGAGGATGAAAACATGGGGCTCAAGTTATCCTGCCTGAAAGGTAAGTTTGAGGTGGGTGTTTGGGGGGGTCTTCTGCTCTGTGAGTGTGTCTGGGGGATGGGTGCACTGAGGAGCTGTTGGTGTGGGTGGGATTGGTGGAGTTTGGGATCTTGGTGGCATTTATGGAGTTCCACGGGTGACCTGTTGCTCCAGAATCACCCCAGAGATGATTTTTACAATTTTTTTATATGGAGTATATCTGTCTTGCACTTGTCCTGCATCCTTTGCTCTGGAGAAACCATGGATTAATGGCATGCCCCAAGAAGTTAGGTGGGGTTTCTTTGGAGGTGGGAAAAGGCCTCCAGAAGCATAGATGGGATGCTCAGGGATGCATGGATGGGATGCTCAGGGTCAGGCCACAGGCCTGGGGTCCCAGCTCCTGGGCTCCAGGGTGACCCCAAGCATCCTTCACTGCTTCACTCTCCCCAGGGATACTCCAACCCAGCAGCTCTCCCCCCAACTTTAATTTTCTTAATGGATTTAGGCTGGGAATGGCGTCACGGATGTCTGCACAGGGGGAAAGAGGGAGCTTTTAATGCTCCTGGCCTCGCAGGGCGAAGGCTGGATATTGCATCTCCCATTAGCTCTGCGTCCCAGTGGCTCGTATTAATCATCCTCGGGGTCATTAGGGATGGGAATTAATGTGTATCCCTCTCTCAGATACAGAGCTGCCTCTTCACTGGGTTTTCCCAAGCCCAAATTCTGTGAGGTGCTGGTTGTGATGGGCAGAGGGATGGATGCATCACCCAAAAATGAGCTGTGCTGGGGGTGGGGGGGAGGAGAGGGGAAGGTGTCTGGGGAGTTTGTGGGTCACACAACCCCCCCCAGCCCAACATGAGGTGACTGAATAGGGGAAGCAGGCAGCCAGGGAATCCCCATCCTGCCTCAAATCCACGACAGATCCCCAAAATATCCCCCTGTACCTCCAGACCCCTTCAAAGATCTTGGAGTCTGCAATAAAAGAAAATACCCTCCTGCTTTCCCAGCTCCCTTATGTAAGGCAGGGCTTTATCCTTAATTAAAAAGAGATTAAAAATATCAGTGTCTGTCCCCTCCGGGCATTTTCCTGCTTGGGAAGAGCTGAAACCTCCCTGGATGCTGCCTGGGCCGCACAGGGCTTTTCTCCTGATTAGAAAAGCAGATTAAAGCGATCTGCTCTCTGGAGGGGAGCGGGCAGGCAGTTGTAGGGAGGGATCCACCTCTGTGAAACACCCCAAAATCCAAGTGGGAGGGAGGTGCGAGGCTTCTGGAGGTGGCTGTGGATTCTCGAGTGGCTCGTACGGGGCTGACACAGAGGAGGGTGGAGGGAAGCAGGGGGTGCTGCAGCCCCACACCCGATTTTCTCCTCTGTTCCCTCCAAACTCCACAGGCTTGAAGACTTGTGTGAGCAGCGGGAACGGCAGCGACCGGAGCCCGACGGCGAGCTCGGGAGAGAAGCACCTGCACGTGCCCTCCATCATCGTGACACCGCCCACGCCCACGGGGACAGCGCTGTCCCGCGAGGGGCGCAGGGCGGGGGGGCCGTACCCCTGCAGCCCGTGCTGAGTGGGGACAGGGCTGGGGCACAAGCATCCCGGCAGGATGCGTCCCCGCTCCGCTGGGATGGAGTCACAGCCTCCAGGATGCAACTCGACCACATCCAGCAGCCCTGGAACTCCGCGGGGACACACGTGGCACCCACACGGGTGGGTTTGGACAGCAGGGACTGGTTTTTCTCCCTTTTCCTAACAGCACTGAGGAGGGGGTGGCACCACGTGGATCCTCCTCCCCCCCAATCCCCCCCGGTGAATAAAATCCCTGGGGTTCTGCACCCCCGGTTTGGCACTGGTTGGTTGGGCTGTGGGTGGGCTGTCCCCCAAAAACACCTTGTCGCCACCACCCCCTCGTGCTGACGGGTGGTCAGAGGTGGGGCCCCCACCTCTCCGCCCGGTTTGAAGCATCCAGTCACAAACAGCACCGGAAAAACGAAGCCGGCATCATCCGCATCCCGCCGGCTCGGCCGCATCCCGGGAGGGAGCCGGGGGCGATGATTCCCGGGGAGCGGCGGCACCCGGAGCCGGCGGGAGAGGCGGGAGTGTGAAAGCAGATGGAAATTTAATTTTTTAATGACAGCAGCAGATGGCAAAAGACACGCGAGGGGAGGCGCAGAGTTGGGGGGGGGGGCGTTC
>VXBA01000261.1:20090-39755 GCA_013399895.1 Serilophus lunatus
TGGAGTGGGGTGGGGTGGGATGGGATTGATGGGATGGGGTGTTTGGGAACAGGAGAAGAATGATGTGCATGGACTGAGGGGGGCGTGGCTTGTTCCCAGGGAGATCTGGGGCCCTTCAATCCCGGTTTGCCGGTGGAGGTGCCGGTCTGGTTGGCCATTAATCTGAAGCAGAGGCAGAAGTGTCGGCTGGTTCCCCCGGAGTGGATGGATGTGGGTAAGGATGGCAACTCTGGCCTGCAGTGGGTGCAGTGGGAACGTGAAATAAAGGAAAAAAGTCTGATTTTCACCATCAGTGAGGATCTCAACTCAAATATATAAAGTAACTGAGACAAGGATCTGGTGTTCCACTGCTGGAATCCTTCCCTGTGAGGGTGGGCAGGCCCTGGCACAGGCTGCCCAGAGAAGCTGTGGCTGCCCCATCCCTGGAAATGTCCAAGGCCAGGTTGGAGCAATTTGGGATAGTGGGAGGTGTCCCTGCCCATGGCAAGAAAGAGATGAGCTTCCAGGTCCCTTCCAACCCCAACCAGTCTGTGATTCCGTGGTGTAGGAGATGTCTTCTCAGTTAAACCAGGCTGCTCAGATGAGAATCCTTAAGTAATTCCCTACAGGAGCCTTTTCCTGTCCTCACACCATTTGAAGCTGGAATTCAGAGCTGATCCTACAGAAACAACCCATGGGCTTTCCCAGGAAAGGGATGAAAATGCACCTGGAGCACTGAAGGCCTGGCAGTGCCTGACCATCCCTGCTTGTGCTTTAGCAAAACTGGAGGAAATCCGGGACCGGGAACGGAAAGAGGACACGTTCACTCCCATGCCCAGTCCCTACTACATGGAACTCACCAAGCTGCTGCTGAACTAGTGAGTAGGAGCTGAGCTGTGGCATTTTCCACCCAAGTACGTGCTCGCACGGACAGTTTTTCAAGCTTTGGTTGGCAGCAGCCCCGGAGGGCGGTGGGAAAGCGGGAGTTCAGGGAGGTTTGTTCCACGGCGTGCCAAGATTTCGCAGCAGCAGCAGCAGCAGTTTCCTCGTGGTAACTTTGCCTTTCAGTAACTTCTTGGGGGATTTGCTCGTTCTGTGGCCTCATAATTGGGGCTGTGCCGCTTTATTGAGCAGCAGCTCAGCGTGGAGGCCTGGAGGATCCGCAGCACGTTCCTCGGCTGCAATCTGTTCAGCAGCCTAAACCCTCCAGGCTCCTTCCTTGGCTCTCCTTCAGGAGGAAAGCTCCTCTTTCCTCAGCATGAGAAGCAGGAGACCAGGGATATTCCGAGCCTGAGCTCCTGCCTGCTGAGGCATTTCACTTGTAAAATGTGCTGGCTGGTATTTCGCTCGGCGCAGGCTCTGGTGGCTTTAAGCCCTCGATTAAGCGGGGTGGTCATTCCAGCTCTGGCTTTTCCCCCTGGAGATGAGGCTCTTGGCTTGCAGCTCCTTCCCTCCCGCTGCAGCAACCCTGACAGCTCTGTCCCTGCGAATCGATCGCATCCTCCCGAGGCCCTTGTGGCAGCGCTCAACGGCTTTAATGGGATGATGTGGCACATCTCACACAGCCCTTTCAGCTTAATTCCCCCTGATGGAGCCTCGGGAGCCCCGAGCTGGGGCTTTAATCATGGCCAAGCCCTTGGATTCCCCAGCTGCCTGTGACTTTGGCCGGGTTATTGGCCCTGTGTGTGCCTCATACCAGCTGGGCAATTACAGAGCAGAAGGATTCTAGCGAGAACCAGCTGCTGCATCAGAGCTGAGCATTCCTGGGTAAATAAACCAGCCCCAAAATCCCAGCAGCACAAGTACCAGACTGGATTTTAACGTGGAGTTGCAGGGGTTTTTTTTCTCCCTCCGTGGCCTCAGAGGGACAACACACACACACACACACACACGTTCCTCCCCTTGTCAGCCTGTTTTTGATCCTCTCTTCCTTTTTCCAGTGCCTCAGACAACATTCCCAAGGCTGATGAGATCCGGACACTGGTGAAGGACACGTGGGACACACGGGTGGCCAAGCTGCGACTCTCTGCCGACAGCTTCGTGAGGCAGCAGGAGGCTCATGCCAAGGTGTGCTGGGCACCTGCTGGGATGGCTCCAGCTGCCCCACGGGATGGAGAATGAGCTGCAGGGAGGCTGGTTGGGGCATGTTTGCCCTGGGTTGTCAGTTGGGAGCTAAACGTTGAGCCCTCGCTTTATGGGCTGTATGGAAGTCAGAGATTTATGGGGTGGTTTGGGTTGGAAGGGGAGTGTAAAGATCTTGTTCCAAGCCCCTCCATGGGTAGAGGCAACTTCCACTAGGACCAGGGTGCTCCAAGCCTCGTCCAGCCTGGCCTTGGACACTTCCAGGGATGTTGAAATGGTGCTCAGGTGCTTCTCCTGACCAGGGGTGGCAGCTGGGTCAGTCCTTTGGGATGTTACCAAAGGGGAAGTGTAGCAGCTTCCCAAGTGCCTTATCTTCCCAGATTCTGTTATTTTCCCTTTCAGCTGGATAATTTAACCTTGATGGAGATCAACACGACTGGGACTTTCCTTACTCAAGCCTTGGATCACATGTACAAGCTCCGGACTAACCTGCAGCCTGGCGAGAGCACCCAATCCCAGGATTTCTGAGAGAGAGCTGGAATGGAGCAGGGCTCTGCTACTCAGCCCTGCACCTTTCTCTAGCCAGTCCCCACAGACCTGACACCTCCCAGCCCTCACTCTCCATTGGCAGCAGCTGCACGGCCTCACAGCTGGATAGGAACTGCTCCAGAGGCAGTGGAGCATCCCTGGGAGCCTCCCTGGGACTCAGTGAAGTGGTGCCTGGCAGGGCTCTAATGAGGCTGGGCGGGATCTCTCGTGTGGTTGTACTTCAGCAAGGGAACTTCTGAGGGCAGCACAGGCCACACACTGCCTTGAAAGCCATAAATTTCGAGGCGGTGCTTCACCATGGATTTTCTCAGAGCCTTGGAAAAAAAAAAAAGGGGGAAGATGTGTCGGCAATGAGGTGTCTGCTGGGGAGATCAGCTGGGAAGCAGATCCATCTGCTCTTCAGAGGACAAAAGAAAATGGTTTTCCCTCTGCAAAGCCAGCCTGTTGGGGGATATCAGACTGGGTTTTTTTTTAATACTTTGGTTTTTTAATCTGTGTGTATACAAAATAGTAATAAAATAATAATAAAAAATTATGGCAGCTGAGTGAACGGCATCGAATTAATCCCCGTGGGATTAAACAAGGGGTTAAACAACGCTTGGAAAAAAACCTGCAGCTCTCCTTTGGCTCTGGCCCCGTTCCCCTGCAGCAGAGAGACAGGCAAGGGCAGGACCCAGGGCAGGATCCAGGCAGGATCCTGGCTGGAGCCAGGCTGTGCTGATGGCAGATGTAATTATTCCTCGAGCCCGAGGGTGCCAGGCTGCGAGCGCTGCCCTTCCCTGAGCATCTGGGCCAGGCTCCTGCTGCCATCTGTGCCCTGCCTGCCTCTGCTGCAGCCCCAAAGGGCTGGGACAACGGGAATGAAGGCAGGAGCTGCTGGAAACGCTCGGAGCAGGGCTGGGAATGCTCAGAGCACTGCTGCGTTCCCATCGCCAGCGGTGGAGAAAGAATCCGTCGCCGTCATTGTGGAAGAGTTTATTTTGGTTTTTTTGGATGTTTTCAGAAATTACAGCAATATATTCATAAATACCTAATTACTACATTCAACAGATAATATATTACATTACAATTAATTCCAACAAGTAGACTTTGAACATGTTGAGGGTTGGTTTTTCTCCTTTTTTGGGGTTCTTGTTTTCTTTCACAGCATCTAACCTGCCCCCAGCGGACTCTGCCTTCCCTGTCCCTCCTCCCAGCCATCCCAGGCTGTGGCACAGCAGCTCCAGCACGGGGTGTGTACGGACACAACCGCTCACCACATCCCTGGGTGGGGGAGAATTGCTGAGAAATTGGTCCAAAAACCCTGATTCTGGGCTGGGGAGGAGGAAAACTCAGGGCTGGAGGTGCTACAAAGCGAGGCTACATCCCAGCCAGGCTCCTCACACTGAGGGATGAACTGCCAACAATTTTCCATGCCTGTTTTTTTTCCCCCCCCTGCCACAGCACTCAGGAAGGGAAAAAGAGTGGAGCAACGAGCGTATTCTTGCCGTGTTAAAATTCCCTGTGAAGCCCAGAGTTGGCAGCGGCGAGGCCAGAGGCTGGCGAGGCAATTGGGGATTTAAAAAAGATTAAACTAATTTCTGTCACAAGGGCATTTTGCTTTTTAATCTTGCACAGCTTTTTTTATTTGGTGAAGCCAATGGGAGAGCAGGGANGCAGGAAGCAGAGGTCACCTTTTCCCGGAGATGTGAGCTGGTCTCGTGGCGAATTAAAAACAATTTGTAATAAATAATTTAAAAATAATAATAAAAAAGGGTCTCCCGGGGGAGTTGGGGCACATGATGGGTTAGGAAGAGGCTAAAAATGGCACCAAGCCTGACCCTGTCACCACGTCCTGGTGGCACCAGGACACCCCTGCCCGCCAGCGGGCACAGCTCCATCTGGAATGTCCCCACGGTGCCACCAACAGACCCACATGGACCTTCTTTCCCCCTGCCCAAACTGCCTTAGCACTGCTCTGATTGTCTTGATATTTTGGGAAGAGGGACAAGGACACCCCAGTGCCACCCACCCCCAAAACCTCCAGCCCTCCCAGTGCAATTCCTTTGGGTTTTTGATTTGGCAGATGGAGCCTGTGCAAGGCTGAGGCACCACCCAGCACCGTGACACCCACGACGACCCGGTTGGAGCAGAAAACGCCCCAGAAAACAGGGAAAAAGGGTAAAAATAAAACCAGGATGGTGGAAGGGCCCAGCTACTCAAAGGACTGGTGGTGGGACAGCCCCTGCCCCAGTGGAAAAGGGGATTTATTTTTCCTGGGTAGAAATTCTTTTTAAAACACTTCAATATCTTTTCTGGCCTGACCAGCAGCAGTACAAACACTAAAAGCGAGTTAATCCTTTTGCCAAAAAAAAAAAAAAATAATTAAAAAAAAACCCACAACAGAAAGAAAATAAAAACGGGAAGGAAGGAGCTAAAAAAAAAAAGGGGAAAAAAAAAAAGCAAAAAAAAATTAAAAAAAAAACCCACAACAGAAAGAAAATAAAAACGGGAAGGAAGGAGCAAAAAAAAAAAAGGGGTAAAAAAAAAAGCAGAAACATATTAAAAAAAAGGCAAGCTTTTTATAACAATAATTAAAGCAATAAAAACATACAAAACTTTGTTGTTTTTTAATATATATACACAGTACAAGGCTGAAGCACCTTTTTCTTTTTCTGACTGTTGAATCCCAAACCCGGGGTGACAAGGTGACCCCGCGCGTGTCCCTGCCCCTTCCCCGCCAACCAGGAACAAAAAGGGACCTTCAACCAGTTTATTGACTTTATTTTTTGATAGCGAAGTGCATTTGCAGTGGAAACCCCGGGCTGGGGGTGCCGTGCCAGGAGTGGGGGGCTCGGCAGCACCCGGCCCTGCGGGGCACCACCGCTTTAGTGTTGTCGGTGGAGTCTTTAATTGTCTTTTTTTTTTTTTTTTTAGAAAAAAACCCCCAAAGAACCAACAAAAAATGAGCGTTATAAAGTGTGGGTGGGTGGGTGGAAGGAGGGGGCTGCAGCGCTGTGGCCCCCTGAGAAGGGGACAGGAGGGGACAGGCCAGGGGCTGCTGGCCGTGGGATGGGCTCCCGTGCTCCTTTGCTTCATGCATGGCACATTCTCCGTTTTATTTATTTATTTCTCTCCTTAATTTTTTTTTATTTTTTTCTTCCTTTTTTTATTAATTTTTTTTTTTAAATTTCTTTTTTTTTTTTTTTTTTTTTTGNTTTAGCTTCAAACCTCCCAGTGAAAAATATTAAATATTCAAGGTAATAAAATAGATTATTATTTCTAGACTATATGTTCGGCCTGGCCCAAGGAGCGTCACCTGGGATACCCCTTGAAATAGCCCCTAGACCACTGCATTGCAGGCAAGGCAAGGCACTTCCTCAGGTGATCCAGCTCGGCTTGCAGGCGTTCCCGCTCCGACACCATCTTCTGCTTCTGGGTCCTCAGCTCCTGCGGGCAGCCAGGAAGAGGGAATGGTCAGGGGGCAGCGGGGAGGGAGCGCTCATGCAGCAGGGGATGTTCCCAGGGTGCCAGGGGAGGAACAGCGTGGGGGGTACTGCAGGGAATGGGGCACTGCAGGGAACAGGCACTGAAGGAAACGGGCACAAAAGGGGATGGGGCAATGCAGGGAATGGGGTGCTGCAGGGAATAGGCAGTGCAGGGTTTGGGATACAGCAGGGAACGGGCACTGCAGGGAACAGGCACTGAAGGAAACGGGCACAAAGGGGATGGGCAATGCAGGGAACAGGCAGTGCAGGGTTTGGGATACAGCAGGGAATGGGGCACTGTGGAGAATGAGCACTGCAGAGATGGGGCACTGCAGGGAATGGGATCCCTTGTGGGGTTCTGGACTTGCCTGGGTGCCCCAGTGGGGATGTGGATGCCTGGGGCATAGGGTTGGGGAGAATTAGGGCGAGGGGCACTGCAAGGGATGGGACACCTCAGGGGATGGGCACTGCAGGGATGAGTGTGCTACAGGAGGACGGGGTGCCTCAAGGCTGGGTGCCCAGGGGTGCTGGGTGCCCAGGGGTGCTGGCTGCCCTGTCCCCACTCACCGCCATGCTGTGTGACAGCTGCTCTGCTGTCAGGCTCAGGCTGTAGTGCTGGGCCTCCAGCCGCCGGCACTGCGTCTGCAGCACTTGGCGCTCCAGGTTTTGTTCTGCAGGATCCAAAGGAGAAGGGGCTCAGCACCAGCCTCCTCCAGCTCCATGCATGGCACAGGTGCCACCATAGAGAATGCCAGCCCTGCCCAAGGCTCTGCCCAGCATCCCAGAGCACCCCCAGTTGCTGCACCGCCCACAGGGAATCTCCAGGTCCCACTGGGAGGACTCTGGACCGCTGTGAATACACTTATTTTTCACATATGCATCAATTTTCACCAGCGCCTGCTACTTCCATGCTGCTCCTGCAGTGCTGGAGATCAACGAGTGCTTCCCCAGCCCATCCCCAGCAGGAAGCAGAGATGCCTCCAAGGGCACAAAGCAGGGGTTCACCCTCCCTGCCCCAACCCCCACGCCCATCCCCTACCTTCTATATGTTCCTGGTAAGCTTCAAAAATTGCCTCGATCCCTTGCCACTTGGGCCTGGGGTAATCTTCCTCCTCTTCCTCCTCCTCCTCCTCGTCCTCTTCCTCGGAGGCCGAGTCGTGGGGCAGCGGGGGCAGTGCCCGGTGGGGCAGGGACCCCTCGGCCGTGCCGTTGTGGGGGGGGCCCAGGCGGGTGGACGCCTGGAGCTCTGGGATGTTGTAGTGGATGGAGGCATCGAGCTTGTGGTTCTGCTCCGCCGTCCCCCCTGTGGGCACTCAGAGTCAGCCCCCTGCCCACATCCCCCCACATCCCCCAGTGTTGCCCTACAAGGGGGATGCTCCCCTCAAGGTATTAATTCCAGCCTCCATGGATCTTTTGAGGGGCTACAGCATTTTCTGCGGGGTTTGATCACTCCTCGTGCGCTGGAGTGCCTTTATTAACCTCACTCACTGAACTGAATGAGTTTGGAGCGTTTGGAGTTGTATTATCCCTTGGTAAATGAGCTACTGGGATGCTCCAGCAATGAGGTTGGCAATGACAAACCCTGGTGGGGGGACAAGGGGGTGCTGTGCCAGTGATACGCAGCCAGCTTCCTGCAGCCCTTTCATTTTTCTGGACATCAGGAAGAATTTCTTCACTGGAAGGGTTGTCAGGCATTAAAAGGGGTTCCCAGGGAGGTGCTGGGAGTCCCCATCCCTGGAGGCATTTAAGGAATGAGTGGATGTGACACTCAATGCTCTGGGCTGGGTGACAAGGTGGGGATCGGGCACAGCTTGGACTCGATGATCTCAGAGGTCTTTTCCAACCTCAGTGATTCCAGGTTTCTGCAATTTTTGCTTCCCATTACCTTTGTGCTTCTGCAGCGCCTTCTGCGTGGACTGCAGCACCGACTCGTGGAACTGATGGGCGAATTCCTCGGCAATGAAAGGCTCCCAGGGCTTGCTCTTGCCGTTCATGCTGTGGGACAGCGGCACCGGGATGTCCTTGGGGAGGGGACCCCTGACGTAGCTGAGGATGCTCAGTGCCTTCTTCCCAGGGTGCCCATCGCTCAGCCGGGGCTTCTCCGCCGGCGCAGTGCCCGACTCCTTGGCCCTCGGGAGCTCCTGGGGTCTCAGCTGGTCTAACCTGCCGGGTTCCGCCGTCTTCGGCACCTCCGACACGGAGACGGCGATGCCCACGGGTTTATCCGGATCCAGCAGGAGTGGCAGCACTGGCGGCTCTTTGGGAAGAGGAGGAGCAGTTGGCTGCAGTCAGGACTCTGTGTGCCCCTCGAGGCAAAGCCATGCCCCCCATCCCACCAGGCAGGGGATGCTCCCAGCCAGCCAAAAGCCAGGCAAGGACTTGGGTGCTTACCAGTGGTGGGGGCACTGGGGCTGTCCCGCGGGGAGCTCTTCACCACCACAGCAGCCGGTGTGGTCTTCTGCTTCATGGCCTGGAGCATCTCCACCAGCTTCTCCTTGTCTGCAGCATGGGAAGCTGAGGTTTAGTGTAGCCTCTGCTCAGCAGAGCAAGCTCACGGCCCCAGGCAGGACCCCAGCATGACACCCCCCAACCGAGGGAGCAGGGCCTGGCCCCAAGCGTGCGCGGAGCATGGCTGTTACCTTTCCTCTTCTCGGCGCTGATGTGTGTGAGGTTGAAGATGGTGAGGAAGCGCTTCTTCTCCTCGAAGTTGGGGCTGTTGTTCATCTCGTCGGGGCTGTAGCGGGTGGAGAGCGGGAGGCGCGGGGAGGGCGTGCGGCGCTTGTTCTGCACCGTGGGCGGGGAAGGGCTCCGCTCCCGCAGCATCCGCCGGCGTTTGCGCCGCTTCTGGCTCAGCAGTTCCTCCTTCTGCTGCTGCGTGGTGAGGCCGAAGAGCTGCAGGAACTCCAGCTTCTGGGGCAACAAGGGGGAGAGCAGAGCAGGGTCATCCTCGGAGCAGTCCTCATCCTCATCTTCATCCTCATCCTCATCTCCACTCCCATCCTCATGTCCATTCCCCACCTCCATCCCCATCATCTCCATCCTCATCCTCATCCTCTTCACTTTCCTCATCCTACCTGTCCCCACTCTCATTCCCATCCTCATCTCCACTCCCCATCCTCATGCCCATCCCCATTTTCCTCATCCTTATCTTTGTTCCAATTCCCATTCCCACCCTCACCCCCATCCCCATTCCTCACCCCACAGTGCCTCTGCAGCCAGCTGCAGATGATGGCTGCAGCACAGCACTGGGAGCTGGTGCTGAGGAGTGGCTGCTTCCCCAGATAAAAAAGAGAGAGAAGAGAGGACAGGGAGGGGACAGGGGACAGTGAATGCCATCAGTACCTCAGACGATGTGTCCAGCTTTAGCGGGGGCTGCTCGGCCACACAGCGGAGATGTGCCCGCACCTCCTCCTCGTCACTGTCATCGCAGGAGTCGTCCAGGTCATAGTAGTACCCTGAGAATGGGAGGAAGCTGACGTGAGACTGAGGACAACTTGGGGACCTGCTGGAACCCCAAGGAATCTTCTGGGATGCTGGGGAAGCTACTGGAATCCTGCTGGGGACGGGGGTGCAGCAGGGTGCCGGTGCAGTGGGGTGGGATGCCAGTAGGGACCGGTGGGGGTCCAGTGTATATCCCAATAGGGCAGAGGGTACAACCCAACAGAGCCCCATCCCCCCTTCACGAGTCATGGGATCATGGAGGGCATCACCCAGACCTATGTCCCCTCTCAGCATTGCTGTGAGATGAGTGACAAGGGGTCAATAAGGCAGGTCCGAGGGGAAGCTGTGGCCGAGCCCACATCCCACTGGAGCAGGGACAGCAATGCCAGCCCCCTGCAAGTGTTCCACCTCCTTCTCACTCCTGTTCCCCTTGCTCGCACAAACTCATTAATATTTAAACCCAGCTTATTAGCCTCAGTTCATCATTTATTAATTGGCCATGACTGGAGCGGAGAGTTTACCGAGTCATTCGGATGCAGAAGCGGCGGCATCTCCGGGACACCCCCGGCCACATCCCCACCGCCAGGTCCCGCTGCCGGGGGGGGTCCCTGGTCCCTCACCTTTCTCGCGGGCCTCTCGCCGCCGGCGCTCCTCCAGGTCCAGTTTGCTGACCAGCCTGCGGTGCTGCTGCACGAACTCGTCGTAGATGTACATGGGGTCCTGGGCACGGGGCTGGGGGGGCCGGTAGGGTGAGCTGGGCTTGGTGGCCTCGGGGAAGGGGGTGGCTGGGGGTCTCTGCTGGCTCAGGATGCTCTGAGTGGACTTCTCCAGCTCAGCTAGGAAGGGGGTATGAGTGAAGCCCCCATGCTCCGGGGCGCCGGGCTCCCGTCCTGGGGGGTATTTCTCCAGAGCATCCCTCTTCCTTGTGCCTTCCTCCAGCTTCTCGGGGCAGAAGACCCTCTCCACCTTCACCAGCGGGATGCCCTGACGGCTGGGCTCAAAGGGGGCTGGGTGGCCGTGGAGGGCGTGGGGCTCAGGGAGGCGCCTTGGGGGATCGGGAGGGCTCTCCATCAGCGAGACAGGATTCCAGAGGGACGTGGTGACGGGGTGGTGCTGGGGTTTGGGAGAAATGAGGGGTGGGGGCCCACCGAAGTGCTGCCCTGGCTCCCGGCTGCTTGGCTCATGGCGGCTCGATCCCGACCTGCAGGGAGAGGAGAAGACCAGAGAGGTGAGGAGCTGGCACTGCCAATGGAGAGCTGGCAGTGCCCCAGCACCAAGTCATTTGGGGGGGGAAATGTGCTGGTTAGAGATACACAGAGGGGTTTGTGCATGTGGGGCTGCCACGCTTGTCCCCTCCTGTGCCACTAACCTGAGGTATGGGGGCAGAATTAAGGATGTGCACGGGTGGGTTGGGCAGGGACGCAGCTGCATCCCAGGGTGCCAGGCAGGAGACCCCAGACTTGACCCTCAGACAGGGACAACCAAGCCACTAGTCCTGGCACAGCCCCGGCAGCCAGGGCAGTGCCCCGGTGCAGCCCTTCTCTGACAGCCGGAGCTGGAGCCAGCCCGTTAGCAGGATAAATATTTCATGTGCCCAAGCTGTGCATTTAACGCTTTTCCGCTCCAGCGCCCCGGAGCTCCACGCAGGAGCAGCGGGTTCAGCTCAGCCGCCATCGTCTCACCGCCGCCATCGTGTCACCACCGGCAGGGGAGCACCGCCTGCCCTCTGGGACTGGTCCCTCTCCCTCCCCCCGCTGGATGCAGGATGAGGATGGGGACGGAGTATCCCTGGCTGCAGGTGTTTTCACAGTGACCTTGCTGTCTCCTCTCTGGTTTGGGGTGGGAGGAGCGGATAGGGAGGAGAGCCTGCAGCGGGCGCTCGCCTTTGTGCTGCCCCGTGATCCACTCCTTATTATCCTCGATGAGCCGTGCTAATCCCCTGGATACCCAAAAATAACAAAGGGAGCAGGCGGCAGAGCTGGCTGGATGAGCCCTCATCACTTAAGTGCTCAGCAACAGGAGTGAGCCAGTCCCTGTCAATCAATCAGGGGGTGCAGACACGCTCTGCTGCCCCCCTAAACTACCAGGGCTTTGGCACAGGCGCCCCCCACCGAATGAGGCATCCCACCTTCTGGCTCTGCTGCACAGGAAGGGGGGAGCTGCAATTAGCGGTGCCGGTGGCTGGGCAGCACCTGGACACTTGCCACTGGCCCCCGGCCACCTCCCGGGCTCGTCGCCTGCCGCCGCGCAGATGTCGGGCACCGGGAATGCCAGGCACTGCCAGCACAGCCGGCCTGGCTGGCACCGCCTGGCAGGGACCTGCTGGCGCCAGCCAGGCACTGCTCACCAGGCTCCGGCTCACAGGGGTGTGTGAGGAGTGAGGGGCACGGCTGGGGGGGTGTTGGGTACCTGGGAAGGCGGCAGAGCTGGGTGGGCACAGCCATGGCCTGGGGGATAAATCCTATAGATCATCGTATTACAGTATCATGGAATGGCTTGGGGTGAAGGGACTTTAAAGCTCATCTCGTTCCAAGCCCCTTACCATGGGCAGCGACAGCTCTCATGAGACCAGGCCGCTCCAAGCCCCATCCAACCTGGCCTTGGACACTTCCAGGGATGGGGCAGCCACAGTTTCTCTAGGCAACCTGTGCCAGGGCCTCACCACCCTCATGGGGAAGAACTTCTTCCCCATATCTGACCTAAACCTGCCCTCTTTCCTTTTAAAGCCATTCCCCTTTCTCTATCATTCCATGCCCTTGTCCGAAGTTCCTCCCCAGTTTAAGACACGGATATTACAGCAAGGAAAGCTGCAACATGAGAAAATGCAGCCTGTTTTCAGGGGGAAGCTCCATCCTCAGAGCGGGGCTGGCAGCCTCCCTACCTGGGATGCTCAGGCCGGTGCTCGGGCTCAGGCTGGCTCGGCGCACGTCCTATGTCCAGGTGCTGCTCCAACACTTGTTGCCGAAACTCCGAGACTTGGGATTGCCGATCCTCCTTCTCCTGGCGCAGCCGGCGCTGCCGGGCCAGCCACTTCTCCTCCTCGTTGGTGCGGTGGATGAGCAGCGCCGTGGCCGCGCTGCTCCCCGGCAGCGGGAACACGCTGTGGTTGGGGATGAGGCTGGGAACGGGGTGGTGGGAGCCTGGTGGCGGGTGCAGCGGGTGCTGGATGGGCTTCGGCGTTGGCAGCACCGAGTCCTTGAGCTTGTCTAGGTTGTAAAAGGGTGACGGAGAGTCAGGGCATGGAAAGGGGGGGATACCCATGGTTGGCTATCAAGGTATTTTGGGGTGAGCATCCCTGCAGGTGGGAGGGACCCAGAGCTGTGGGGCAGCAGCTGGATGGAGCTCAGCAGAGGGGACTGCCCTCTTGCTGCCAGCCCAGCTGCCCAGCATGCACGGCACCAGGCACGGTGCCACCCTGGACTGAGTCAGATGGCACGGGCACCGTGCTGCTGCTCGGAGCCACCGCAGCTGGGCTCCTGGCAAAGCAAGCTGGCAGCCAGGAGAGCCCTGTTCCATCCCCAGCCACCAACCCCTGTGGCTTCGCCATCTGGAGGGGAGAGGGGACCAAGGCAAGCTGCGCCAAAGGTGGCAACCCCTCCAGTGTCACCCATGGGGCCGTTACCTGGTCTGCTGGGTGCCAATGGCTCCACCGGCTTGCCCCGCTCCTCCGCCGGGTGACCTCGCAGTCCGTGCAGCTCTGCCACAGGGAGGAAGGGCCCTTCCATGGCTTTGACCATGCTCAGCTCCTTCTCCCGGGCACGCTCCCGCTGCCTCTCCAGCTCCCGTTCCCTCTCTTTTTCCCGCTCACGCTCCAGCTCCTTCTCACGTTCCCGCTCCCGTTCGCGCTCCTTCTCTCGCTCCCGGTCGGCTTCTCGCTCCCTCTCCTTCTCCCGCTCCCGCTCCCGTTCCCTCTGCCGCAGCTCCTCGTCCATTTGCAGCCTGCAAAGAAAAGCCAGAAAGAAAAGCACCAACCCAAACATCTCCTGGAGCATCCCAAAAACACCTCTGGATGCCTGTCAGCATCCCCTGGAGCACCTCATCCATCCCCTCCCACCATCCATCGGCCCCTCCATACCTCTCGGCGGCGAGGCTGGAGATGCGCTCGGACTGCAGGGCGGAGAGGGAGGAGTGGGAGAGCTCGGGGGGGTACCGAACCCCCGAGAGGTGCAGGTGCATGGCCGAGGGGTGCAGGGGTGGCAGCGAGCCCGGCGCTGGCAGCGGGTAGAAGGGAGACCGCAGTGCCGACAGGCAGTATGATTCATCCATCCTGGGAAGACAGGGATGCTCAGGAAGGCAAAGAACTCCCCCTTTCCCCTCCTGGGAGCTGGATGGGGGCTGCCTTCTGCTGGGACAGGGGTTTGGAGAGCCTCCAAAATGCCTTTGGTGCAGCCCAACCATCCTCTGTGAATCATGCCCGCACCTCCCCAGCCCACCAGGCTCATCCTCTGGCATTTCTCGGGGATCCCAAGGCTCAGAGGTGCCCACCTGAAGGCAGGATGTGGGAAGGGGTGATGTGTCAGGTAGCTGGGGTGGTAGTAGGCGGCGGCAGTGGCCGGGTCGAGGCCGAGGGGTGGCAGGGAGGACATGCGGAGGTCCTCGGCGGTGTGGTAGGGACGGAAGCTCCGCAGGTAATCCTCGGTCACCGCGCTGGGAGGCACCACGTGGTGGACTGGCCGCTGCAGGCTGGGGAGGACAGGGAGATGGTCATCATCCCACCCTGTCCCCCTGGGAAGATGCCACACCCCAGGATGGGACCAGAGTTGGCAGGGGACACCTGCATCCTGCAACCCTCCCATCATTCCGACCAGACTCACTTGAGAGGCGGGAAGCGGGAGTCCTGGACCACGGAGCTGGGGGGCAGCCCGAAGGAGTAGGGTGTCCCCAGGAGGTGGGAGGGGACAGTGGGAGCCCCCGCTTTCTCTTGCGTCAGGGGGGGCTCCGAGATGAGGCGCTCACGGCTGGCGCTGCTGCTGCTGCCTCGTGACCCTGCTTCCTGCTGGAAGGCAAAGGGGCAGGAATGCCAAGATGAGCATTAGAAGATGGCAGGGACTCCACAGGGGAGGGGGTGTCCTTGCTGTGTGCCCACCCTGACACCCCCAGTGGGTTCCCACTGAGCCCAACGGGTCCCTGGCTAGCACCAGTATCCAGGGGAGGACACATCTGTCAGAGCATCATCCTGTATTCGGGCTTCAGAAGTGCAGCTGGAGGGGTGGAAGGGTCTAGGCGGCTACACCAGGAGGGCACCAGTGGGAAAGGGGGTGGTGAACCTGGAGCAGAGCTGAGGGCAGGACACCCATTACCTGCCTGGAGATTTATGGGTTGCTTTGTTCTCCAGAGCTATTAATCATCCAGGGAGGACACAGACATGGCTGGGGAAATCCAGCCAGCCTTTGATAACAGCCATAACCCAGAGGTCAGCCTGGAATCCTCCCAGCACCCCTCTGGCATCAGCATCCCCCACCCTGCCACGGGGCCTGAGCAGTCTTCCATCAGCTCCCATTCCTGGTTCTGGGATGAAAGCCACTCCCTCCAGCTGGGGAGGGAACCCCCAGCAATGGGGAGCACTTAGGGTGACAAGACAGTGATCAGGTTCTGACAATTACAGGGGGCGACCCCCAGCAAGGCAAGCTTGGGTTTAAAACTCATTATTTTTCATTGCACCTTCTCTGTTTAGCAGCTCGGGAGGAGCACGGCAACACCCCCAGCATCTGTTTATCCCTCCCTGTGTCAACCCATCCCACCCCCCAGCCCCTCCAGGGCAGGGTCGCAGGTTCCCCCATCATCGGGGACAGCCCCAAGGTCACCAGGGCCGGCACAAAGGGCGCCGTGTCCCCCCCTCCCCGCCACCTCCGCCGCCTGCACGGGGCTCATTGTGCGTGCCAGGCTCTGCTCTAATTACCTCCCGTCTCGGGGCGTCACGCTGTGAGCGCGGCTCTGCCACACAATAACCACGCTCGGTTAACCCCCGCCCCGGGGAGAGGCGGCACGGGGGGGGGACACGGTGGGGACACAGGGGTGGGGAGCAGCCGGACACCCCACGCACCCCTCTGAGCGCCCGGGGATCGCGGTTCCATTTATTTTCCTCCCCCGCTCTCGGCGTTTCTCATCCCCTACCCTCGCCTCTCCTGCTTTGTGGTTTAATTAGTCTTTCCAAGTGGCATAATCCCCCCGGGAATCTGCTTGTAGCATGCGGAGGAGAGGAGAACCACTAACGATGCTTCTTAATTAGCCACTCTCCCCCCTCCTCCTTCCTCGCTCTCCCCTCCGGATGGCAGCCCAGGAATCGTGGCAGCGTGGGGACGGCGGCAGCCCCGGTGACAACGACAGCTCAGGGACACGGCGGGGAGCAGGAGGGACATAGTGGGGGGCAGCCTTGTGATCCCTCTGGAGCAGCATGGCCGTGTGGACCACAAAAATACCCTCCATCCTCTGGGGGGGGGGAGGGTCGGGCACCCCCCAAACACATCCATACCTGTCTGCCCTCGCTCCTCCAGACCCCGTTGACCGTCTTGGTGGGGGCGATGGTGACGACGGGCGGCGTGCTGGGCACGCTGTGCCCCCCCGGGGGCACGATGATGGGGCCCATGGGGCCACGTTTGGGAGTGCTGGCAGGGGAGCTGTGGTTGGTGGCCGGTGAGGAGACCGGGGATGACTCGCTGCTTAGTGAGGACCCTGAAATTAAATCAAAAATTAAAATGAATTGGGAAAACACAGCAGCCAGCCGGATGAAACCACCCTCCGAACAAGCTGGAGCCATTCCCAACAGGATGCCATGCAGCACGGGGCAGGAATGGGGCACAGGGATGCTTGCAGGGTGGTCAGCATCCTGCCAGCTCCCCAAGCTGGAACCCCATCCTCCCATCCCAGAGGGTCCAAAGAGCCCTGTCCCAAGGCAGGTTTCCCCACCGGTGCTAAACAGCTTCACCCTACACGCTGGGACAGGCATCCTCTTTCTCCCTAACAGGGACTTCCAAGCCCCTTAGTCCCATAAAGTCCCTTAGCATGGGTGACACCAATGTGATGCCAATCCCAGATAGACACATCTTCCCAAGACAAACCCAGAGATTCCTCAATCCAGCTGCAAAGGTTGCCATTCACAGACCAGGCCACCCGGAGACACTGCAATGGAGTGACTCCCCAAAACCTTTGAGCAAAGCTTTGGCCTTATTTGCATCATACATCTGTATTTTAAATGATCACCACCCTAGGGACCCTGGCCATATTTCCAAAGGAAAAATAAAAAGGGATTTAAAATGGAGAGTGGGAAAAGCAGAGCTGGAGCAGAAATACAAATCCCACATTAAACAGAGCACACAGCGTCTGCTCCATGTCACAGTGCCCACTCCTCAAACCCAGCTGGGCAGCCTGGGGGACTCTGACCTCCCAAACCCTGCTCCCTCCAGCCCCAAGTCTGGGTCAGGGAGAGGATTTCAATGTGCCAGCTATTGGTGACTGAGGGGTGGCCCATGGTCACCGCAGGATGCCAGAGGAGATGTGACAGCAATGCTCCCTGTTCTGGCACTGAGCCCAGACTGAGAGGGGCCTTGGCTTCTCTGAAGTCCCTTCACCTTTCCTGTGTGCAAGCCCACTTCCTCGAGTGTGCAAGCTGGCTCCTTGCCCTGTGAGCACACCAGCCAGCTCCCTGAGCATGCCAGCAGCTCCTCACTCTGCCATCCTGCAAGTGACCTCCAATCCCTCGTCATCCCCACACCAGCGGAACGCCGGGAGGGAGACGGGAGGCAGCAAGGTCAGGAATGCCACGGGGAGGCAGGAGCATCCCCAGGCAGCAGGAGGGATGCTGGGTTTGAAGGATGCTCAAGAAAAGATGCTTGGCAGGAAGGATGCTCAGCAGAGCAGAGGCCAAGTGGAGCATCCCACTGCCGGCCACTCTTCCTTATTAATTATTCCCGAGTCGCTCCGAATCGCTTTCATTTGAAGAGCAGCAAGGCTGGGGGAAGGAGAAAGGCTCTCCCCAACAAAGGAGGCCGCCACACGGATTTGACACCCACTGAAGTCTATCTTGTCAGCGCAAGGCCAACAACAATTAGCAGCCTAATCCCCTCTGAGCTGGGAAGCCATTACTCACCACGCGATAGCGTTAACAATCAATACCATCACAATGAGCCCGGCAATTAATGAAGCTAAAGTCTTACTTCAGAACCTTAATTCTCGCTGTGTGGCTTTAAACGGGAGGGTTTGTGATCGTTATAATTAACTGGTGGTATTCAGCCAGGAGTTAGTCAATGAAACTAATCTGGATTGGAGATGACAAGAGGCACAGTGTGACGGTGTCACCTTTGTTTTCTGACCTCCTGCTTCCCGCTCAGCGATAGCAGATTAGCAGCCCAGGCTGACAGGCAAATGTAATTAACAGCTGAGACCCTGATGGAGAACAGGAGGAAAAAGAAGGGAAGGGGGGGGTGTGAAATAAAATCCACCCTGTGGACAGCGCAGGGCAGGACAAGAAGCACAAGCCCCGGGGCAGGTAGTGTCTTCCTGGGGCTTTGCTGGGATGGGGTCATCTGGTAGATAAGGATGCTGTGGGTAGCAGGACATCCCTGTGGATATCCCAGCACAAGTGAATCCCTAAAGCTGGAAAAAAAAAGACAGTGATCCTGGGTGGATGAGGTTGGCATTACCCCATAGCTGGCACCTGCCACAGCAGATTATACTCCATGGTGGGAAAGGAAGAGGGGTGATTATCTCCTGCTGTGGGAAGTGGGTGAGGATCTGGGGACAAAGCAATTTATTGCCTGCCGCTAAAAGCCATGGTGGGCAGAGAAACCTCCTTCCCAACACACACTCAAACCCACACCAATTAAAAACCTCCAGGATGAGCCACTTGGGGCACCCAGATGAGCAAGGCGGGGGGGTTGTGCAAATAAACTATGCAGGTGTAAAGAGAAAATCCAAAGGGAATGTAGCTGCCTCTCCCCAGTACCATGAAATCCATGCCCAGTCCTGCTGATGCCCCTTGGGATGGGCTGAGCAGCATGTGGAGGGCAATGGCTGAGCTGGGGTTTTTCAGGGCTGGCAGGGGGCTGCAAGGAGGGTCTTGTAGACGGTGCTTCCAAAAGCAGTTTTCCAAAAAGAGCCTCACAGAAGGGGTCTTGGAAAAAGGATTGTCCCAAAAGGGCCTTTCCAAAAGGATTCTCCAGAAAGGGTCTTCCAAAAAGACCTTGTAAAAACATTTTGCATATGGGTCTGATGTCTTCTCCAGGGATTTAAGTGCCCTGGTGGTAGACAACCAATGGGAAACACCCACTGATGCAAATACCAGGGATAAATGCTATTTCATCCCAAATTGATGATGCCAGCAGTCTCCTGTTGAAACACAGGGAGCCTGGGGACTGGCTGTCTCCCCATTTGCATGTGGGACAGCCCCAGTGATTCCCATGGGACATGTTCCCTGTGGCAGTGGGGACCTTGGGGTGCTCCCACAGCAGTTCATGCTCCCCATCAGCAACTGTGATGGAGAATGTGAGTGACAAGGGCTGGGGACCTCAAGAAGCACCCAAATTTAGTCAGGAAATCTGTCTGGGAAAAGAGCAAATTTGAGGAATGTCTGAATAAAACAGCATTTAGGTGAAGCATGGCGGGGAGCAGGGCTGGCCCCCCTCACACCACGCTCTTCCAGGCTTTCTCCCGGGGTATGGTGAGTGATACAGCATTTGGATTACTCCAGCTGAATTGAATTTCTAAACTGGCCCCTCGAGACACGATGCCGGGGAAAGACATTAGTTGGGAAATGGCGAGAAAACACCGGCTCCAGCTCCTGGGTGGCAGCAGGGGGGGGAAAGGCGGTGGTGTTTGTCACCCCCCTGTCCCTGTCCCCGTCCCTGTCCCTTCCCTGTCCCTACCTCGGGGCTCCTCGGCTTGCTTGGCGAGCTTGCGGAGAGCGGCGGCGAAGCTGGAGGAAGGTGCTGCCTGGACGGACAAAGTGCTGCTGGCTGCAGGGCTGCCATTGGGGACGATGGAGCCGTTCAGGGGTGACGGGGTGAGGGGGCTGACGGTGGCAGTGGTGCGGGTGGCAGTGGAGAGCATTCCTAGGGACGGCGACTTCGGCTCATGGCTCATGCCTGTGAAGGAGAGAGCCCGGGTTAGACAGGGACACGTGGAGACTAGATGCTCAAATCCCCCCCCCCCC
>VXBA01000261.1:56200-72063 GCA_013399895.1 Serilophus lunatus
CTTCCCCGAGCCCCGGGAGGATTAATTGGTTCCTTGCTCGCGCGAAGCCGCCGGGAGCTGGGGCAGGTGCCAGGCGGGATTAGCAAAGCATGAGAGCGCAGCTCGCGGGGCCGGCCCTGCCCACGCCGGGCCCTTGGTGGATGGGCCACGGCAGATGGGCATGTGGCACTCCTGGATCGCGGGGGCCCTCACCGTGGTGACACCGGGCTTTGAGGATGCCCGACCTTCCCTCCCCATGGGGTCTCCCCAAGGACTGGGATGCAGCCATGCTGGGCACACCCAGCCTGTAGTCCCCAGCGAGATGCCCACGCCAAGGGATGCCCACTCTAGGGAAACTGAGGCACAGGCTCCACCACACTCCCTGCAACCCGGCACCCTGGAAGCATCCACCAGCGGGACACATGATCAAGAGGAGCGAGCGGTTGCCTCCCGCCGTAAATAAGCAGCTCAGTGATGATTTCCTGCTCTTGTTGACCTTTGACTATGCAGAATAAAGACATAAATCCATATTTTAAACCCATCTGAGCGCCAGCCAGGCCCACAAAGCCATTTACAGCCTGCGATTTGGACGGGGCAGTGAGCAGGAAAGCGATGGTTTCTCGAGGTGACATTCCCCAGGAGGGAAATGAAGTGTTTTATTTGCAGATATATAGGGCACGGTCGTTCCTCCGCTTCCCCTTCCCTCCGCCCTCGGCTCATAAATAAAACATACGGCCGTGTAACCGGCTAATTACGGGAGGATGGCAAAGCCCCGCCGGTCGCTGGGAAAAGAAATCAGCTTTATAATCAGCCCACTTTCCTCCCCATCTAACTTAAGGAGAAACGGGCATTTCGGGTGCCGGGATGGAGCCGAGACTCTCTGGCGGCTCGTAGGCTGCCGCTGGGGTTGCGCACCCCAGTCCCTCGGGGCAGGTTTGGGTTTGGTTTGGATGGGGAGGGCTCAAACTGCTTTTTTTTTTTTCCCTGGCTGGGAAAAGGATGTCTTTGAAAAGTCTAATTGTTCCTTACACATTAGATACATTAATGAGGTCTCTGATCAAGCGGCTGGCTCTCCGGCAAGGAGGCTTCAAGTAGCAATTTTCCATTTGTGTTTCAAATTTTAATGAATGTTCCTGTCTCCGGCTGCGATGCGCGGTGATAATCCGCACGGCTCGGGTCAGCACTGGAGCAGGGGCTGCCGCACGGGAGGGCTTGTACAAGGGTTTGATTTCTTTGGGGAATAGTTCATACAAAAAATGGTAATGGCAGAAGACAGTCTTCCTTCCCCCTCGGCTGCCAGAGCCCGAGAGCTACAAATCAGAGGGTTATTATTTCTTTCCGATGTCCCTAAAGTATCCTATATCTTTAGCGGGAGAGTAAAGTTCAGCCCTGATAAGATTGCGGCGCTGGGTGAGAGGCGCTTTTCCTTTCCTCCTGCCTTCGTTTTTTTATCCCTTCAACTCCTCCCTCTCCCTCCATCCCTGTGGAGGCCAGAGGAGTGTCCCCGGGGCCACCAGCCCAGCCCAGGGCCACCCGAGAACCCCCGCACCCCACATCCAAGGGCCGGATCCGGAACCCACCCCGCCAGGACAAGATTCGTATAACCTTGTTTTGGCATGCCTGCCATTAACTTAATTTAACATCCATATTGCCGCTACTTAATTAAATAGATGAACTCATTTTACATTTGCAAGTCTTAATTCATCCTGAACAAAATTGGCCATGTTTCGTTCTTTCTAGGCTACCAGCTCCCCGGAACAAATGACTGCCTTTTGTAGTTAACTGCTAGTACAGGTTAAAAGCTAATTAGCAGCCCGGGTTGGGTGTTAACTTCCTTATTTATCACCCGGCGCCACTCGACGAGCGAGGGGGCGAGGGCTGGCACTTCTCTCTCCCTGCGTGGGCCCGGGTACTGCAGGGCTGGGGGTCTAGACTCCTCCAGCAGCGGTGCTGGATGTGTGCAGGATGTGTGGAACGTGTGGCTTGTCACACATGACACATGGTGCTTGGGCCTTGGGGCTTCATACGTGGTGTTCCACACAGGATTGGGTCGGTGCATATCCATTACAGTGGGGCTTGATGCCCAGTGTGGGATGAATGCTGCTTGGTGCGTGGTCCCTGGCACGTGATGGGGCTCAGGGCATGGGGTGGTATCATGGTTGGCCCATGATACAAAACAGTCATAGTGCTCAGTGCTCAGGTATGTCGTATGTGATGTATGATGCACAGTGCATGGGGCTCCATACATGATGTACAACACACGGTGCCTGGGCACAACGCTTGGCACAGAGTGAATGGTGCTTGGCATGGGATGCATACACGTGTAGGGCACACGATGCTTTGGCATGCAGTGCATGGTACTCAGTGCACGGTGCTCAGCACACGGTACATGACACATAATGCACAAGACATGATGCCTGATGTGGTGCTCAGTGCATGGTGTTTGGTGTTGGGTGCTTGGCACATGGCCCATCATGTATGATGCCTGGGGCTCAGCACATGAGAGGTCACTACAGGGGGGCTTAGCACATCACGTACAACACATGTCAGAGAGCGATATGTGATGCACAGGTCATGGTGCTCAGGGCATCACACAGCACTCAACAGCATGACAGGGCAAGCCTGACAGCACCCAACCATCACCCAAACACCCAACCACTGCCCCGGAGAGCACTCCTCCATCCCAGCAAACCACCGTGGGCTCTGCCATGCCCAACACAACCTCCCTGTAGATGTGTGAGGAGGGGCCTCAAAGCAAGCACCACCCCAGTTTTCCAAGCATGTTCCCACCCACCTGGCTCCCAGCGTGCCCACACCAACCAGCGACGTCTGGAAGCTGCTGTGGTTCCCCATATCCCACCCACGCGTGGTCCGGCGCGGCACGGCACAGCACAGCACGGTGCTGGCGGTGGTGGGAGGGCTCGGCAGAGCCGGGGGATGCGGGGGACCCCGCTGGCAGGGTGGCAGGGGATGCTGAGCCTGGCAGGAAGCCGCTCCAGGAAGGCTCATCTGGTTTGACTAACAAATCGCTAACTGCTTCCCCCGAGGCAGGTGGAAGGAAACAAGCGCTCCGTGGCTGTAAACAACCCCCTCCGGCCCCCTGCTTCCCACCCACGGCCCCCCACAGCCCTCCCCGAGCACCGGCCGGGGGCAGGTTGAGACACAAAAGCGCTTGTGCAACACCCCCTCCATGCTCTGACGCAAGCCCTGATGGGGGGACGGGGCCTCCCCAGCCCCTGCCCCGCGCCTAAGGGTGCTGGCACCCTGGGCAGGGTGTGGGGTGACGCAGAGCTTGTGCCATGCCCAGCCAGCCCTGCAGCACAACAGCCAGCGCCTGCCACAATGTCTTGGCTGCCAGTGTGGCTCAAGGGAACAAGCCGGTGTGGTGCCCAATGGTGACACGGGGCAGCCAGGGGCAAAGCCCACCACACCAGTGACACTGCAGCCCCTCTGCCAGCAAGAGCTGGTAGGGGACACAGGTGAACCCCAAAGAGCAGAGTGCCCGGGAGAGGAGACGTGGTGGCAATTGCCGTCACTGTCGGTGTCCAGCCCCAGGAACGGGGACTTGGTGGAGGTGGCCTGGGGACAAAGTGGCGGGAGGGGACTGATAGGCATCTACCTGGCCCCGTAAACCGATCTGCCCCCATCTGCTGAAATAACAGCGAGGGGAGGCAGCTCTGGTTACCAGCAGTGCCGGGGGCCGGCTGGGTGCCAGCACCCTTGGAATAGGGCCAGGCAGCTCCGCGGGCACCGAGCAGGGACCCCCCGTCCTCCTCCCTTCCCACAGGCACCGCACGGAGCTGCTCATCCCGCTCCCCGGCGTCACCACCCCACCGAGCTCACTCCACACCCGGTATTTCAGGTTTGGCTCCCAAACCGGCGCCTTTGGGAGCCAGCGGTCCCGCAGGGACATCACCCCTGCCCGGGGCCACCGCTGCGGGGACGACACCGGCCACGCCGATAATTCTCGGGGTCGTCCCAAGCGCTTTTTAGCTGCAACCCCTTGGCATAGAGGGGTCAGAGCCTGGCAGCATCAGGACGAGGAGCCACCATGGTCAAAAGCAAAGCCTGGTTGCTGTATCCAGCCCCTTTGGGAGGAGGGATAATCATTCACTCCCCCCAGACCCCATCAGGACCCCATCCTAAATCCCCGCCATCAGCAGAAGCAAAAGAGTGGGGCCGTGTGGAGCAAGGGTGATAGATAACAACCCTCTGCGCCGGCGAGATAAATAGCCCCAGCAGCGCCAAGCTGTACTCGGCCAGAAGCTAATAGGGGCTGTCAGGGCGGTTTAGAGGAGCAGAGCATCGTTTCAGGGCCTGGCTGGGAGGACGCCGAGGGGAAGTGACAAGGAAGCTGAGCAGAAAGCGACAGGCAGTACACAAAGAGCATGTCCTCTGTAAGTGGCGATAAACCTTGGAAAAAAAAAAGAAAAGCTAAATCAGTTGTTTAGCCGATGTACCACATGCTGACAGGGCAAATGTGAAGGCTTTTATGGCCACATGGGTTTTCATTTGCAGTTATTCATAGCGGAGCTGGGCGCTTTATCTCACTTTACATTATGTGCAACCACAATGCAGACACTTGCACCGCAACGCATTGCCTCCCTGGAAAATATTAATATGTAAATGTCAGGCTCAGAGGGCAGCGAGGGAATGGCGAGCAGGGAGCATGTTGGGAGATAAAACCTGCCCTGGAAGGGAGGGGGCTGAGCAGGACCCCCTGCCTGCACCCACGAGTGTGCAGGAAGGGGGGAGGCAGGGGGACACATGTGTGCTCACCTGGGACAGAGCATGCAGTGGGGAATATGGTGTGCATATGATCTGTGCAGAGCGTGTGTGTGTGTGTGTGTGTGTGTGTGTGTGTGTGCGCAACACCCCCTTTGCAGCATGGGATGCACACGTGCATCACCAGCACCTCTGCAGAAGGACAGAGAACCTCTCAGTGGACTGATGTGCATGTCACACATCCATGTACAACCCCTACAACTCCACACCACGCGCACACATGCACCCCCACGCACACCCACCAGTCCGTGTGAGCAGCACGGGGACCCCCACGCACCCACAGGAGCCCCCATGTCCACCCCTGGGGAGCCATGTCCACCCCTGGGGAGCCATGCCCATCCCGGGGAGCCATGCCCAGCCCTGGAGAGCCATGTTCAGCCCTGGGGAGCCATGTTCACCCCTGGAGAGCCATGTTCACCCCTGGGGAGCCATGCCCAGCCCTGGGGAGCCATGTCCAGCCCTGGGGAGCCACGTTCACCCCTGGGGAGCCATGCCCATCCCTGGGGAGCCATGCCCATCCTGAGGGATGTGTGGTAAGGCCACAGGCCACGCTGTGTTGGGAGGAAGCCCTGGCCGGGTGAAGCGCGCCGGCGCAGTGTGCCAGCGCCTGCACAGCCCCGTCGGGCAGCGCTCCAGCCATGCCTGCTGTTCCCGGGCTCCGTTCCTCTCCGAGAGCCTCCAGCCCCGGGGTAGTGCCAGACTGACAGCCTGGAGGCTATTTATTCGCAGGCAGAGGCAGCGGGAGCTGCTGGCGGATGCAGCCGCCTTTGTCCTACAGGGAAGTTTGCTCCCTGCCTCCCGCCTGCCCCCCATTTTTCCACACCGATGCACCATCGAAACCCAGGGAGGCACTTGAGGGGGGGTTCCATCCTAGGGTTCCCCATCCTGATGCCCACCGTGCCATAGCAGGAGTTGCCACAAGGCCCTGGCACTCAGGGACACCAGACAGCTGCCCCATTCCCCCCATCCCCGGCACCCCTCAGCATCACCCACCCAAGCCAAGGGGTTGGACGTGGCGTCCCAGAGGTGGTGAGGGCAAGGGAGAGGGTGGGCACCCAACCATGGCCTTTGCTCCTCAGCACTGTGCCAGCTGGGGTGGGGGGCATCTCTGAAATGTGGCCCCCTCAGCCGTTACCAGGAGAAGTGCTGGCAGCCGGAGCTGGCACAGGGACAAGCCTGTGAGGGAGGTGGCCCCCCAGCACCTCGGGGAAGGGAACAATCCCTGGGCATTTCTTTTTTGGCAGGCCCTGGGTGCCCCCCCTCTGTACCCCCCGTCCTCCTCCCGCGCTCGGGCGCGGGGATACAATTAAATCAGTGTTCTGCTAACAATCTGCCAGCTAATAAGACATTTTCCTCCCTCTCCCTCCTCCCCCCCACTCCACCCCAATCCGTGTGTGATGGGAGCGCTTTGATATGAGAGTGGACTCTAATGGGTTCGGTGTAAGGGAGCCTTAATTTATTACGTGCCTGTAATTGATGTTTGTATAAAGTAGCTCTTACAGCTCCTCAGAGCGGGAGATGAAAAGCAATCAGTCAGCCATTTGCCTCGAAAGGAAGGAGCGAGGAGAAGACAGACAGCGAGAAAGAACCAGACATACTCATCAAGCCTGGAGAAAAACCCAGAAAACGAGGGAACAAACAAAATCAACCCTGCGCAGCCTCACCAGCGGCTCTGACACTGCTGGGTATCACCGCCAGCATCCCTGGGTACCACCAGCAGCATCCCTGGGTGTCACTGTCAGCATCCCTGGGTACCAGCACCAGCGCCCTTGGGTATTCCCGCAAGCATCTGTGGGTACTGCTGTCAGCATCCCTGGGTAACACTGCCAGCATCCCCGAGTACCAACACCAGCATCCCTGGGTACTGCCGTCAGCATCCCTGGGTACCCCTGACAGCAGACCCGGGTACCACCCCCAGCATTCCTGGGTACCACTCCTAGGTACCACATCCACCATCTCTGGGTGCCCCCACTGTTCTCACATCCCCAGGGCCGGATCCTGCAGGGATGCTGTGGATGTGCAGCCTCATGGAGCCTCACCAGGGCAGGATGTGGCCCCTTCCTGCGCTGGCCACACACACGGGGCTGATTAGGCTGCAGCAGCCGGTGCTGAGCTCTCTAACGACGGCGGGTGCTGGGGAGTCACGTGCTGCCCAGCGCCGGCTGGGGAGCTGTACGTCACCGGCCCCGGCAAAAAATCGGTGCTAAATTGAATCAATCCATCTTGGAAATGGCTCTTGTCAGCCGGTGTCAGGGAGAGCGTCTGCAGGAGAGGGATCAGGCGGGGGCAGGCCAGCGAGGGCCAGGCGGTCGGCACTGCTGCCACGGCACTGCCGGGTGTCTCCTGACCCACCGCCCGTGTGGTGGGTATGGGGGTCTTCCTGCTGTTGTGGGGGGCAGAGCATGGCATCCCCATCCATCCACCGGGAAAAGCAGAGCCCAGACTCCACCGCACTGTGCCGTGCCTCAGTTTCTCACACAGGGCACCCCATGGCCCCTATCTGGTGAAGGAGGGAAGCTCCACACCAGGAGAAAAACCCAAGAGGGCTGGAGACCTTCCCCCAGAACCCATCTGCACCCCAACACTGTGCCCAGGGCAGAGTGTGCCAAGCTGGGAAGGATGATTCCGCGCCAGGGAGACAAAGACGCCGGCACTTGACACAAATATAGATGGATCCTCGATGTATGGACCCCGCAGCCTGGCAAATTAAAATGTAGCACGAAAGGGGGGACGGAAACAAACCCAGTGATTGATTTTCCATCCAGACATTCAAGCCAACTGAATATGTCACCCAGACAAGCCCTCGGAAAGCGGCGGCAAGCCCAGATTTATCCCCCCACTCGGACCAGAGACCGTCAATCCCTATCCAACCCTGGGAAACGACTTAACATCCCCGTCTTCCCATCGCGATGCCCATCCCGTCACTGGGATAGTGGGTAGGATGGGCACCACAATGGGAAAACGGGGTGCAGGAGCCACCCCTGCACCAGGAAAGAGGATCCAGGCAAAGGGACGCATACCCAGGCTGCTAACGAAGGCAATTAGAGGGGAAAGCATCCCTCGCGCCGCTTCTCCTAATTAAGAACCATCCA
The DNA here is from genome assembly GCA_013399895.1 of Serilophus lunatus. Classification (NCBI taxonomy): domain Eukaryota; kingdom Metazoa; phylum Chordata; class Aves; order Passeriformes; family Eurylaimidae; genus Serilophus; species Serilophus lunatus. The sequence goes on from VXBA01000261.1 coordinate 64,057, forward strand.
ATTCCCCAACCCGCCTGTTCCCCAGCTCCGGTACAGCCTGTTATTTACCTGCAGCTAATAGGTTGGGCGCAGCTAATGATAGTCTTGTATCAAATGGCTGGATCTTGGCTTCTGACAGCTTTAAAGACCCGTCTCAGGGACACGAGGGTTTCTAATTACGGGGTTCGTCACGGGAAGGCTGGGTTCAACGCCAGTCACTCTCCCCGGGTGACATTTCTGCCCGGATTGGAAATCTAAACACAGCCCAGCCAGTTAAGGTTAAAAATACGGCGCTTGACAAGACAAGGGATCATAATTTGGGTCACCGCCGGGTTTAATTAATTGGAATGGAGCAATCAAAGCACGGCGCGCGGTAATTACAGCCCGGGTTGGGGCAGGGCTGGGGAAGGTGGCTGAAGGGATGCGGGGGGATGCTCCCCACCGTGGGGATGGGCAGGGAGGCATCGCCCTCACCCCGGGGTGCAGGCAGGCATCGCGTGCAAGGAGCTGGCAAGGCAGGGAGGGAAATGCGAAGGAAGCGAGCTGGGAGCTTCCAAGCACGCCATTCCCAGTGGATCACACATTGGCCCCTCCTAAATCCTGACCAGGCAAGGCAGGGTCCATCTCCAGTGCCCCCATCCTCACAGTGCCACTCGGATGCAGCCCAAGCTCCCAGCCACCACCGCGGCTCTGCCGGGGCCGTGACGAGTGATTTATTTTCGCCAATTACCAGGGCACTTTTCCCTTCTCCAGGACCACATTTAATTGATTGGAATCTATTGAAAACAAATTAACCAGCACCGGGGCACAGGGACCTGTTTATGGCTCCTCTGTGGGGCAGTGGAGAGGACACGTGATGGCTCCGGCACGCAGGTGATGCACAGTGGGATCAGGAGGAGGAAGGTGGGACAACCCGAATATCCCCCAAACATCCCCTTGTGCTGTTCACTGGGTCCTCTGCGACGGCTGTCGCTAATGGAAGGGGTAACTGAGGCACAGAACAGCACAGGGCCCACACCCTGGAACTTCCTAGCTGGAAAAACTCTCCACGGTCTGGACAGAAGTGTTCATGGCCACACCACCGCCCCAGAGGAGGGATGCTCACGACAGTGACCCCATTAAGCGAACCCAGCTAGCATTAATTTGACCCCATCCGCTGCGCGCTAATCAGCTGTAACCGTGGCACCCAGCTCAATCCAAATTGATTTACCGAGGCTGGAAATGGATACAAATGTGATTAAAGGCTTTTTATTTTCCATAGGACCTCTCTAAAATGATTTAAATCAATTGCTACGTGCAGGGTCCTCTTCCTCCTCCCCGGTCGACCCCATGGCGCCGCAGAGGGGCAAAACAAAGCCCCTCCACGGCGCCGCGGGGTCGGCTGGGGAGGGAGCAACGCCCCGCTTCCCACACCTACCCCACAGAAAACCCACCCAGAGGGCAGCAGCACCCCAATTTGCCCCGCTGACCCACCCACACCCCTCGCTGGACCCCTCGCTGGACGATGACTCACCTTCAGCAGCGGGATGCCGGCGCGCCGGGCGGCCCTGGCGAGCGATCAAAGCCCATTAGGCTGAGCGCCGATGCGCGCCCGTTGTTCGTCAATTATTCAAACAATAATTGCACCCTTATTTAAAGTCTAGTCTTGCGTGCGCGGCACTGCAGGCTGCCAAGGCCCACGTTAGATTTACACCCCCGGCGCGCTCCCGTCGCCAATTAATTAAGCAAACACATTCCTCCGCACGCTCTCAGGTGTACAACCTGCCCGATTCAGGTTCATCCCGGCATCACCGGTGCATCCCCACCTGGGCGAGGGGTCACAGCCCCTGGGGGGCTCTATTAGGGCTCCCGGTTGTTAGAATTTCCCTGAGGATGGGCATGGCTGCTCTCGCCTTACTCCAGAGCTGATTAAAGATTAAGCAAACCCTCATCTAAACCTCCCTCCAAATTTTCCCTTTGTAAAAAAAAAAAAAAGTGGGGAGGAGGGGGATGACACCAGCATCAGTTATTAGGGGCCCCCCTCATCCCCACCGATACCTAACGAGGGGGGGGGCTGGGAGTGACAGTCACCAAGAGGTCAATTCATTCATCTGGCCATGTTATTACAAGTCCAAATTTATTGTCACTGGGCCACATTAGCGCTGGCATGGAGGACGCGAGGTTGCACCCCTACTGAATAAGCAGATAAATGAAAGACATCTGGAGAGCAGAATGAAGGGGCAGATTATTAATGCTGAAATTTAGAAGCCAAGGTCTAAGCCACGAATCCATCAGCGCAACCAGTTATGTCCAATAAATTAGGAGAGATAAGGATTGAAGGATGGTATATTAAAGGCAACATTCATTTCTGAACTGGCACAAGGGCTCGCAGGCATCCTGCCTCCTCAGGGTTAACCCTTGGTGGACAGGGATATGATGGAGCTGGGGAGGCAGTGGCTGGGAGGATGGGTCCCTAAGCAAAGACCACCCTCCCACCAGCTGCCTAATTTGAGGTTGTCATCACTGACCACAAGTGGGTGTGAAGGAGGGTGCACAGCAATGGAACTTGTATCATGATGGAGCTTCCAAGATGACCGTGGTGTGTGCACACATGTGGGAGAGGCTGGCACGGGAGTGCAGGACACCCCATGGCTGCTGGACAGGGAGCACAGCAGGTCCCCAGACCTTCCCACAGCCTATCCATCCTCCCCAGTTAAAGGAGGCCTGGGGGTCTGCATGGCTCCTTGCAGCATCTGTGACCTCTGTCCCTGGGCTGGGGTTCAGCTGGCCCGGCTTGTTCTTTGGGGACTCGTTACCAAGGGAGACAAGTATGGACTGAGGGGACAGAGCTTGTCCAAGCACCTCAGCTCCAGGCTGCAGAGCTGTCACTAGGAATTGTCCCCCTGTTTCTCCTGCCCTTGGCACCTGGCTGCCTCCCATCCACAAGTCCCATCCCACCCCATGCTGAGATCCCACTGCACTGGCACCTCCCGGTTGCACCTGCCTGTTTTCCCAATGACACCACAACAGGACAGCAGGATTTGGTTTCCCCAGGGACAACTCAGTTCCCATCCCGCTGGCCCTGGGGGTGATGCTGCAGCCTGGCACCCCCATACCCATGAGCCAGCCACGTCAGATAACATCCCCTGGGGAAAGCAAAGGGATATGGTGAGCCAGGGACTCATGACTTGCTCAGTGGCACAGCCTTGGCATGGCCTTGGGGACATCTCCAAGGCATGATGCTTTGAAGGGGAAAAATCAGGATTTTTTTTCCTCCCAAGCAAGCAGTTTCAGGGAGGGTCACTGCTCTTCAGTGGGGACACTCCTCTGTGTCTCCCCTTGGCACCCCACAACTGGCATTTGGCAGGAGAGATGTGGACTAAAACGGGGAGATGATGGTGAAACAGGCATTTCCCTGATGCTGGTCCCTCCTGGCCTAGCAGCAAAGAGGTGTAAGGCAGGAAGGCACACAGGGCACCCCAACACTGACCTGGCTCCCAAAACACCAACTAAGCCCCCTGCCCAGTCCCAGCTCTCCTAGCACCCACACAGCTCCAGCCTTCCCAGCGCTCCCTTCAGTTTTGGCCTTCCCAGTGCTCTCGCTGGTTTCAGCATCTTCCCCCCTCCCTACAACGGCTCCAGAGCAAATTTTGAACAGCCTCTTCTGGCATCTGAGGGATTTGGGATTTGTTTAAGCTCTTTTCACCCGCTGGACTTTTAATCGGCGCGTTTGCCTGACCTCCAGCCCCGGTGAAACCACGTCTGTGCCGCCGGTGCCGCCAGAGGGTCCCAGCTCGGGGCAATTCCCAGCACCAAAGCCCAGGGCTGCCCCCAGGATAGCTGGGATTAGCTATCAAATAACTTTGCATTTAAACCCTTTTTAACAGGGCTGGAGGTCGGGAGGGTAAGGGCAGAGGTTAAGCCTGGCCGCGGCCGGGCGCTGACCCCGCGGAGGGAGACGCCGGGGAGGGGACGGGGCGGCACGCGGGGTCGGGGGGCGCGGGACCCTCGCCCTGGCCATGCCACCCACCCTCTTTCCCTTGCACAGTGGGACTGGGGAGGGGGCAGCTTGCAAGGCCTCCACGGTGGGGTGTCCCCATAGGAGGGGGTGACCCCATAGCCCCCAGCCTCGCCACCCCTATCACTTACTGAGGCTCTGCAGCAAAGACGACCAGCTCTTCATCTCCAGCGTGGCAGGGGTCCCGTGGTCCCCTCCCCACACTGGCTTTCAGGCTGCTGGGGGGGCCCAGGACCGGTCAGACACCCCAGCAGTGGGATGCACAGCCTCAGCACTGAGCCGCCAGTGGGTGACAGCAACCATTTTATTCCCTTTTAACTCTGCCTGCGTGGCTCCAGCGCGCTCGTCCTCCCCCTCCCCGCCGCCCAGGCTCGTCCTGAGTTGGGGAGCTTTGCTTTTCCCTCCCTTCCCTCCTCCTCCCTCCTTGCACTTGATAGCAGCCTTGTCAAGACCGCCGAGCTGTGCTGACCCCTGCCCCGGCGCTGCTAATTAAGGCGGCACAGTGACAGCCCCAGTGCCTCACCGCCGCTCCACGGCAGCACTGCTCCTAATTGGAGACGCTTTTGAGTTCTCAGTAACCACCCAATTGGGACTGAGGGGTCCTGGGGGGGGCCTTGCACCCATCGCAGGGGGTGGTGGTGCAGCAGGATGCAGCACCCAGCCTGCACCCATCCTCATCCCAGATATTAGCCTCCCAGAAATTACTGCAAAGGTGATGCAGCATTGGATCAAAAAACCCTGAAGTCAGAAGGAAAGTGGGAATGGGGAGGATGGAGGTGAGAAATCCCCTGGGAGCATCCCTTGGCTGGGGGGGAGCCTTGTGCTGGGGCTTCCCAATGTATTTTCGGATGGCGAGGAGGAGTGAGGGCAGTGGGAAGTGGGAAGATGGAGGTGAGTAATTCCCTTCCAAGTGTCCCCTAGATGAGGGGCACCTCGTGCTGGGGCCTCTCAATGTATTTTTGGATGCTGAAGGGTGAGGGCAGTGGGCATGGCAGGGAGCCAAGGCACAGGGCCGTATCTCCCTGTGGCAGAGCTGGGACACCTGAGGCCTGTCCTCATCCCTACCCCCCCTGCTGAGACCCTGTGCACCCTGGGGAGCTCCAGCCTGGCTGGGGGGGACCCCAACACCCACCCAGCTCCAGGGCCATGTCCCCCCAGCCGTGCCAGCAGCCTGATGGAGCTATTGTGTCGTGACAGACGAGCTGTTTTATCGCGGCAAGGGAGCCAGCGCCAGCCGTCAGCCTGACCCCGCCAGCAGGCTGAGGAGAAACAGAAGAGGGCTTGTATCATCCAGGGGGTCAGAGGGCAGGGAGGCAGCCAGCCCCCCCGCGCTCCCAAATTCCTGGGATGCACACCCGGGCAGGCAGCTGTGCACAGCCCCTGGAACGCAGGTGGGGGGCTGGAAGGGTGTGGGGACAGACACCCTCCAGCACCCTGAGACCCTGCACTGCCAACTCAACCTCCCCTTGTCACTCTTGCATCACGGGGACTGCACCTTGAAGTGGTGCTAGTGCCCTGTCCTGTCTTTTAGCACCACTGAAAAAATGTCCCCAACTCACCCTGTACCACAGCACCCCTGAAACCATCTCCAGTCTGCCCCATCCTGTATCACTCCTGAACTGGTGTCTCCAACCCACCCTGTCTCACAGCATCCCTGAAACAGTGTCCCCAACCTGCCCTGTCCCATAGCATCACTGAAATGGTGTCTCGAACCTGCCCTGTCCCACCGCAGAAGCTGCCACCGTAGGGCAACACAGACAGGGACAAGGATGGCCTCCACCACCCCAGTATTTCCCAACCCAAACCAGCAAGTAGAGGGGTCACTGCTTTTCCCAGCCACCCCAAAATCTAGCATCACCTCCATACTGGGGCTCCTGTGGGACAGGAGGGGGTGGGATGGCGATGACTCATATGGAATTCACCAAAAAACTCATCCCCAAGGCTGGAGCAATGTCCCAGCACAGTGAGATGGGGGTGCTCGGTAGGACCCCACTCCCTGCCCCCAGCATCAGGAGTTTTGGGAAAGCACCAGGTAATCCCCCTGTAAATCTGTTCCCTAAGCACACATCCCTCTGGGACCAATCCCACTGAGCTGACATCCCTGTCATTTGGCATGGCCAAGCTGTGGGCGCATGACACTGCCAATCACATGAGTCAGACTCCATGTCTGCCACTTTCCCCCAGCACCGGGGGTCTGCATGGTGCAGCGGTGAACAAATCTCCCCCACAGCCTCATTGAGCCCCCCATCCCTTCCTCCCCTCCCCTCCCAGCAGCCTTTGTGCCACTGCTGAGCCGGCACCTCCAGGGTGGATGCATTAAGGCAACACAAAGCAGCGCCGAGAGGCATTTCGGCTGCAATTTTCTCTGCTCCATTATTGACAAACAAGCTGCTTTGCGCAGGTGACGGCGAGGCCAGCGCAGCAGCTGGGACACCGTGCCATGTCATGCCGAGCCGTGCCAGCTGGATGGCCCTGCTCCTGCCCCCTTGCGCAGTGCCAGCCACGATGCCCTGCCATCTGCCCCACCCCCTGTTCAGGGTCGCACAGATCCAGACACAGTCACCCCTAAAAAAACAAGGGGAAAAGAGGTAGCGGGGAGCACTCCAGGCTGAGCTGCAGTGCTTGTCCGTGTTGCCGGCGTCGCCGCCGGGCAGCCCCTTTCCCCCAGCCGGGGCGGCCGGGCACAGCGTGCGGCGAGTCTGTCGTTAGCACCGTGCCAAACCCAAAGTGGCTGCTTCGGAACGGCAATCCAATAAAAGTGCTACTTGTCTATTTATCATCCTCAGGGCTTTTTATCACAGTGCAGATGGCTGCTACCTTCGCAAGGCACAGCAGTGTGCTGGCACGCGCCCGCCGCACAGAAGCTCGGGCGCCGCAGAGTCTGTGCGTACACCTGCGAGGAGCCGGCGGCCGCCTGCTCCGGCAAAGCCGGCCGGGAGCCGGGCAGCGCTGCCTGCCAGCGCCACGATACCCCGGAACACACCAGGTCCCAGCCCGGACGGTGTCGGCACCAGGCATTGGCACCAGGGATGGTCATCGGGCACTGGAAACGGGGCATTCGCACTAGGGGTGTTGCCCAGGTATTTGCAAAGGGTGTTTGCATCAGGCACGTTCAGGGAGGATTTGCACTAGGGATGTTCACCAGGCGTTCGTTGGCATGAGGTGTTTGAATGAGGAATGTTCACTCAGCATTTGCACAGCGCGTTTGCACCAGGCATCGGCAATGGGGCATTTACACTGTTCATTTGCACAGGGTGTTTGCATGGGGCATTTTCAACCAGGGGTGTCCATCAGGCATTTACTCTGGGCATTCCCCATCCCTAGAAGTAAGTGTTCAAGGCCAGGTTGAAGAGGGCTTGGAACAACCTGGACTAGAGGAAGATGTCCCTGCCCACGGCAGGGGGGTTGGAATGCAATGAGCTTTAAGGTCCCTTCCAACCCAAACCATCCCACGATTCTGTGTTTTGCACCAGGGGTGTTCAGGGAGCGTTGGCAACAGGGCATCTGCACGGGGCATTTGCAGCGGGCGTGTTCACTGGGTGTTTGCATGGAATGTTTGTTTGCACCGGGCACTTGCACTGGGTATTTGCACCGGCTGTTATTAGCGGGCGTTAGCAGCGGGCGTTTCCACCAGGCACCCGCAGCCTGTCATTACCTGGCTGGGCAGTCCGTGGGCAGCAGCAGCGGGCACAGGGCGGTGGGTGGGGGCCACTGGAGCAGGTGATTAAAGCTGTATTAAGTGTCTGTCTGCACGCGGGAGAAAACACCCCTAATTATCCACCGGAGTCAGCCGTGAGGGAGGAGCAGCCCCGATCGCAATCGCGTAATGAAGTGTAACACGGGGCCAGGCCTGGCGCGGGCGGTAATTAAAAGGCAGCAAAGCCAGAATTGCAACGGTGGCGCGCAGCGGGCAGGGTCCCAAACCCGGAGCCTCTGACTTCCCTGGGAATCCCTCCTTAGGGAGCCCACTCGTATCCCCGCACCAGGACGACTGCCCACGCACCGTGGCCTCAAGCCCCACCTGCTCACCG
>VXBA01000261.1:72098-83588 GCA_013399895.1 Serilophus lunatus
CCCCCCCCCCCCCCCCCCCCGACTACTGCACGATGCCAGCGCGCTCCAGCAAAGCCACCCGGGTGCCGGGACACAGTGCCAACACCCCCGCCCTGCCCGCGGGCGCCGGGCAGGCACCGCCGCGGCACCGTTGCATGGGCGTCAAACGCGGCCCGCTGCGCGGAGGCGATGCCGGGACACGGAGGGCAGGCGCCGCTGGAAAAGGCGGCGGCGAGGCGGCAGGGGCGGCCAGCCCCACCTCTTGCACCTGAGCCAAAAGCCGCCGACCCACGCCACCGCTCCCCGAGCGGGTCCGGCGGGTCAGGAGCGCCCCGGGGAGACGCTGCGTCGCCCTGACCGAGCTCAGCGTCCGCAGCTCCGCTGCAGGGACCCCACGCCCGCGCCTGCCCCCTGGTCCGGCTGCCCCAGCCGGTTGGGAAGCGGCCGGGCTTGCCCGGGAATGCCGCTTGCATCAGCCCCGGCCCGGCTGGCACCTCTGGAAGGCAGGTACGTGCAGTGCCGGTGGGCAGCACGCCCAGGTCAGGCCCTGGAGAGAGGCAGAGGGGATAAGGGCATCCCTGCCGTTGCCACAGGGACCACCACGTCCTGTGGGGGTGCTGGCACACGGGATACTCAGAGTGGGCAGGAACCATGCAGGGGTCCATCCCATCTCCCTGCCATTCCAACCCCAGCATGCGGGGGTGCCAACACCCACAGCCCCTTCCATAGCATGGTGACAATCCCCACTAAAACGTGTGGCACGGTGGCGGGCGGTGAGGACACAGGAGGACGTCCCCTCCTTCTCCTTTCCCTGTCTTTTTCTCCTCCTATTTTTTTTTCCTTCCAAGCTCTCCAGAACAAAGTACACACTCTACCTCTTCAAACCCACCACCATCTGTCCGTCCGTCTGAGCGCCACAGCCCCGCCGCTCCGAGCGGCCGCCTCCGAGCAGATGGTGACAGGGGAAGGACAAGCCGCTGCCACACAGGGCCTCGACGGCAGCGGGTCACGGCGGCTCCATCGGCCCTGACCTCCTCATCCTCCCCGGCACAGTAATTACCCTCCGCGCCGAGCAAACAGCCTGCGCCGGGTCATTGTGCTGGACACCAACAAAGGGCGGCCGACGGCGGGACCTCCCGACCCCTGCCACCCCTGCCCTCCGCCAAAAGAGCAATAAATCAAAGGAATGGGATGAGGACAGGCTGGCAGGCGGGGATGGGGATAGGGACTCCCTCCCCACCAGCACATGGGTGCACTCCCCTGCATCTGGGCAATGAGCCCCGGCTGCTCCGCAGCCTCCCCCAGGTTAGTGAGGCATGGGGGACATCCCCCTCCCGGTGGAAGGGACAAGCTCCTCCTGCCCTTGGGGACACGCACAGCCCGTGTGTGCTCCCAGGCTGAGCGCAGAGGAGTGAAGGATGCTTCCTCCGCCCCGCACCCTCCGGTCACAGGCAGTTAATGGGGAATTTCATGGGTGCGGCACAGCAGAGCCCGGCCGGGAACATGCCGGAGCCATCTGCTCTCAGGACCCGGGGCTGTCGAGCCGCCCTGACCTCAGCGAGGCAAACAATTTGCAGGAGCAGATGTCGCACCCTCCCTTTCCCCAGGGCTGAGGGCGCGTCACCCCCCGGGTTCAGCAACCCTACAAGCCCCTGGCATCTCGAAGTGGTCCCTTGCACTGAGCTGGGGGCACAACCAGGCCGAAAGCAAAGGCACATTGCAGAGACCTTGGAGACTCACCGCAGGAGTGACACTCTCAAGACGGGGCTCCTTCGGGAATTTGGGCATGAGGCAGCACAGAGTACCCTCCTGGTACCCTGGGCACCACAGCCGGGTCCCTCCACACAGGCTGCCATCCCCGTGTGCCCATTGGCAGGGATCCAGAGGGGATCTGGAGAGCTGGCTGTGCCCACGGAGCTCATACCCTGCACGCCCCTGCCCTGCCGGCAGCACACAAAGGTGCCTGGCTCTGCTGCCACACACACACGTGGCACAGCAAGGCACCGGGGCAAAGGTACAGGCGCGGCGTCTCGGGCAGCAGATCCCGGCTGGATCCAGGCTGGTTTCCCGCAGGTCCCCGGGAGTGGCTAGCACCGGTGTCTTTCGGACTGATTAAAATTCATTCTGCATGATTTAGGACCTAATCTCGGTGAAACTCCACAGCGCTTTATTAATAGCGCATTAGTGGATAATTCATGCGTTCGGATGAAAAATCAGCCTGTGTTATTCTCTGGGAGGGGGGGAGACACAGTTAGGGGGGACACGGGCGCGGGGAGGGGGGCACCCCGCTCACCCAGCCTCCCGCACCTCCCCTCCGCCGCCGCATCCCGGCGAGGCAGCAGCCCTTCTGACAACTGCCACCACTCATTAATCTTGACGAGTTTTCTGCTGAATATTCTTCCACAGGCTTTCAAACCGTTCACTAATTGCAATTAATCACTTACCGAAACAGATGTCAGGAACAATGGAATTGGGAAGTCTGGAGGCTTGATAAAGCTGTCAGAGGAGCGCGCTCGTGTGGCAGCGGGTGCCAAAAGGCGCTGGCAACACCTTCCCCCAGCCATGTGCTGGGGGGACCCGGTGACCCTGTCCCGCCCGTGTGGCATCTGTCCACCCCAGAGAGGGAAAACGCGCGGTGAAGGGGCACAGGGGGCTCCACGTCCCCATCAGCTAACGGCACATGGAATGGGGGTGTGGGAACTGGTTTTTGGTGATGGGAGGTGATGGGAGTAGCACACCTGCAGGGAATACCACGGGCCCCATCGGCATGGCTGCACCCTGACACCGGGACAGCTTGGTCTCTGCTCTCCATCAGGAAAACCGCACAGAGCCCCAGCGGGGCGTCACGTCCGCCGTGCCTCGCGCAGGCGACGGCACGTTCCCTGTCCCTGCCAGACGCCGCTTTAGCACCAGCAGGGATCCAACAGCCTTTCCCGGCAGGCGCGCCACGCTGTTTACCCATCACACATGAAAGGTGCCGAGTTGACAGCTCCAGAGACAGGAGAGAGCTCTCAGAGACACTGATCGGGCCAAGAGTCCCAAGAGCCTTCCCCTCCCACCCTTGGGGACCCCAGAGGCCACTCCAGAGGTGACTCCAGCACGGGGCAGCCCCTGGGCTTCCGCTCCCCTGCAGCTTCACCCACCTCATCTCTGCACACCCCACATCTCAGCTGTCCCCACAGCTTGAAGACATCCTTTGGGAACAAGGTTGGGGACAGGCTGGGAGAGGGAGGGCTTTCCCAGTCCCCCACAAGACAGAGGATCCTTCACAGCCCGAGGCCACCGAGCACAATTAGCCTCGAGTCCCCCAACCATGACGGGGACACCGCCTCGAGGATGCAACCACCTCCCCAGCAGGCAGAGCCTGGGGGAGCAGCGTATCCTTCCGGAGCTGGCGCGGTGTGAGCCAAGCCCGGGGCTCGTGACCGGCGCGGCCCCGACACATGTTACAATAAATATTCCGCACAGACACCGTTCCATATGTATGATCCGGTGGGGTGATGATTTTTCTACTGATCACTGGAAGTGACAGCTGTGCGGAGAGCAGGAGAAACAAAGGCACCGACTGCTCTCCCCGTTACACTCCGATAGCGACATGATGGTGTGACACGGAGCGGCAGCATCTGGTGGCGCGGGGACCGGCAACCGGGACGGGACGCCTGTTAGCACCGGGCACAAAGGGGTGGCCACGGGGATGGGCTGGAAATAAGGATGGGGGGTGAGCAATGTAAATGGAGTGGCCATGGGGATGGGGTGGCAATGGGGACAGGGTGGAAATGTGAATGGGGTGGCAGTGGGGACAGGGTGGCCATGAGGATGGGGTGGCAATGGGCATGGCGTGGTCATGGGAACGGGGTGACAACAGAGACGGCGGCTATGGGGACAGGGTGGAAATAACGATGCAGCGGCAATGGGGAAGGGGTGGCCATGGAGAACGGGTTAGAAATACGGATGGGGTGGCAATGGGGACAGGATGGCAATTGGTATTGGGTAGCAATGAGGATGGGGTGGCCACAGGGTGACAATGGGATAAGGGTGGCAAAGATCGTGGCCATGGTGATAGGATGGAAACAAGGATGGAGTGGTAATGGTGATGGTGGCAATGGAGACGCAATGGTGACGACACTGGAGTGGAAACATGGATGGGTGGCAACGGAGATGGGATGGCAGTGGGGATAGGGTGGAAATAAGGACAGGGTGGCCATAGGGATGGAGTGGCTATGGGGATGGCACCCATCATCCCTCTCATGCTGCACACAAGCCTCCAGCCCCTCCATCCTGCCCCCTACCCCAAAGCAGCCACAGAACACTGTACCAGGGAGCACCCAGCCATTGCAGTGCCCAGCCCAGGCATGGTCAATATTTGCATTTGATTTGCAAGCGTTTCCTCCCCCCAGATAACAGCAGGGCCACAGCACGTACAGGAGGGAGAAGCACTGGGTTCAGTTAATTATTAGTGAAAATGCAAATTCCCCCTCCACGAGATAACAATAAACACCGTGATTTCAGTGAGATAAACAGGGCTTTAAATTTCCAGCAGCCTTTACTGGTGTAAAAATAAGCGTCCCTTATTTATTTAGATCCTTTGAGAAACCACATCAGTCCCCAAACACAGTCTTTTACTGTCAAGCTACAGTAGAAGCCTTTATAGGCGGCGAAGATCCTGACAGCTACCCCTAGCACAACCATCTTTTATTCATGCTCATAATATAAACTGTATTGCCTCGGAAACAAAAGGATTTAACTCACTGCTGGCCGGGTGGCAGCGGCCGAGCCAAGGTCTCTGGTGGGGGCACGCGGTTGGGATGGCTTCGCTCTGAATGGGGGCATCCTGCAGGGACACTGCCTCCTCCTGGGGACAGCACTGAGACAGACCCCTGCTCTGATGCATCAGCACATCCAGGGATAAAATAAGCCAAAATAACAACCTCCCCCCAACCTGGAGCCATTAGGCAAAGCCTCTGTGCTCTGCGGCTCTGAATCCCACCCTGCCTGCACAGACGCAGGAAGAGCAGCGGTTACAAGAGTGGTTCGTATTTAATAATGCAATTTATATTCCACTCTCAACATAAACTATTGTAAAGGCACACTAATGTAAAAATACATCTGGCTTGTCAATAGTTTATCTTCTGGATCTGCATCTAAATCCCTGGGCATTCTTGACTTATGGCTGCACCAGTGTCTAATGAATAAAAAGGTGCAAATTATAGGCCTTGCTTTAATGCTCATCATAAAATTAGATGATAGTTGCAAAAGCTGCATTCTCCTGCCCACAGTGCAGCAATGGTAAGCTATAAATAAAGTGTATTTAATGTATCCCAGCGCTGCGCAGAGCCAGGAAACAGTATGTTACTGCACAGCCTTCAATGGATCCGCCACAAGTTCAATGAAGTGATAACTGATCCATCATGTGAATTTATGTTAACTGTCTGCTCGCAAAGTCACGGCCCCAGCACTGTAAATAGCCGACAATCCTTCCAGCCCAGCCTGCCTGCCAATAAACCTGTCACCGGCAGGCTGGGAGCAGCCACCTTAGGACACCGCAGACAAACCATCACATCTTGGGTTTCCTCTTGGTTTTTCCATCCGTTTGCCCGTACGGAGCATCGCCGCCGTGGCTTGCTTCACCCGCAGCCGAGCACCTCCCTCCTCGGGGCTTTCCAACCCCGCGCGATGCTTTTCCACCTCCCTGGAGCTGTCACATCAGGGATGCGGGAAGCCCAGATGGGATCCGGGGGGCTGGCGGGTGCGTGGGTGGGATGGCTCCTGCTCCGGCGACAGGCAAACGCTGGGAGCAGGGGGACAGGCTGGAAGCAGAGTCCTCCCAGCTCCTACACCGTGCTGGGATGTAGAGCCAGGAGGGCACGTGCATGGGGGGGTTGCTTCAAAGGGAGGGAAGAGAAATGCTACCGGCATCATGCCTGGAAAGCTTATTCCTCCAGCAGAGGTGTGTGTCCCTGGGCTGGCACTTGGGAAGGAGAAATCCCTGGGAAGATGATGTTCCTGGGAAGATGTGGTCACCAGGAAGGAGATATTCCTAGTCAGGTGTTCCCAGGAAGCAGATGTCTTTGGGAAGGAGATGTCCCTGGCAAGATGTCATCTCCTAGAAGGACATGTCCCCGGCAAGGATGTCCATGTAAGGTGCCATCCATGGGGAGGTGTCCCTGGGAAGATGTCCCAGGGAAGGAGAAATCCTAGGGTAGAGGATGTCCTTGAGAAGATGTGGCTCCCAGGAAGGAGATGTTCCCAGGAAGTAGATAGCTTTGGGAAGGAGACTTGTTCAGGAAGGAGATGTGCTCAGGACGAAGACATCCCTGAAATGAGATCTCTCCAGCAAGGAGACCTTGCTGGGAAGGTGTCTTCTGCAAGGAGGTGTCCCTAGGAGGAAGATGTCCCTCAGAAGATATCATCCCCTGGAAAGAGACTCTCCATCAAGGATGTCCCTGGGAAGGTGTCAGCCATAGGGAGGTGTCCCTGGGAAGGAGACTAACCCAGGAAGAGGATGTCCCTGGGAAGATGTGATACCCAGGAAGGAGATGTGCCTGAGATGTCTCCAAGAAGATGCAGTCCCTGGGAAAGAGATATTCCCAGGAAGAAGACATCCCTGAGAAGATGTCGTGCCCTGGATGGAGATGTTCCCTGGGGAGGTGTCATCTGCAGGGATGTGTTCCTGGAAAGATGTCCCAGGGATGAAGATATCCCTTAGGAAGGAGACATCCCCATGGAGTCCCAGCAGTGACAAGACAGAGGACACAGCGATCCCTGAGGAGCAAGGGGACACCCAGGAGGACATGGGGAACATGGAGCCCACAGGAAGCAACATCCACCATCACCCAGCTCTCATTAAGGTGGTGCTGAGCAGCCCCTAATAATAGCAACAGTAAATTCTCCTACCCAGTTCGGGTCCATTTCTATAAATAATGCAGAATCTTTTTATTTACTGACAGGTTGTAAAAGTATCAGTGAGAATAATGTGAAATCGGGCGCTGCTGAATAATTCATGGCAGCAGCTCCGCTCTCCCCGTCCCTGCACTCCCCTGGCCCCAGCGTTTACACGACAGCACCTTGCACCCGGGTTTATCTCATAAAAACCAGGACTAACGACCTGGCACTAATTCTTTATCAACCGGGACTTTTACAGCGAGGGGAGGAGGGAGGAAATAGAAAGAAATAAAAATAACCCTGGGTACACCCTATAAAAAATGCATGGGTCCGTGCACTTGCCTCCACACGGAGCCAGTGATCCCCAGCACCTCCCATCTGCAATTCCCTCCACAGCCTCTCCAAAAACTGGTATTAATTAGCAGCATGCACAGCTCTATGCTGAGGCAGGGAGCGCAGGAAGGGTGGGATGATCCTGCTGGGACACTGGGACATCAGCAGGACCCATGGGGATGACGACAGGACCCATAGGAACACTGGCAGGATCTACAGGGATGATGGCAGGACTCACGGGGATGTTGGTGAGACCCATGGGGATACTGGCAGGATGCACAGGGATGATCTCAGGACCCACAGGAATGATGACAGAATCTGTGGGGACACCAGCAAGGCCCACAGGAATAGTGTCAGTACCTATGGGGACACTGCCAGGGCCAACAGGGATGATGGCAGTACCCATGAGAACCACAGCAGGATGCTCAGTGTCCCCATGCCACCCCCAGGGATGCCAGCCTAGGGCAGCAGCCCCCTCCAGTGGGGGCAGATGGGTTAAATTTGGGCAGAAAAACCTTATCACTGGGGCAACTAATCCCTGTAACAACCTGATCCGGTGTCCCTCATCCCTCCTGCCACTGCCTAGGGCGATGGGGATGGCAGGGACCCCCCCCTGCAGCCACCCCCATCCCCTCCCCAGAACAATACCTACCCGCCGCTGTTTTGATGTGCGGCACAAAGCCGGGAGAGCTTTCCATGTAACATGATAAAAGCAAGTCCCCAGCCAGCACAATTATTTGATAATTCTCCCTTAACACCCATCAAATTAAAGCAATGTCCAAGGGCTGCCTGAAGTGGCACTGATAGGTATTAAACTTTAATGAGATTTAATGGCACTGCCCTACTTTTTAAGCGCTCGGGCCTACATTTATGAACATTTAATTTCCCGGGCCCTGACCTCTTTTTTTCTTTCCCCCCTTGCCCACAGCCCCCCCTGCTCGCCCTCCAGCACAGCTGGATTCTGTCAGCGCTGGCGGCCGCCCCGACCCGGGATGCTCGGGATGCTCAGCCAGTCCCAAGCTGATGGAGATCTCCAGGCGCTGTGGGGTGAGATGTTGACTCTAGCAGGGAGCTGAGACAGAGTAGGGAGGGGGAGCCCAGGGAAAGGTGAGGGGAGGGGGGGTGCAGATGTGATTCACCAGCAGCAAACGCAGCCAAATTTATGGAATGACTTAATTAATTTGCTCCCGGGATGACATGACACCACGGATCGGACTGGTTGGAGGGCTTTCACCCTGCTGCTCCATTGCACTGGGGTTTGCAAGGGGTTTGTTTAAGCACCCTTGAAAATTAAGCAGCTCCCCACTGCCAGCTCACCAAGCTGGGGCAAATTTGGGGGGTCAGATCCCTCAACACCCCCAGGGACAGAATGCAGCCCACTGATCCAGTTTATTGCTGCCCTCTAGTGTGTATGGGACAGGCCAGCCCCTACTATCACTTGTCCCCCTCCCCACATGTTCTCCCGGCCGTTTGGCCACCCAGGATGGTGAGTCTCAAGTGGGGACAGCTCCTGAATTGCTCAGAGCCCAGATCTCTGGGGTAACAGAGAGGATCACCCCAGCCTCCCAGCCTGGAGCCCTGCCAGCTCCCCAAAACCCCACTACTGGGGCTGCGAGATGGGCACTGACTGGCACGAGTGACATTAGGCACCACCTCCTGCCCCAGGCAGGGCATGGCCAGGTTGGAAGGGGCTTGGAGCAACCTGGTCTAGTGGAAGGTGTCTCTTCCCATGGCAGGGGGATTGAACCAAGATAATATTTAAGGTCCCTTCCTATCCAAACCATTCCATGATTCTATGGGATACAGGATGCAGCATTTTCCTACATCAGGATGCAGGAAGGGTTGGGGTACCCTTGGTGGCAGCAGCATCCTCCAAAAAGAGGGGCTGCTGGCATGCATGCCCACCCATGGAATGAGGGTCAGGGAAACTGAGGCACGCACCAGTGCAGCACTGGAAACGTCCATCTCCCACCTTCCCAGCAGCCACCCCAACTGCAGGAAGTCCAGCAGCAGGAATGCAAAGGCAGGGCAATAAAAGGGAGCGTTATCAAGCCCCAGCAGAGCCAACAGCTCAGGGAGGAGAGCAGGAGGGAGGGAAAGGAACAGAAAGGAAAAAAAAAAAACTCCACCCTTAACCCCGAGATCACTTATCATTCAGGCTGCATCACGCATCTAGAAAGTGCAGACACAAAAATGTAATGTCATAACATTCGCAGTTCAATAACCTTTGCTTCACGAGACGGCTTGAACTGTCAGAGGAGCTGGAAGGTAAATATTTCAGCGCCCAGGCACTGAATGCAAAGGCGTGGGGAGGGGGTCGGCCTCGGCTTCCCTGGCTCGCCTCGACACGTTCAAATATCTCCCGCCGTAAATCCCGGGCGGCGCTGGGGAAAGGCCGTGGCGCGGATAAAATACGAGCAGATATAAAGCCAGACACCTTTATTGTTCGGCAAAGTCTTCCAACAAGTTATGAACCCGCAGCTTGACCCTAACCCATCATCTTGTTATACGGCGGAAACAAAGGCAGCGCCGGGAGCCGGGGCTGGAGCAGGGCAGGATGCGGGTGGGAAGGAGGAAAACCCAGCCTGCCTCCTCCACGGGGAATATTTGGGTGCAGTTCATCCCTGAACCCCACATTTACCAGGCTCTGGGCTTCCTGTTGGGAGCAGACCCCATGTTAGCCCCCTCCAACGAGCCTTCTTGCCAGGTTCAAGGATGCAAAATTCCTGTGGCTGGGGTTAACAGGGGCAGGACCCCAGCAAACACACGGGTTAACCAGGATGGCACGCTGTGCCATGCGGGCAGGAGGAAGGAGATTGCACAGCCAGGGAGTGGGTAGGGAACAACGGCTGTGGAGGTGGCAAGCCAGTGAGGGAGCCAGAGGGCATCTGGGGTAGCAGAGAGAACCCCAATGGGGAAAACCCCGCCAACAGCACAGGGAAGGTGCCGGCACCAGAGCTGTGTGTCCAAGGGGGCTGCATGGCACAGTGGGGCAGCAGCAGTGCCCTGGTGTCCAAGAGGGCTGCATGGCGTGGCATGGCAGACAGCAGCAGCAGCGCCAAGCAGCCTACACAGCCCGTGCGTGGCACGTGTTGCACGGATCCCCCTGCTCCAACTGCACAGCACACCTGGGCACAACCGGAGACACCTGCCTGCAGCTGGGCTGGCTCTGCCACGGGACGCAACACCGGCACCCCAAAACACCGCGGGGGCAGCAGCGCCAAGGCTCCCAAGGCAGCGGGACACCCCGGTGCCAACCCCGCCAACCACCGCTACACCCTGTGCGAGGCAGGGAGGGCATCGCAGGGGGCACGGCCGCGGTGAGGAACAGTTAAACGGCCCCCGCCCGCACAGGGCATGTGGCAACAGGCGCCGTCGCACCCTCCCCGAAACACCTGCTACCGCCGCGCTGGCACGGGGCGAGCGCCCGGGGCGGGCGCAGGAGCGGCGGCGGCGGGGAGCACGCCAGGGCCCGCAGCAAGAAGCGGCATGTCTGCGCTTGGCAGCACAACAGAGAGCAGGTGACAAGCGCGCCGGCGGTCGCTTTATTACAGGAAGCGAGCACGCAAGCATCTGACGCCGCGCCGCCCGGAGAAAAAATAAAACACGCACACCCCCCCCCCCTCCTGCCATCAGCAATCCCTCCCCGCGCGCAGGAGAGGGGCTGGGGGTGCCCTGCTGCAAAGTGATGGCCCAGTGGCATCACAGCTTGCTCTCCCTCCCCCGTCACCCCACGCATCACTCCCAAGGCCAAGCAAATCCCAAAGGGAGTAAAATTATGTGTGTTTGTGTGTGTGTGCACAAACATTTTTCCTCGGCAAACACTCCCCGAGACAACGAAATCAGCCGCCCCTGCGCCTGTTCCCGCGCTGCCCCGCTCCTCTGACCCAGCAATTAGAGGCAGGCATTAATATTTAAATATTGCAAGCTTGGGAGAAGGGAAATCAAATAAAACACGCCAGCATGCCAGCAGCGTGTCAGGTCCTGCTCCATTGGCCTCAAACTGGGTGCACAGTGGCAGTGGGGGGGGGTGCTGTGCCACATTGCTGGGGACACGAGGGCATCAATGGCACAGGGGGAACCCCCTTTCTGGACCAAATCAGAGTGAGCAAGGAGGTGGTAAGCAAAAGGTGAGCAAGCAGCAGTGAGGCTCCTGACAGCTCGGCAAGGTCCTTTCCTAAAGACCCCAATCCCGTGTTTTCGGGGTACAGTGGTCTCCCCACTCTCTCCCAGCCATGAAGGACCCGCCTGTAGGGTGCCTGAGGGGGGGCACATATTCAGGCTGTGCCTCCCCCC
>VXBA01000261.1:108563-124766 GCA_013399895.1 Serilophus lunatus
CCTGCAGACTTTCCCAGCACAGCAGGCAGAGCTGCAGCCCTGCCGTCCCCGCTCCCTCCCTCGCCTGCCCCCGATCATGGCGCCTACAACTCCCTTTGTTTTAATATTATAAAGCGAGCCAGATGCCGGCTTTAATCCCCTCAGCTGGGGAGGATTTGCAAACACATTAGGAGGCAGAGCCGGCCCCTCCGCGCTGCGCCCCAGCCCCACGGCGGCACCGCGCCCCATCTGCCGCCTCGGGAAGGAGATCCCGGCCCCTAATTGCCTTCTCATGTCGGGATTAGGAGCTGACAAGGTGTCCGACAACAGGGACATGGGCATCCCCTGCCACTTGTGGTTGGGGAGCACCGGGAGGGCCCTTTGGTTTCCTTTGCGAGGAGTTTGGGGGATTTGCCTCGGGTGATGCGATGGAAAACAGCGTCAGGGTGATGGGCACAGCACGGATGAAGCCTGCAGGGTGGTGGGGATGCTCGTGGAATTTGGGCAGAGGTTGGATAGGAAGCTGTCCTGGAGACAGGACAGTGTGTCCATCTCAACGGTGTAACATCACAGCTGCCAGGCTGGAGCATGAACTGGGTGTCCTGCCTCCCTGGTGGACGTGGGATATTTTGGACAAAGCTCTGAGGGTCCTTCCTGCAGCACTAACAGGGGAAGGGATTTCCATCCCAGCCTCTATTGCTACCAGCTCCAGCTCTGCTGCTGTATCCTTCCCCCGGGGATTCAGCACAGCAAGGCTGAGACTAAACAGGTACCAGCAGCAGGAGCGAGAGGAGTCACTCCAAAGTGTCACATCCCGCAGGAGCAGCTCCAGGTGTGCATCCTATTCATCTGACAGCATCCAGGCCAACTGCCCTGCACCACAATCCTGGCTCCCCCAGCACACATGGATGGGGGGAAGTGACCTCTTCAAAGCAGGGAGAGACGGCTGCACAACCCCAGGAGCCAGAGGGTGAAAGGAATGTGATGCTGGAGCAATGTCTCAACCCTGTAGCATCCTAAGAAAGGAAACAGCTGCCAGACAAAATGCCCCATAAACCCCTTCCTTACCCAAGGGCTGATTTGCAGCACAACTTCACAGCTTCCCAAAGGCTGGAGGTTCCCTTCAGACACACCCAAGCCAAGATGATTTGTGGCAGGGACCAAACAACCCACAATTCTGCAGGGACCAAGTATCCCTATAGGATGCTGTTCACATGGGATCCCCACATCCTGCCCTGTTCATCCCAGTGCTGCCTGGGAGGGATGCACCATGCTGGAATCCCCCACAGGAGGTTCCTGTTCTGGCTCACCCAAGGAAATAGCTCCAGGAACACACACATCTTCCTGAGCTGCCACAGACCCCATATTTGCACTGCAAAGGCAGCAGGGCTTTTTTTAAGGGTGGTTTTTGGTGTGTTGGTTTTTTTTTTTTAAGACCAGCATCCCCTACATACCATTTAGCAGCCAGGAGTTCAGAGGGAGCAGAGCTCAGTGCTTTAGAACGACACCTCGTTTGCCAAGAAATAATCCCAAGAAGCAAAAAATAAAAACCCTAAAAACACCAAAACCCAGACTCAGAAGATAATTAACTCCACAAAGCAGCAACCCTGAGTAGCTCAAATCTTTGCTGTAACTTCCCAGCCTCTTCTCCAAGGGCTTATTTCTTGCTGTCTGCAACACAACGGCACCAGCACTCAGAGGCCTGGGGACTTTATTGGGGAGGGGTGTGTCTCCCCCAAACCCTGCTGACAGATTTGCCCCCCAGCACACTCGGCTCACTGCCCCCAGCCAGGCATGGTGGGGGGCCCAGCCACACATGAGACCCCACCTCTCTGAGCAGGGTTGCAGTGGGGTCACTCTCCATCCCTATGGAGGGTTGGATTAAGGACATCAAGGATGTGGGGCTCTGTCCTTGGGGGGATGGAGGGGAGGGGCAGGAGCTAAAGAAGGGGGAGGAAACGGATGCTGCTGCCCCTCCACACTCTACCAGCATCCCCTTGCAGAGAAGGAGCCACTTCTCAGAGTCCTCCCTGCAGACAAACAGCAAGAGAAGGCAGGGCAGACATCCCACGGGTACATTTTATCTCCCCTATTCCCTCTCCCACCTTTAGGGCTGGCAGAAGGGATGCTCCACCAGGAGCTGGCCTGAGTGACCCTGACAGCCTCACACCCCCGCCAGCATCATCCCTGCCAGCATCACCCCCTGCCCCTTCCTGCCCCTCTCCAGAGAGGAGAATAGAAGAGAGAAGAGCTGAGAAAAAGCAGTGCAGAGCCAGCCCTTCCCACTGCTGCTCCCCCCCGGCATCCCCCTTCCCCTCCTGACCGCAAAAAGCCAACATCTCCCCGCGCCCCTCCAGCCAGGGGATGGGAATGTGGAAGCAATTGCACTTGGCAAGGCAGCAACAGTGAGTCAAAAACAGTTGTTTGGCTTGTCAGCCACCCAGGCCCTGCAGCACTCTTGTTTTCCTTTGCCTGCCTTAACCCCTTCCAGCCCCGGACACTCTTCCCAGTGGGATATGCACCCCCCGGCCCCACCATGGAGAGGGGATGGGTGCTGGGTAGAAGCCTCATCCTACCACCCAGCTGTCCTGGTCCTAAAAATGGGGTAATGGGCAATTCCCTGGCATGAAAACCATCAGGGAGAGGGTGCACCAAACCTGTGGTGGTGCTGGGAGGTGCAGGGGGCTGGCATGGGACAGAGGGGCATCCCGAGGCCACCAAGGTTGCCTGGTAGTCCTGGAGCATCCCCACTCACTTGCCCCAGCAGATGCAGAGAGGTGCTCTTCTCTGCCACAGAGAACATCCAAGATGCCCCTTGGCAGGGTGAGGGGGCATGGATACCTGTGTTGGGGACCCTCTGACACCCCAGCACGGTCAGACCCCCCGGGTAGTGCCAGTCTGGTGGCCCAGACTGAATTAAAGCCCTGAACACAACCTGCCCCATCCCTTTTACTGCAGTTTAGCTCATCCCAGGCTGCTTCCACTGGCTCCTCCAGCCCAGTTCTCTGCTGGCCATATGGTGGCAAAGCCAGAATCACATCCAGAGCCACCACATGCTGCATCAAGTGCTCTTCTCTATCCCCAGGTCAACCCTTGCATCCCAGGCATCCAGCAGAACCACACACTGCTGGGACCCCAACTCCATTCAGGCCACCACCAATTCAGGGCAGAGTGGGGGGACCTCAGGACTCATCCACCCCCTCCCCACCCCAAATTGATGGCCATGGGGTCAGAACATGGGTCAGGGTATCCCTCTGGACTCCCAGCCAGGACCTGCACCCCAAATTGGTCCTGGAGAAGACAGACATGAGGGAGCTGAGGAATGGGGGACTCCCTGCCACACCCCTACAGGACTAAAGAACCAAAGCAAGGGGCTGGATGGGGAAGAGTTAAACTCTCTGGAGCGAGTGGAAGGGGAGGAAAAGTGGAGGGCAAGGCTGCGCCCGCCTGGGAGAGACAAAGCGAGATGGAAGAGCCAAGAGATGAAGGCGAGGATGTGATAAGATGGGGAGCGGGGTGTGTGCGCTGGAGCGAGGGAAGGGGAGGAGGAGGAGGAGAGGTGGGTGATGACCAAAGTCATTGAACATTTTTTGGCACGCCTACCCCCGAGTATCCTGGCCGTTGGCCCAGCTCAGAGCTGAACTTAAACAAACTCCTGTTGCAGCCATCTGCTTGATTTTAAAATAAATCAAACAATCTGTTGAGCCGTGGGTGATCAAATTTCCATCTGTGCGGACGCCTGCTCGCCTCCTCGGAGCCTCCGCTTGCCTCTACCAGCCAAACACTCCTGGCAGCATGTGGCCTCCCTAATTCCTCCAGGAAAGGGAGAAACCGGACCTCCCCCCTGCACCCCGGCCCCCTCCCAGCCCTTCCCCGCCACCCTCCTAACTCAAACCAAGTGCTATTTTTACAGCCGCCCACCAAACAGAGACGTATCCCGGGTTTAAACGAGAGGAAAACAGGGCTGGAGGGAAGATCCCAAGAGGTATTGAGATGCTCCACTGCTGCCCACGCTGGGGGGGATTCCTCATCCTGTCTCCATCCATCCCACGGGTCTGAGGGAATGGGAAGGAAAAGGGCAGCAGCTGCTGGATCCCGCCTGTCCCAGCACTGGTGACCGTGGTGCAGAGGCCACAGACTGGCCAGAAATAGCAGCTGGGAAGGCAGCGCTGCGTGGCTGTCCCCAGGATGGGGACACCAGGCACATGTCACCTCCAGGAGCTGAGGGCAGCTCAGCAAACAGCCACCCTGTCTGGCCACCTCCCCCAGGCAGCCTGCTGGCCCTCGAGCCCATCCAACATCATCCCATCCAGAGGGCTCCCACCTCCTCCAGGAGCAGGGAACTCAAGGACAGGCAGCAGCACTTGCACATTGTCCCACGGTCCCCAAAGTGCCAAAAGAGGGGTGGCACCTCCCTACTCCACTGTCCCTCTGCATCCTGCAGGATCCCTGCTTGCCTGGGCTGCCACCCGGTCACCAGCTCCACACATGGAGACCCAGGAGGGGAATGGCATCCAGGATATCTGTGGTCCCAAACACCCTTTGATCGGTCAGTCTCTTCTCCAAGCCAGGGACAAACCTCTGCTGGCATCAGCCAGACTTTGCCCTCCTTCCCTGGAGCCCTTCCTTCCGTTCAGAGCAGAGGGCACCGGGCACGAGGCCAGCACAGCCAGAACTAGGGCAGCAAGGGGTGGGGAAACACAGCAAAAGGTCTAAAAGACAAGCAAAGAGGGAGGAAATCGTTGTGAAGGAAGGAGTGGCAATGAATAAAGGATGGAGCAGGGTTCAGGCTTGCTGGATCCCAGCAGCTCCAGTGGGGAAGGTCAGGGTGAGAGCCTGTGCATGGGTAAGGGAGGGAACACACAACACAGCAGGACTTACTCCTCAACAAGGGCTACAAATGTCGGGGTGACGCTTTGCCAAGGGTCCCCATGGCACGGTGGAAGCAGTAGCGAGGAAGAGGAGGTGCCCAGGGCTCCCAGCACCCACCACAGCCCTGCCAGGAGCCCGAGCCAGCGGCTGCAGAACAAACCTCACCCACGCGGGACGCTGCCAAACCAAGAGCCGTCCCAGCCAGCCCAGGGCCAGGCTGGCCAAGCCACTCACTGCTGGAAATAACGGGGAGCCAGGGCGGGTTTGGGAGCAGGGTGGCCCCCACCCTGCTGCAGCCTCGAATGCTTCCCAGTGCCAGCTTTTGGGAGGGAGCCTTGGGCAGTGCAGGGGCTGTACAGCCACAAGAACACCACATGCAGCACTCAGGGCTCCAGGATACAGGATCATCATGAGGAAGGGGGGGGGATCAGCAAGGCAAAAAAGCCTGGAATAAGTGCTGTAGCAGCTTGTGCGATCCCAGGGAATCCCTGTGCCACCAGGCACCCATGGTGGGAACAGCCCCACAGGAAAATCCGCTCCTGGGGATCCCCATCTCTGAGCAGCTGCTCCGGGGGTGGCTGAGATGGGGGGATCTCCCCAAAAGCTGCTCACGGAGTAAAATCCAAGCACAGTCCTGACAGGATGCACAGCAGGGAGCAGGTTACACAGCACAAGCAACAGCGGGAAGGGATTAAAAAAACTACCAAAGCCCTTTCTGGAAGAGGAAAGGGCTGACAGGACCTGGCTGAGAAGCAGGAGAAAGCCCAGATTTCCCAGTTACTGTGCAGATGTTCTGGACTGAAAACAGAAGACGGCAGGAGCGAATTCATCTCCCCCTCCAGAGACGCCTCCGCCAGGGCATCTGGACTCTGTCTGCAGGCAGCAGAGCCGGCTTCCCCCTGCTTCCCAGGGAGCCCCCAAACCAGGAATGGCCGGGACATGCCGAGCCCCCTGAGGTGCCCACCCGCACCCAAGAGCTGGGACTTCAGCACCAAGCTGGCCCCATCCCCACACCAAGTTGACCTTGGCACCACAGCCTCCCGGGAAAACTGAAGGGCCTTGTCTTCACTGTGTTTTCCTTTTGGGATAACTCATGCTGCCTGCCCCGAGGAGCCGGGGGGAGCAACGGGGAGAAGAAAATGCAGCTGTTTTAGCAGTGAGGACAAGGAGGGAGGGCGGGAGACATACATATATATATATACATATATATACACACACTTATTCCTGGCCAGGGTAATAACTGGAATCACCAGCACTTGATCATTACTCGATGAAAAGCTTCACGGCCAACTGAAGTCAGCCCATTCCCAGAAACATGCTGCGAGCAGATGGAAGGTGACGGTGGCAATTTGCTGTTTGCCCCACACCCCTCACATGGGTGCCTGCCCCTCCCTCTCAGAACTGTCTGTCCCAGCACAGCTGCAAACCACTGAGAGCCTGCTGCCTTGGCTGTCACCAAAATATTCCCAGCTCCAAGGTCCTGGCCCTTGGCTCTGGTGTCTGGCTCCACAGGGACAGAGGTGGCTGCTGGTGCCCCTCAGAGCCATCAGATGATACATTCCCCATTTTCAGAGAGGGCAAAGCTGGGGAGGACAAATCAAACCACTTTAGAGGGGCAAGCGGGAGAGAATTCCCCCTGCACAGGGTTGCAGCAGAGCCCAGGCTGTGCCACAGGATACACATCCCACAGGATGCACATCCCACAGGAATGGGCAACCAGTCCAGCTGGGGCTTGATGTCCCCACTGTGTTGGTCTGGAGCCCCAAAAGCAGCAGGTGCTGGGGACACAAAAGGTGACAGCATGACAGGACACAGCCTCAAGGGAGTCACACAGGGGCTGGCAGCCCTGGGAGCAGTTCAGGCTCCTGTCCTCCAGGTACAGCAGGCAAAGCCCATCCCACAGCAAAGGGGGGGATGGCTCCTGGCTGAGGGGTCACCACCACTCTTCTCCCCTAATGACCTCCCCTCTCATCCCAGTTGGGTCTCAGCCTTATTTCAGCTTGAAACTAAAGGTCAAAAATTCATCAGGAGGAGTCTGGAGAGCAAACCAGGTCCTGCAAGCCCTTCTGCATTCCCTGCACCCATCATAGGGGTGCTGGGACCCTCCCCATGGAATCCTGGTCAAAACCAGCCCCAAAACACGGCTGTTCATCCCTGCCAACACCTGGCTCTCCCAGGATACCAGGGTGGGCGATGCCATGGACAGGTCTGCTGCAAGCTGGTGGGAAGAGGCAGCACCAGGTCAGATGGTGATTTCCTGAGTTTGTGTGCAAGGGCTTCAATAACCCTCAGTAAATCCTGTGGCTGGTCCCTCTGCCACCAGGAACGGCCCATCCAGCACCAGTGCTCGTATATAGCCACCAAAATGCAGAGCCTTGGAAGTTCTCTGCATGAAGACAGCTCCTACACCTGTGGCAGCACAGCAAGACAATCCCAGCCCCATTTTGCACGTGGCAATGGGATGTGATGGGATACGATGGGATGTAAGGCAGCCTGAGGCTGCTCTCCCTGCCCTGGCACAGGTCACGGCATGCTCGGCACAGGCACCTCGCCGCGGGCCGGCAGGTTGGAGAGGGAAAGCCAGGGCAGCTGCTTGCTCCAAGCACGCCAGCTCCATGGGTAAACAGATGACTTCAGTCTCCTGAGAGCTACTAAAGCCCGGCAGCACTTGTACTAACGTGGAAGGGGGGGAGGAAAATAAGGAAAATAAAGGGGGTGAAGTAGCATCATACTTGTGCAAAGCACATCCAGGTAACGTCCTCCTCCTCCCAGCCCAGCCAAAACTCCTTCCAGGGGCCATCCCCTTCATCCTTGCTCTGCTACTGAAGCTACAAGGGGGAAAACTAGTCACACAGCAGCCAGACCACCTGCACGAGGCTGTTTATCCACCCATGGCACGGCTCGGCTCGCGTGTGCCGGGGTGGCCGGGGACCAGGGAGAGGCCAGCACAGCCGCCAGCGCTGCGCTGGAGCAGCTGCTCGCCCAGCAGTGGGGGCAAACCACGACCTGCCCGCAGCAGCCCAGGCCGGCAGCAGGGCTCCAGCACCCTCCACACGGCTCAGGAAGGGGAACGGGGCTCCAGTGGCTGGGAGCGGTGCCTTTGGCAAAGCAGCGGCACCGCATCCCCGAAAGCACGGCTGGCACGCGGCGCTGAGCGGCACCGGCTCTGCGAGGAGCCAAGGCACGCTCGGGGCACCGCTGCCACCCGCCTTGGCCGTGGGGGACCCGGGACTGTCACAGCTCTGGGCCAGGGCCCGGGAGGATCGTGCCGCTGGAAGGTCTCCCATCTCCAGCTGCTCACGGCAGAAGAGAACCCGGCACAGCTGGGAACAAGCCACGGGGCTCCAGTGGTTCCTTCTCCAGCTCCTGCGGATGCTCCTGTATCACCGCCTTCCTGAATTTTCCCCAAGTCCCCATTCTGGCAGTCGCCAAAGAGGGCAGCATCCCCACAAGACACCAGGAGGGTATTTCCATGCCATGCCTTCAAGCCCAGGGTGCCAGCACGTGGCACAGGCCTTTTGCTGCAGGGAGGAAGGGCAACATCTGGCCAGATGCTCCCCAGCAGCACAGGACCGGTAGTAACTGCCCAGCTGACAGCCCACCCTGGGGAGCCAGGAATGTTCAGAGAGAACACCCTGCTCCGAGCAGCACATGCCAAATGTCCTGTCATGGAGCCAACAGAGCCTTTCCCATCCCATAAACCAGCATGGGAATGGATCCAGGGCACAGCGGGCACCCACTTCAGCCACCAAGGTGCAAACAGGCTCCTGGCAAACCAGCTGTGCCCTATTCTCAGGAGGTCCCCAAAACACCACAGGTCCTCCAAACCTAGTCAGAAGATGAAGATGGCTTCTTGGCACCGACTCAGCCCCTGAGGACAATGACAGGGAGTGTCAGCACAGGACCCAGCTGGTATGTTGGGGGGCACAGGAGGGTAAAAAAACAACCCCTGCCGTTACTGATGTAGTTGGAAAACCAGGCACCCACACTGCAGTGCAGGGAAGTCCCTCCTCACTGGGAAGCAGCCAAAAAGCATCCCAGGCTGCCCTCTGCGACCGTGCTTCCCGGATGGCTGAGAAAGGCCAAGTGTCTGGACAAAACATCTGTCCGGCCACAAGAGCCAGAGCCGTCCATCCGTCCCTCTACCCCATCTCCCGACTTGGCAGCGACTCCAGAGGCTGCTGCAGATACTCCGGCGGTTACAAAAGCATTTTCACTCCATGGGATGAGAGTGGAGCCGGCCCCTCTCCCCAGGGGGGTCGCAGGGGATATTTCAGGAGGTGCAGCACAGTTTCAGGCCAGTATTTTTGGCAGGTGCCTGCAGAAGCGAGGCAGCGCTCGAGCTGCAAGTCCTGTGCTGCTGCTTTTGGAAAAGGCAGGGAGAAGGCAAGGGGCAGGGAGGGGAGGGTGAAAAATAAATATATAGCAGCCAGCTGGTGAGCTGTGGAGTCAGCACAAGGTCTGGAGGACACGGCGCTGGCAGCGGCGCGGGAGCCCTGGTATTTCGGACAGCTGGTCCAGCAAGGTCAGCCCGGCCAAAGCAAAGACCCCTGTGCTCTTCCCCCTGCCACAGCTGAAGGACACACACCCCCAGCTGGAAATCCCAGGGGGACAAGCCACCACCCCATGAGGTGAGTCTGAAACAAGTTAAATGGTGGGTGAGGATGAGGAGGGCAGACGGGTGCGAGTTGCCAGCCCGGGTGGGTACATAGCAAACCACCTCTGACCTCATTGGCAGGAAAAAGCATGCAGCACATTTTCCCCGTGGTGTTTCTTTGTTTGCCATCTGGGAACACGATCCTTCGGGAGGCCGTGCCCCGAGACATGAAGTCATATCATGATTATATTGCCACCTCCGTGCCGGGATCGAGATCCCATCTGCAAATGCCAGACCAGGTCGGGCTGTGACTCTGGAGGAAGCTGAAAGGCAACATGGACCTTGCTAAAAACATTTTTACACGGACATATGCTGCAAACAAAACAGGCTTATCCCAATAAAGTTGGCTTAAAACAACTTAGCCTCATTTTGCTCTGTATCTGCTGGAATTAATGATTGTCAAAACCGCGGCAAAGCACGGGTATAACCACCAAAATCAAGCCAAGCTGGAAGCCAAAAAAATTGAGATGAATGAGACCAGCTCTGCCTCTTCTTCATGTTTAAGGGATGAGCAGAAGCCTGATACAACCCGTGACACTCCTCTGCAGCCCACACATGAAGCCTGGGGTGGGGACACACAGAGGTGACACCAGCTTGACCAAAAAAGTGCAAACACCCAAAACACTGCCAGTTGCCAGAAGGATTTTGGTTTCCTTCAAAATTCATACAAGATGCAAAGAAGGCAGAGGTGCTGCCTGCCTGGCCACAACATGGGACCCTTCATGCATGGGTTTCTTATTTCTCATGCTGAGATGCACCCAAATATCTGGGAATTTGAGCCAATTAATGCAGCAGGAAGGTCAGGCATCACCTTCCACCTCCTGGGTTTACTCTTCTGGCATCCAGGAGCTTCGGCTGCTGCTCAGCATCAGTGGGACATGGTTTAGTTGAGAACACAAGAACTCTTTGATGTTTGCCCAAAACCTTTTTTAAAAGCCAAAAGGAAAATGCCCACCAACAGCTGTCAGCTCAACGTAGTGATTTGGAAATACAGCCTGACCTTTGGAGCTCGAAACCTGCAAGACAGGCCAAATCCCCAGCTGAGCCAACAGAACCACTGCTGACTAGTAAATACAGTGAACTCAGCCCCAGGAGCCTGACTGTGCCCTGCCAGGCACAGCACCACAAAACCAGACCCACGTGTTCCCTGCAAAACAGGAAAGGGACATGGAAAACACCAGGCAATGCTTAGAAACTGTCCTGAGGACAGAGCTGGGGAGAGGCAGCAAGCTCTGGGTGCTCTCAAGGATGGCAACACCTGTATGACACCATGGAGCACCAAAGCAAACTTGAACACAGAATCACAGACTCATTTAGGTTGGAAAAGCACCGCAAGATCATAGAGTCCAACCATTCTCCAGCACTGCCAAGGTCACCACTAAACCATGTCTCCATAAACCACATCTCTATGTAGCTTTTAAATCCCTCCTGGGATGGGAAGTCCACCACTGTCCTGGGCTGGACAACCCTTTTGGAGAAGAAAGTACTTCTAATAACCAGTGTATATCTTCCCCCCTTTCATCTCATCCTATCCCTTGTTCTCTGGGAGCAGAGCTCAACCTCTACCTGGCTCCACCCTCCTGTCAGGGAGTTGCAGAGAGCCAGAAGGTCTCCCTGAGGCCTCCTTTTCTCCAGGCTGAGCNAAGTCCACCACTGTCCTGGGCTGGACAACCCTTTTGGAGAAGAAAGTACTTCTAATAACCAGTGTATATCTTCCCCCCTTTCATCTCATCCTATCCCTTGTTCTCTGGGAGCAGAGCTCAACCTCTACCTGGCTCCACCCTCCTGTCAGGGAGTTGCAGAGAGCCAGAAGGTCTCCCTGAGGCCTCCTTTTCTCCAGGCTGAGCCTCTTTAGCTGCTCCTCATCAGACTTGTGTTCCAGAACCTTTCCCAGCCCTGTTGCCCCAGTACTGAGCCCTGAGGAAACCACTGGTGACCGGACACCAACTGGATGTGCCTCCATCCACTGTCACTCTCTGGGCACAGCCATACAGACAATTTCTTACCCAACGAACACAAACCTATCCAAGCCACAAGGAGACACTTTCTCCAGGAGAATGCTGTGGGGAATGCTGCCCAAGGCTTTTAGAAGCCAAAGTCACACAGAGAACATCCACAGCCTTTCCCTCATCCACTAAGTGGGTCACCTTGCCTAGGAGATCAGGTTGGTCAAGCAGGACGTGCCATTCATGAACCCTTGTTGGCTGGGCCTCATCACATGGTTGTCCTGAACAGCTTTGCTCAAGTTATGGTGGGATTTGAGAACTTTCCACAAACCTGAAAGTATTTGCAGAAAGTTGTATTCAAGGTACAAAAACCTCAATAAACCAAGGAGACTCACTTTTACAGGTAACTAACTGCAGGGAGAGCAGTTGCAGGTGAAGATGGAAAGAGTTGGAAAGGCAGGGGAAGCTCTTCCTAGTGAACACAGGACACCAAAAATGCCAGACTGGTAGAGCAGGAGCAGCCCTTGAGCTGGGAATGTAAAACCTCACTCCTCCAGAGAGAGCAGGGAGGCTTGAGGGTGTGTTCAGAGGTGGCTTCAGCAGGCACAGCCAGCCAGATCTACAGTTTCCCCTTGCAAGGAACACAGCTGGAAAGAAGATGCACTCTGACAGGCCAAAGGATGCCTTCCACACTCAGTACTGCCATTTTTTCTTGGGAAGAGAACATGGACCCACACCACAAATGCCAACAGCAGCCCCTCTGCAGGCAGAACTCACCTCCAGGAGACCCTCCTGCAGCAGGTTGGACCATAGGCACCACCACACCCTCACCTGTCCCACAGCCAAACCAGCAGCACAGGCACCCCTCATCCAAAAATATCAGTGTCTCCACCCTCCTGATGAGCCTCAGACGTGGAAGTCCCTCACCAGCACCTCCACACTGTTACACAGAGAACAGAGAGGACCTAAGCCCCATCCTGCTCTTGCTTCCTTACTAAGAGAGAGGGATATGGAGGTGTCTGGCAGCTTTTGGAGTGTTTTCTTCAAACTTTGAGCCATTTGTGTCAAACAAGTGTAGGCAGGATGGCAGCAAATTAAAAAACTGAAATTGCAGAGCTGCAAGGAGGAATGGGGAGATGGTTTTAACTGCTCAGGCTCGTTCCCTCCTGCCAGGTCCTACAGGAATGGGCACCTGGGTGTCACACAAGACCGAAAGGCTGGTCTGGGGTGACTTGCAGCAGCAAGTGTGGCTGAATGAGGGTACAGCTAAATTAGCCAAGTGCCCTACCCAAGCATTAAGCCATGTTTTAAATAACCTTGACATCTGTGAGGTCTCAGCCTTTTGGGAAGCATGTGGAGACAGGGAGGGAAAAGGCAACAGGACCTTCTGGCCAGCCAGTCAGCACCAGGGCACGGCAGAGCCCGGCTGTGCCAGCCCCAGGCAGCTCTGTCGTGCCTCCTGCCACTCAGCCCCTTGCAGCAGCCCCTTAATTTGCTCATTAGCAAATGCTGGAACAAGAGGAAGGAATTGAATAGTGTCCCTTCCATGGGACACACTCTTGTGTCCTCATGGGAGTTTGGGATTGTGGCCAGCAGGGACAAGAAATGCCAGGTTCTGGGAGGGTCACTAAGGAACCCCACAGGAAACACCCAGGGCACCCAATACTGAGATAGAATCCCTGTTCATCATGTCCCTATGAAGTGGCATGGGGACAACAAGAGGGAAGAGGTGTGGAACACCAGCTGGACACATGTGGATGGTGTCCCCCTCACCAGCTGCACCCACCAAGGCTCTGCTGGGGCATCCCCCCAGGACCAGCCCTGGATCAGCACCAGGGGATGCTCATCTGACTCCTGTGACCTTCCACAGCCACCAGCCACCTCCACCAGCCAAGAGCTCCAGCTCCTTGAAAACACCACCAGACCAGGGGACTGACAGATGGGCAGTGACCACACAGGCACCGTGACCACACAGGAGCTGCAACCCACCCAGCAACCGTGAAAATAAACCATCTACATCCACAAATGACCTGTAATGATGTCGGGACCATCCAGCTTGGGCCAACGGGAACCTGGGGGAAACCACCCAAACACAACGGCTTCCAGAGAATTCCCAGCCCCGATGCCAACCCAACATCCTGTGCCATCCTGGCACTCTCCAGGTGCATGCAGATCCTGCCCTGTGGCTTTCCAAGCAGTGTACCCCCCCCCCCCCCCCCCCNGCACAGCCAAACGGAAAATTATATTTGTAAGCAGCAGAGTGACTGGAGAGAAAAGGAGCACTGTCTCGGAAGGGCTGGTTTACATTTCTAAAGAAAATGCCAGTGCCTCGGAGAGCCGCAGGGTTCTGGCTGTGGACTGAGCAGAAAGGCTTTGAAAATGACCTCAGGGATTTAGGATGCTGGCATTTTACAGAGCCCAGCCTGGGGCCTGGTTTGCAAATACAAAGCGGCGGCTCTGGAGAGCTCCTGCAAGCTGGAAATTTGGGGGTAATAGCAGTTATTTCCCCATCCCATGGGAAAGACAAGCTTGGGAGCTGTAAACTTTTGTTCTGTCATATCCTTTCTAGCTGATGCCACCAAAGCACCCTGTGTAAATCCAGTGGGAGGCACAGAAAAGAGCAACTGGGGAAACTGGAAGCACCCAGTCAGTGACACCTGTGATACTTTCAGGGCTGCAGGAATTTCAGCAGGTACAGGGGGATGTTGACTGAAGGTCCCTCACTGCAGGTTAACCAGAGAAGCACAGGTGGAGGGCACCCATCCCTATGCCCACACACGGCTGAGGTTTCTCCAAGGGAAACCCCTTGATTAAGGTGCCTTGTAAAACTGGAGATAACTTGGGAAGTTTCACACAGAGGCCATAAGATCCTTCAAGCTTCCCACCGATGGTTCTGCAGAGGGCAGGTCAAGCAGACCTCCTGCTCCTCTGGCACCTCTGAGCATCCTTGATGGAGACTAGGTTGGGATTGGGATTTCCTCATTCCTGGCTCCCACCTCCCTCATGCAGGGCTGCGAGGGAGTGGGTGCCAATAACACTTCTGGAACGGGACATGTCTTGGCTCTTCCCACCTCCTGGAAGGATTTTTATCTGCTCCTTCACAGCTTGACAGCTCCAAAAGTTCATTGCTAAAGGCACCCCATCCATTAGCGTTCACCCCCAGGAACCAGACCCAAAAGAAGAACATCCATCTATGTCACCGCTCCAACTCCTCCTTGATTCCAGAGGTGGGACGTGCTGGGAAAAGAGGGATGGGGTCTGGGCCAACTGCCTTACCTTGGGGAGGAGAGCCGGGGATGCCACTGCCAGCAGCTCTGGGGGGGTCATGCTCTTGCCAGCCAGGACCACGGCACCGCACTCGGCACAAGCGCCGATGGTCAGCTGCTTCCCGTCATCCACCAGCAGGCTGTTGGCCACGCGGAGGGTGTAGAGGAAGACGGGAAGTCTGGCCACTTGAACAGCTTTTAATCCAAGGCATCGCTTCTTCTCCTGCCGGCAGAAGAAGCAGACGAACGTCTCCACTTTGTACTGCCGGGACCAGGCACTGCTGGGGTGGTGGGAGTTCCTGCCCTCGTGCTGCAGCCACTGTCCCAGCAGGTCATGGTAGCACAGGACGCAGGTGGCCACCAGCCCAGTTGAGTCAGCCGGTCTGGCCCGTGGGGCGGGAGGGTAGACCGTCAAGAAGGGGAAAAAGGGCTCCTTCTCCCCAAATCGCCCCGGCGGGTTGACATTGAGCTGGAATTCTTTGCCAGCTCCCAACTCAGCCCCGCAGATGTAGCAGACGGAGGTGGGACCAGGCTTGATGACAGCGTGGTGGCCGCTCAGGTCGCCAGCGGAGAAGACCTGGTGGTACCTCCCCAGGAAGCTCTGCACCGAGGAAATGAGCTCCTCGTTGTGACAAGCCCTGTACATGGCCCACAGGTCCTGCAGCACCCCAAAACACTTGCGGCAGCTGCTGACCTCCCAGTGCTTGTTCAGCCCCTTGGCACCGGGCGGGCAGGGCAGGAGGCTGAGGAAAGGGAAATGCATGGTGCTCTTCGCATTGCCGTTGGTGATTTTGGCCGCCACCGGCCTCGCCTCCTTGCCGCACTCCTCCCCACAGAGGTAGCAAGCCTCGGGCACCGGCGGGATGCCTGTCCCGTCCTCCTTCATCCCTCGCCGGCCCTTGGCGGGCATGGCACCGGCGCTGAGGGGCACCACGTAGAGCCGCTGCAGCACGGGCACGTTGGCCAGCTCGAAGCTTTGCCACTGCTGCATGAGGGAGGCGAAGCAGCAGGGACACACCAGGGTGCTGCCGGTGGGCGAGAGGGGCTGGGCACCCGGTGGGGGATTGTGCAGCCAGAGGAAGGGGAAGAAGGGTCCCGGCGAGGTCTTCTCCTGCTTCTGCACGTGGACGCGGTGCTGGGCGCTGGGTGCCAAGGGGCTGCCGCAGATGTAGCAGGCGGTGCCCGGTGCCCAGACGGGCCGCTCGCTGCCTTCCTCCTCCTCCTCCTCCTCGCTGGTGATGTTGATCTCGCTGTCCGAGGAGCAGCACGGGGGCCCCCGCTCGCCCCCCGCCGCCGCCGGGGGGGGCCTCGCCGCGCCGCCCGCCCCCTCGGGCTCCGAGAGGGGCTCGGCGTCGGAGAGCTCGGAGAGGTCGGAGCCGGCTGCCCGCCCTTCCTCCTCCTCCTCGTCCTCCTCCTCGTCCTCCTCCTGGTGGCCGGCGGCGCGGCGCGGCGGCGCGGCGGGGTCCCAGCCCGTGGCCCCCCG
>VXBA01000261.1:125599-143896 GCA_013399895.1 Serilophus lunatus
GGAGAGAAGGGACCCCACGAGGGAGGGACGTGGGGGATTTGCAAACCCACCCCGCCGAGGGTGTTTATAACCGGCCCCACCCGGGGTTCCCCGCACCAGCCCTCGGCATGAGGCGGCCGGCACACATTGTCCCCTCGGCGTCCGTCATCAATGTCCCCCGCGCCCCCCCTCCCCATGCCACGGCGTTTTGTGTAGCTCCCACTCCCCAAAGCAGCGTGGAAAGGCACCATGTCCAGTTTCACACTGGCAGGACGGGTCCCACTGAAAGCACCAGCCCCTTCCTGCCTTTTCCAGCCATTAACTCCGTATCCCGACCACCCCGGTAATTTATTTCCCATTTTAAAACTCCTGCCGCTGTTCCAGTTCAATACCAGATTCTATTTCCCGCTCGGTCCTAAAATGCTGCATCGCTTTGCCACTCACTGGTAAATAGCTGATGTGTTCCCAGCCGGAGCTGGCGGCGTTTCAGCGGCGCATGCAATAATCCCGGTATATCCTTACCTGCCTCGCAGCCCGCGATAAGATTTAACGCTTGTAAAGCACTTTGCTGTCCTTGGACAATAGGCACCACGGAAGCGCAAACTGTACCCAGGGCCAGCCACAATTAAACTTGACTTATTAAACACGCGAGCAGCTAGTCAGCATGCCCACTGGCTAGGCACGGCTCTCCTGATTAAATAAATACATTAGGAGCTGTAAGGATATTTTTCAAGCAGTCATTTTAGGAGGAAGCCTGCACCCAGCAGTACTGGTGAGTTTGAGTTCACGGCGAGTCACTGCAATATCCCCAGTGCTGTCCTTGCAAGTCCCTGAGCTTGGAGGGTGCAGGAACAAACCCAAAGAGGCAAGGTCAGTGGTTGGATAGGAAACAGGGATAGAAGTGCTGGAGGGACAGTAGGATGAACGCCTTGAGCCACATGCCAGCACACCCAGATGATGCCGACAAGCCACATTGCCCCACTCCCCATCCCCTTGGTGTGAGCGCAATCCTTGGGCACTCTATCTGTGTCCCCCTTGGACTGACCAACCCTTGGTGTCATCTCCCACCCAGTTTGCGGGTGATGTCGTCCGGCACTCCCCAGCAACTGGCTGTGAGATCAAACAGATTGTGTGACATCAGCTGGAGCGCGGGCAGGGGCAGGAGGGCTCTTCAGGGACCCGGATCCAGTTTCCACGCAGATGGCTCCGGCAGTAAAGAAGCAGGGGGTGGGAGGCGATACACAAAGCGGGAACACGATACCTTGGGAGAACTGGCTCTACGGGGCTTTTTCAGGGGTTTCCAGAAGACATCAGGACCTCGTTATACCTCATTTATTTATAGGGCTGATGTGGTGGCTGCTCTATGCACCGAGGGCACTGGGAACGCCACGCGCCTTGGGGTGGACATGACTCAGATGTTCTTTAGGGGTTCACATGGTCTCTCAGTGTCACCCTTTTTCCCCAATGGCAAGAGGCCACTGGGCAGGATGGGCTCCCTGACCCCAGGCGGCAGCACTGAATCTGCGATTGCCTCACCCCGGTTGCCCAGTCAGAGCTCCCCGGGGAGCCCCAGCCACCGGCTCAGCCCACCCTTCGAGCGCAGCCGACAGATGCTCTCCCGCCTGCTCCGCAGATGGGCGAGAAAACAACGCGCTGCATTCAAGGTCCACAGCCCAACAGGGCCAGACTCCCCTCCCCACCGTGCCCCGAAACACCAACCCTCCGTGCCCCTCTCCGGAGGCGCCACGAGCCCCCGGCTCCCCCCACGCCCCGCTGGGACACAGCCTCCGAGCAGCTTCCCGGGCCTTGACTGCGCCCGGACAGAGCAGCTCATTTATCATCCTGTGCTGCCCCGGCTCTGCGGTTGCTGTTTGCAACAGAGAAGCTGGGAGGGAGAGAAAATTTCTCAAGTCGGCCTCTGCAAGAACTGAAAACATATGCCCTGGCGGCAAACGCGTCCCCCGGGGCGCGCAGGGATCAAGGCGAGCCTAGCGCAGGATTTTCCACCGCGGCTCCCGCCGGCGCGCAGCCCTCCTGCCAGAGCCGGCGTTTTAAAGCGACCCGAGGGCTGGGGTTGGTGACAGCCAGGTCTGCTCCTCCGAGCCCAGCACTGTGAGGGTAGCGGGGTGCAATGCAGATGGGGCGGGATGCGCTGCAGGATGGCTCCTCGCTGGATGGCTGCAGCCCAGTTTCAGGAGGCAAATATCCCACTGCGCCCCCGTTAGACCTCCCTTACTGACTTGAGATGCAGTTTTTCCCTGGCACAAAGACAAGCCTCAGGGCAGATGTCCCTTACAGGGTAGGGGACAGACCCTGGATTGCATCAGGACTCAGCATCAGTTGTTGAAGGTGCTGTACAAACAGCCAAGATCGGCCTTGTGCTGCAGGGTGAGGCTTCCCCAGCTTCTGTCAGGTAGGGATTCAGGACAGATGGATGAGCAGCCTTCCTGGTACTAGGGCCATCCCCATACTACACTTTATCTGCATCCCCATCCTTATCCTCATTCCCATGCCTGTCTCCATCCTCACTTCCATCTCCACCTGTAACCTTATCCTTATCCCCATCACCATTCCTTTCTCCATTCCTGTCCCTCATCCTCGCCCTCATTCCCATCTCCATCTGCATCCTCATCCCTGTTTCTATGCCCATCCCCATCATCATCCTCAACTCCATCCCCAACCTTATTTCATCTTCATCCCTATTTCCATTCTTGTCTCCTTCCCCATCCCAATCCCCATCTCCATCTCTATTCCTATCCATACCCTTAGACTTATCCCAATCCCCATCCCTAAACCTGCCCCTATCCCTATCCCCATCCCCATCCCTATGCCAGGGCACTGCAGGGCAGTTCCCAGCAGCATCCACTCCATGGCACCCTTAGGAGCAGCCACGTGCTGTAATTCCCGCGTCCCCGGGACCCGGAGGTTAATATGGAAATTACCAACTGCTTATTCCTTCCAGCTGTTGCTGTGAGTCATCAAGTGCCTTAAAGAGCATTTCAAACAACACAGTGCCTTCGAGACAGTATGACTGTTCCCCCAGCCACCCCCTCTGGATAATCCTCAGCAGGGTCTGGTGTTTGAAAAGGGAATATTTCTCCAAGGAGGCAATTCCCAGCCATCCATGGCTGGGGAGGCAGAACAGCCGCTGCCTTGTTGCGGTGCCTGTCCAGGCTCTCACCTCCACCCGTGGGCTCCTGGCGTCCTGCCAGAGAGCAAACCCGGGTGGAAAAAGGGCAGTGGGAAGGGCAGCCCAGCCCTGCCATCATCCCTGCTCATAATCCAGCAGGGGCATCTAAATATCACCACATGTCAGAGCAGGTGACGAATACCTGGGGAAACTGAGGCACAGAGTGGCCAACCTGAGCACCACAGTGTCACCTGCCCAGGGCAAAGGCGGCAGGGTGGCCTCTGTTGGAGGCTGAGGCATTGGCCTGGGGTTCAGTGACCTTGAACTCTGCACTCAACAGCTGTATATTTTTCTCTGCAAGCTTTTTCCCCCCTTTTTTTTTTAAAAAAAGCTGATCTCTGTACTCAATTGGTGCTGATTTTTCAGATGGAAAAGATAGGGCTGGTTCATGGAAGTAGTCAAGATATATCCCTTATCTGCAGCTTTAACCTTTCTTTGAACTTCTGGACCTACTTAATTGATTTTTTAACTGTTCCTTTTGCTGGAGAAGCCCAGGCAGCTTTTCTCCTTCTTGTGAATTATTTCGCTCAGTCCTTTGCGTGGCTGTGCAGGTGAGTCAAGGATGCTCTCAGCCAAGATCACAGCTGGTGTGAGCAGGAACATCTGCCTCTGCACAGCGTGGAGCCTGAAATAAAAAAAATAATGACCTAGGAAAAGCTGTGGACAGGTGACAGGGAGCTGTGGGGCGAGCTGAGGGGGAGGGAACGTGGCCATCCTGTGTTGGAACTGCAGCATGGACCAAGGGAGGCTGGTCCATGGCTGGGAGGGAGGGATGCTGGAAGGATTGACCTCATGCCACACCTCCTGCTCACCCCTGCCCTGATTCCCCTATGTCCCCGTGTGCTGCAAGAGAGGAGGGAGCCCTGTCCTCTGCAAGACACAAGGGCTCAGTTGCTGGTTGTGTTTTTTTTTCTTTATAAGATTTTTTTAAGGTTTTTTTTTTTTCTTTTCCTTTCCAGAGCAAGCAGCTCCACAAATGCCAAGTGCTGGTGCCAAAGGGCCATGTCAACAAAGAAGAATGAGTGTGGCTGTTAGAGGCTGCTATTAAAAAAGGGTGGAGAGGAGGGAGGGGGGGTCAAAAAAAAGGAAGAAAAGGTTTGTCACTGCAAATAATAACAGTTTGCAGAGCAGTAAAAAATTCAGGAGCAGCAGCTTGGCCCCTGCAGTGCCCTTGGGTGTTTGCACCGAGCAGGGACTCTGCACTTTCCAGAGCACAAACCCATCCCAGTGACTTGGCATCCCCTGTGGGCAGCACAAAGTGTTTTCCAAGCTCCAAGTGTTTTCCAAGCCGGCTGTGCTCCTGCTCAGCCTCCAAGCCCTGATGCAGGGCTCCGTGGCAGGGCTGTGCATGGCACCAACTCCCTGGCACACGGCGGGGCAGGTCGAGGTCCTGCCCCATGAGTGCCAGGAGCTATTTCTAGGCAAGCCCTAGCTGCTGCTGAGTGGGATGGGAGGGAAGGAGCCTCTCACATGACGCCAAAGATGCAATGGGAAGACGTGGTCTCTGGTTTCAGCTTTCTATTCCCAGCCCATTATTCACCAGTCGAAGATGCATCTGCCCCTCTGGGCAGCCAAGGGAGCCAGGGCTGGGTTCACGGCCGGTGGAGCTCCAAAAGAGCCCAAGGGATTTAGGCACTCTTGTCTCCCTGGGAAGCAGGCAGAGATTGCACCTCCTGCCCAGCCAAAAATCTCACTTGGCATTGCCTCTTTCCCCCTGACAATATCTGGGAAGTCACACCCAAGTGGATGTGGCGATGCCTGGGGTGCCCGAGTAGCACCACATAGGAAAAGACAAACCAAGCAGAGAGAGCGAGAAAAACAAAGACAGAATCTTACTCCAAAATCCACTGAAAATCTTTTTGAGGATAATCCACCGGTTTACTCCGTTTTGACTTTTTTAAAAATATTTTTCCTTACTGTTTTTGAAGTGCACCGTGGTCTGTCCTTAGCCATGGTTTTATTCCCACATCAGCATGTCCCGTTCACAGGCCACAACCCACCCCCTGTGCTCATTTCAAAAGCAATAGTAGGAGGAAGGAAAACCCCTGGAAAGGCCAAGGTTTTAAGTATTCTCCCTCCCGCCTCAAAAAAGAAAACTTTGGTCAAAATTGAGATGTTCCCACAGAAATTGGTATTTCCCAATGGAAAAACATTCCATCAGCAAAACGCTGACCTGCTCCAGTTACAGCCTGGTCATGGCGATGAGGGAAAGCAGCTGGGAAAGGAATTAGAAGGGAGCTGGAGAGCTGCATGGCTTCACTGCATCCCACTCCTCCCCGGTGCTTCCCGGTGCTGGGATGTGGACGAGCCAGGAGGAGCCAAGCTGTCAGCACAGCACCCTGAGATATCAGCACTGGTGGCTGTCACCCCATTGTCACCTCCACCCTGTGGCACTCCGTGATGGCTCACCAGGGTGTGACCACCCGCAGTCCCTGCTCCCCCAGAGCCAAGTGGAGCTCGGGAGAGCCAAGGGTACCAGATGTTCCCAAGGATGAAGCTCTGCAAACAAACCGGCCTGGCCCGTGCTCCTTATTGGGAACATCTTGCTGGATTTAATGAGCTGCAGGAGGAGATTAGTGAACCGAGGGCTGGGAGCTCAGCAGGTTCACCACAGGGGCTGGAGATCAAGGGCTGCAGCCAGTGTCTTCGCTCTAAGAATTGGTGGAAGTGCTTGTTTGGGAGGTTCTCCTGTGCCGTCAGGTGGACAAGCAATGGATAGATGGTGTTTGTATTCATTCTTTTGTGATGGCAGGTTGGTAAAGGCAGGCTGGAGTGGGTCAGGAGTCAATTATCCCTTCTGCAGCCGAAGGATGAGACGAGAAATTGCTGTACTGGAAGGATTTTTGTTTGCAATATGAGAGCAGAAGTCGGTGGCCACACAGCAGTGAGTGCAGACCTGCAGGGTGCAGCCCTCCTGTGGCAAGCAAGGATGCCTGGTAAAGGTGCCACCATGCAGATGAAATAGGCACTCACATCTGTTGCTGTGGACTCACCTTCCCCACATGGCACTGGGTCCCCTCAACTGGGATGGACACATCCCTTCGGACACAGGATGCAGCTGTCACACCTGGAGAAACTGAGGCAAAGGGCTAATTTGCAGGAACAAGAATCCAGACTTCCCAAATTCCCATAACCACCAGCTCATCATTTTCTCATACTGAGCCTTGCTCCCTCCTTTCCTGTCAAGAAGCAGCACCAGCCCAGAGCCCCCTCCCCACCTCGGCAGGTGCCTCTGTGGCCACAAAGCCCTCCCTCATCCTGCAGCTTCCACATAGGACAGGCATTGTCTCCTTTGCTGGCTCCTGACTAATTGAAGTGCACCCCTGTGTCCTGCTAATCACTTTCCAGACCAAGTGTGGGTTTCCAGCAAGGATTTGCCCTCTCCAATCACACAGATGCTCTCAGTGCCCAGTGATCCCTGCCCTGGGGACCTCCCCACACCTCCAGCCATGCAGGAGTACCGGTCATGATGGGGACACTGGACCTCTTGACCTGTGCCCAGGTTGTCTCCCGGGCACACAACATCCCCTTCCCGTGAGGAATTGCTCCTGCATGTCTCCTTTGACCTCTGCTAAACACATCCATCCCGAGGGATGCGCTCGCCTCACCAGAGGCGGCAGAGATGAAGCCTGGTCCCACTGGGAAAATGCACCTTCATCCAAGAGGATTCAACAAACATCCCACCTCAAATCAGAGTGCACCCTATCCCAATCGTCCCCCCCATTTCTCTCCACTCCAGCCCCTGCCCTAAATCAACACCAGCAACATGAACTAAAAGCAAGTTTATCTTAAAGACTTTTTAAGATGGATATAAAAAATACAGCTTCATCGGAAAGGCTTTTTTTTTCCCCCCCTTTTTTTGGGGAAAGGTTTATGCCTCCTTGGAGACCTCTTCAATAAAACGCATTCTGGCTCTCTGAGCGTCTGACTGCAAATCAGGTTCCAGCCGTTCCCTTCCTGTGCCGACCTGCTGGAGTCGGCTGTTATTCTTGGCAGGGTGCCCCGAAGGAAGAAAAAAATTCCCCCCCCCAAGCTCCCAGCGGCTGGGAAATGCTGATGACATGACACCTTCCAGCATTCTTCAAGGTCAAGAGGGGAGGGAGGGAAATGAAAGGGGAGAGGGTGTTTTTTTTGGTTTTTCTTTTTTTTTTTTTCTGTTGTTAGCGTGGGTTATTGCTTCGCTCAGGCATTTCCCTTTGATGCTCGCTCCCTGTTACACAAGATGTTGCAGGCTCCCCTGTGCCCAGGGTACAAGCTCACCCCTTTCCCTGCTCCCCAACAGCAGAGGTTTGCACTCCCAAGGGCCTTTTGGGACCTGCCC
Organism: Serilophus lunatus; assembly: GCA_013399895.1. Lineage (NCBI taxonomy): Eukaryota > Metazoa > Chordata > Aves > Passeriformes > Eurylaimidae > Serilophus > Serilophus lunatus. The sequence continues at coordinate 133,090 of VXBA01000261.1, forward strand.
TGTGTGGGCTCAGTTTCAACCCAAGCTGGTTTTAACCTGCACATCTTAAGGAGCATCATATTTGCTCTGTCTCATGCTGCCCCACAGAGCTCCAGCCTCCTGGACTGCCAGCACGTGGACACCCCCATAGCTCCACCAGCCAGGAGCCTGTGGGACCTATTCCAAAGCAAAATCTGCCCCCACAGCATCTTCCCACAGCACTGGGCCATGCAGCCCCCCCATACAGAAAGCCCTGGTCCCCCTTGGCTGACCCCAGGGCTGCAGCCAGTTGATAGGGACACACAGCATCCTCGGGGGTCCCCTGCCAGTGGGACTTCTCCTCTGACAAATAGAACTTGGCACCTCTCTCCTTGAGATCCAACAAATCTCTGCTAATCCCCGCTGCTCCTGGCTGCCAAATCCTCCTCCTCCTCCCCCCCCCAGCCAAGGTGCAGAGCTCTTCAAGGCAAGTTGCACACAACCATTAATCCTCTCAACAAGGAATTGCCCTTCTCAGAGCTGAGGGAGCAGGCACAGAGGACAAGTGGCAGTGCCAATGTCCCACCAGTGACAGGGAGGATGCTGTACCCCTCAGAGAGATTTTGGTTGATGCCCCAACTCTGGGTGATGTGCTGCTGGAGCAGACAGCTCTGGCTGCTCTGTCCCCAAGGATGGATGCTCTCACTCTCCTGTTTTCCCACCCCACATTAGAAGGAAGATCCAGAATGATCCAAGCACTGTGATGAGGGGAAGCAAAGCAGAGCCCAGCAGGGGTGTTCAGGGACAAGGGAATAAGGCAGGGACAGTGCTCCCTGTGTGTGCAGGCAGGCTTGGAATGGGGTAACATCCCCGGTCCCCTGGGAGCCCCAGCACATTGCTCATGTCCTCACAAGCTGCATTACCAGGCCTGCAGTTCGGGATCTTCCTTATGGGACTGTGCTTCTCAGGCTCTGTATCCGGCTGAGCTGTCACTGGCACATCATTCCATGAAGCTGCCAAGGATGCTCAAGGATCATCTTAAGGTGAAACACAAGATAAACCACTGCACTGGGGATCCTGCTGCCTCTTTTACAGAACACTGGGACTGAGCCTGGTGGGGAATGAGCCTGTTGACTGAGCAGGACCAGCCCAGGGCTGATGCATCTCCCACATCTTTGCTGGCTCTCAGTCCTCCCCCATGCCATGGGAACTGGCCCTGGGATTACCAGGACCACACACCTGGGCTTGCCCTGGGGCTGGCCTGGAGAGGAGCGGTGGAGAGTCCTCCCGGACATCCCAGCATCTCTGCAGGCTGCAGGTTCCCCTGGAAGCCAGTGAGCGGACACATCCTGCTCCCAGGGCTGCCGGAGGAAATCCTGGAAGGCCATCTTACAATGCAGCCCTTCCTGTCCCCGAAGGACCGCCGAGCACGGAAAAGGCACCGTGGGCTGACGGCTCCGGCCGGCCCTGGGGGGACACGGTCCTGCCCCCCGGCACCTTGCTGTCCAGCCCACCTGGGGCCCGCTTCCCCCCTGGGCTCCCGGCCAGCAGCGCTGCTTTGTCTGCAAAATCCAGAAATACAACGGGAGCAGTGGGTGGATTGCCCAGGAACTCCCTGGAGCAGAGACACGGACACAGCCAGAGCAAGGTGGGGGAGATGCTCTCATTGGGGATGCTCCTTTGCACACCACAATGTTGACCCCCCCCTCTGTTCCCTGACCTGGTGACATCCCACCTGCGCGGCAAAAGGGAAACGTCTCATTAATGTCCCCAAGCTGCCCCTCTGCTCCTTCCAGCCCTGTGATGCCCCCGGGGTCCCTCAGCCCCGTGTTTGGGCCGGGGAGGCAGGGTGGCAGCAGGTCACGTCCCAGCGCCGCGGTGACAGGCTCGGCGCGGGGCTCCCGTGTTATTGTTCCCGGTTGTTTTCCAGCGGGGAGGCCGCGGGGCCAGCTGGCTGCCGCCAGCCTGGAACAGCGTGGCCTATTTTAAACCGCTTGCACAAGGAGTCAGCAGCTCCAGCTCGGATTTTTTCCGAACTTTATTTGTCCAAACGCTCTGCAGGGAAGGGAGGGAGGGAGAGCAGGAGGTCGGGGTGCAGCTCGCGGCCGACAGCAGCTCACCTGCAGCGCGGTGGTCCAGGATGCCACAATGAGGATGCTGTGTGAGACATCCCAGCACAGAGTAGTCCCCAAATCCCACAGGCTAAACAAAAAAGCTGGAGGTGGCAGGGGCAGAGCATCAAAGCCAGTATCCAGCCTTTAAAAGGCAGCAGATACCTGTCAACGGGCCAAGTTACGGCTCTTGGGAGCATCCCGAGGCAGAGGCTTGTGCCAAGCAGCCACCCATATGGAAAGACCCAGTGGGAGGCAGGATAAAATCCCAGCCTGATCTTGCTGTGAGCACCAGTGGAACTCAGAGACAACCAGAAAAGGGGGCTGGAAAATGCTTCCTCTCCCATTATAGTCCCAGCCCCATCGTGTCCCCTGTGCCATGGCATCCTGCTGAGGATGTGAGTTCTACCTGTGGGTAAAACACTTACTGTGCAATGATTAAATATTGACAAGTTCAAAATTAAATCCCCAGTTTACTCTTTTCCACAAAGAACCACATCTGCTACCGACTTTTTGGAAGGGCAACCCTTCCCTGAAGGTCCCAAAGGACTCAGAAACACTGAGCAGGGAAGAACCTTCTTCCCAGAAGAAGACTTGATATTCCACAATGCAACCAGGGCATGCATCACCCAGGATTTTCTTCCCATGCCATTTTCTTTAGACCACACTGCATACCTCTTTATGAAACCACTCTTCCTGGGCTGAGGTGAGTTCAGAAGATCCCTTCCAGCTCCTGTCTGAAATCCAGCATCTCTCACAAGAGTCAGCAGCCAAAGTGATGTAAAACATGATTTCTTAACTCTGCCGGTGGGAAATCACTGGAAAACAGAGGGGATGACTATGGTTTAAAAAATTTAATAGTGCTCAAAGATTTTTTTCAACTTCTTCCCCAAAGAAGCAAGAGCTGCTGTGGCCAGTAGAAATAAATTACCTTTACCAAAGTTACCAGATCCTTTTTCCGCTGGGGAAGGGCTGAGCTTCTGCTTGGGGGGACCTGGCCCATGATGAGAGTTCCATAGCAACCAGAACACCAGTGCACGTGTTTTGTAACCACTAAACCACCCAGCTCACAAATCTTGGGTTTTAAGCTCTTGGCTGGAGGCCCTTCCGAGCTTTTGAGTTTGAAGAACAGCTCAGCTCTTGGAAGAAAAGGCAGGGGGAAAAAGTTATCAGCTGTTGAGTGCTAGCTGGATGGGATAGAGCCGCTGAGCCTCACGCCGGCCGGGTGGACGGCCGGGGAGCTCCACGGATGTCATGTTGGCCCAAGGCAGTATGTTTATGGCCCTGGCTGGAAGCCCTTCTGAGAAACCCATCGCAGTGATTTACAGCGCTTCCGATGTACACGGAGCCATTCCTCTTCCACTGACCAGTCTGAAAAGAAAACATCTGCAATATGTCAAAGTCAGCGAGGGGGACGAAGGCGTCAATAAATAAGTGTGCGTGCTGGAGGGCAGGGTGACATGAGTCCCAGCACGTCCCCACGCCCAGCGCCGGGGCAGGAGGGCAGCCAGGCCCACTCGAGGGCACAGAGATCCTTCCCGCTGCCCTTCCCAGGGTTTTCCCTCCAGCAGTGGAGCTGAGAGGTGTTAAAACATGGTTTAGATAAACAGGCAGCCTTTCACAACAGAGATGCTTGGAGAGGATGAAGCCCAGCTCTGTTTAATGTTGGATTCATCCTATCAAACCTGGAGGGCAGTGGGAACATATCCAGCAGCCCCCTAGTCCACCAAAACCTCCTGGCCCAGCCAAACCCAATGTCCACAGCAGCATCCCAGATGTTGAAACCTGCATGCACACCCTCCTTCTGGCATCCTCAGGCAGGTGCTGCCAGCAGAGGGGTCTGGCCCCACAAGCTCTTTGGGGGGCAATGGGGGAAGGATTTAACTCTATTTCTGGACACCAGAAGTAGTTTCCCCTTTCCCAATGTAGAAAAGAGCCCACAATCTCTCCTGCACACCACACTGCACCCACTGAGCCAGTCTCCCAGGCTCAAAAGGAGAAGAAGGGATGATGCTCTGCCCTTCCTGGGACCCCAAAACCCACACTCACACCCAGTCCCACTCAGAAGAGCAGCCAGCAGACAGCACCACATCCCTCACCACGGATCAGGGGGATGTGGCAGCTGCTGGGTGCAATTTACAGCTGAGCAGGAATCTGCCCTGGGGGCTGCCAAGCTGGATTTTTTTGCTTTCATGAACTAAATTTCATAGGAAGGAAAGAGCTTTAGTGCAAGTGGGTGATTGGCAGCTGGTTCTTGGGAATGTCGGGCTGGGGGCTGTCAAGGAGGAGTTGGGGGGTTCTGTGACCCCTTGCTAGACTCAGCCACCCATCTTTCTCCCATCACAGCTATTTCCCAGCACAGGATGGATTAAACCCCTGGGTAATGCACAACCAGCAAGAAAACAGGGATTACTCCCTGCTCCAGGGAAATGACCTGTGTAAACCTGGCTCCATGTCCCCCAAGTGGGATCCAGGCAGGTGGGCGTGGCCCCCCCCAAAAGCCCATATGGTTCCAGTCAGACATAGGCCATCAAACAAGGGACTGTGAGAGGGAGGAAGGCTCCTGCCTTTGAGCAGTAAATGGATTTATTCTCTTCCCAGCCTTTCCCCCCATGAAACACACTATGTTTCTGCCACCACTTTAAGACAGTGATAAGTCAAATTTGGGAGAGTGGAGGGGTGGGAGGTAAAAAAAAGTACCCCCAGGCATGAAATGCCAGCGAGCCCCTGCTCCCCCCTCCCGGGATTTATGAATGAAAACACACTTTGCCTTGGCACCACAAGTTTCCTCGATGCACACGGGCAAGGAGGGGGGGAAATCCTGGAATTATGAGGCTCCAGCACCAATTAGGGCTGTTTACATTGACGTAAAGTCTGGGTGAAGTCCCCACCCCTGCTCCCAGCATATTTATGAAATTACTCCCACTGACACTGACAAATGCAGGAGGGAAAGTCCCGGAGAACACGCATCCAGCCCAGCACTCCATGGTGTTTTTGAACCAGTGCTGAGATAGCCAGGTCCTATAAATATCAGCCCAGGCTCCCTCACCCCAGTCAGCACAAAGAGACCTCCAGACCTCAAGACAACTTGAGGAACTACCAATATTCCCCCAGGGCCAGGATTCCCAGAGAGGGAGGAGAAGGCAGCAACAGACCCATGGAGGGAGGATGGGTTGCACAGGCAAAGCCTCAACGTTTTGGAAACGCTTGGATAAACGTGGCTCCCCTTCCCAAATTTAGGAACCTCAGGCCACTGACACCAGCTGGGAGAAGGTGCACAAAGGAGGATGTTCAGCTCCAATCTCCCCCAGTCACTCACTGCTGTTTTGCCAAAGCAGGATGTCCCAGGCTCCATCTGTGCTGGAGAGCCCATGGAAAAGAAACAGCAGCTTTATGGCTGAAAAATCCCCAGGAAAGCCTTTTTCCCCCCTATAAAGGGAAAACTATCTGAACCTGCTCCCCACCACCCACACAGCAGCACAGACACGGCTCTGGGCGCCAGCACGGGGCGTGTTGGATGCAAACCTTCAAATTAGGGAGCTTGGCCAAGCCAAGATATTCCCACTAACGGCTCCTGGCACAGGAATTTGCCGGGGGCTGAGCAGGATTTGTGCACAGAGGGAGACACCGCAGCCGGTGCGCGGCGAGGGGCGCAGGGGGGCGGGAGGTGAAGGATGCAGAGCGCTGCCAGATGCTGCCGCAGCCCCCACGGAGGTCAGAGATGTTGGGAAGGCTGCAAACAGCTCCGGAGGAAAGGAATCAAGGCCCGATCCAGCCGGAACACACTGGAGGGGGTTGCGGGGCTGGCGCCGAGCACGCTCAGGGGGGTTTGGGGAAGGGCCTGGGGCGAGCCAGCAGCAGCTGAGTTTCAGCACGAGGAAGGCACATGAAAGATGGAGTGAGTGATTCCCACATGCTGCCAGGCTCGAAATCCCTCGGGAAGGAGATCTAAAGCATGGCAGCAGACAGATCAATGCGAACTGCTCAGCTTGCTGTGTGCCAGAGTGGAGAGATACAACCCGAAAGGGAGAGAAGGTGATGGAGGAGGAAGAGGAGGAGGAGGAGGGGCTGGAGCAGGCAGGGCGATGCTGCCCAACCCTGCCTGCCTGCAGGGAAGCCAGTTGCAGAAATGCAGGAGGAGAAAGCCTTGGGAGATGGGATGGAAGAGGGACCATTAAGCAGGCATTAAGCATTAAGCAGGGGATACCAGCCCGCAGAAAGAAAATTACTTCCCTTTTGTCCCCAGAACAGAGCTCACTGTTAACCTGGGCAATGCCTCACCACTGCACAGCGGCAAAGCTAGGAGATCAACAGGATTAAAGTCATGGATTAATTCCTTTCTCAACAAATAAGTATCTATTAGGCCACTATATGGACATCAAGAGCATGTGTGGGTACATTGATGGAGATAAAAACCATGGCCATAAGAGGAAATCTCAGGCTGTAGAACCATAATCCAATCAGATCTCAAGGTAGATTTTCCCAGATGCCATCCTGACACCAAACCACTGGAAAACAAGTGGGTTTGCTCAATTTGATAAGAAGAGAAGAGCCTCAGAGCTGGTTTTTGCAGCCCACGAGCACACCGTGCCTGGGAGAGCGGCACCCGGAGCATCACCTCACCCTATACCACAGAGCTTTTATTTTTAATGGATTATAGATTTAAAATTATTTAACACAGGCCACAAAACAACGTGGTTTTCCCATCTGGAAAACCTGCTGCCTTTAGCTAAGGCAGCTCCACATGTCAAAGCCAAGAGCTTTTCCCATCAGGGGGAACCAGGGGAACTGGCCCCCCTTTGCAATGCTCTGATGACACACCAAAAAGCAGAACTTGCAGCAGTTCAACTAAAAATGGCAAATCCTCTTTCATCCCCCCAGCATTATTTTTACCCAGTGTCCCAGCGCAGGGACAGCGCTGCCATTTCAAAGCTTAGACTTGAGCTTAACAAGCTGGGAAAAGCTCAGCAGTGTCTGCTGAGTCTTGGGGTGAAAACAGAGCAGAGAGAGGAGCTGCTTTAATTTTGTGATGAAATAACTCCCCGTGCTGGGCCACGGGCACCCTCCTGGGTGGACCTGCTGGGTTTGGAGCAGACGGAGTTTTTGCTGTGGGAAAACTGTCAGGTGTGACTTACCCTGGGAAACATAATGCAGCTTTTTCAGCAGCTAACCAGCTTCCAGCAGAGAAAACAACCCTCCCCATTACCATTTCCCTAGCTTATCCATGGAGATTCCCTCCAGAGTCTGTTCCAACTCAGGATAGTGCAGGGAGAAGGAGTTCCATCCTCATCCCACTGACAAGGGCTAAACCTCCATCCTGGTGAGAGGAAGACTAGGGAAGAGTGGGAGCAAGAATGGGATTTCAGGAGCAAGACTTTCAGGCTGACATCTGCCTGAGATGGCTTCGAGCGTGATGCTGGGTATTCCCACAACAATAAAGCCACAGGGGCACAGAAAAAAAATCTCCTTTGTTTCCCAGGCCATCGGCTGGAGGAATTCCTGTTCCAGCCATGGTTTGCTGTAACACTAATTACACAGTGGTGGCAAAGGGGGAGGGCTCAGCCCTGCTATTAATTCTTTTTCCTCCTAAATAACTCAAAGTAAATAAGGAAGGTGCAGCAATGGAGCCCTATTAGCTCATGGTAATGATAATATTTGTATTAAAGCCTGGGATGAACACAGCCAGGCAAAATCTTGGCTGGGATGGGGATCCTCTCTGGGCCGGGAGGGTGCTAGAAACTGTGTCTCTGCAAGTGTGGCAGAGAGGGGAAGAAATTCATACTCCCCTTTTCCACATTCTCCTATAGGCACTGGAAAATGGGATTTTTTTTCTACCCTACAGGGGGATATAATCTCCTTCCCTGCTCCTTGAATGCATCAGTGATGTCTCCTCCACACCAGGAGCTCTGTTGCTTGGTGCAAAATTGCACTTAGACCTGACCACAATACCCAAAGCCAAACATGGTCATTCCAAGCTGTTAGAGAAGCTTGGGGGGAAAAAAAGTGCTTTTGGGAGGCTGTTGTCAAATCCCAAAAGCTCTGAGCATCAGCTCTGATCCCTGAGCAGCCATGGGAACAAGTGGGTGCTTTATTTCAGCAGCACAGTCTCCACATCCAGGCTGAGAGCAAGACACTGGAACAGAGAGCAGAAAATATTTGCTATCTGGGGGGTGAAAACTCGTATCACTAAGGGAGGTATCCCAGGCCTCTCTGCCCCAATAGCAGAGTTGTGCCATCCCCGAGGGCAGCTGCCCATCACCACACAAACAAAACATGGATAATTTGGCTGCTGACCCCAGACTTTGCCTCTGACCCCATTGGGAAGGGCGTGTCAGGCATCCTGGAGGTGCAGAAACAAATAAACGGCTGTTGCTTCAACACTGTCCCCATTATCCACCTACAGGTACCAGATTCGCTGTCAAAAACACCATGGGAAAAATCAAGTAAACCTCTTGTCCTGTCTCCTAGATGAAGGGAAGGAAAATTAACTATTAAAAGAAGAAATAAGTGTCAGTCTGGCTCTGGGCAGGTCAGCACCACCTGGGATGCCCTGGCTGGTTTTGTAGTGTAGGGGAAGGGGACAGAATTGAGAAGGGAATGGGGCTGGAAAGGCTTTGCCTCCAGCCACGGGGCTGATCTTGCTCCAGCCCTGGGTGGAAAACAAACCCCAAAAGCTCTCTGTCAAGGCAGCCCCAGCCCTGGTTTTCATGCCTGGCTGGAGTTTGCAATAGCAAAGAGCCAATAACTGGGTCAGGGCATCCATCCGTGCAGGCTGAGCTGGCAAGGCTGGGGCAGGAGGCTCAGACCTGTCCCATCCCCAGCCCACCAGAGCCTGGGCATGGACATCCATCCCAGCTCACCCCGGGAGGGCGGATGGGAGCCGCTCACAGACACACAGACGGCGTCTGCAGCCGAGCTGCCCGGCCGGCACACGCTGCCAGAGCCACACAGGGACTCCTTGTTCTGCCAGAGGCTGGGAGACAAATCCACACCCAGACCCTGCACTTTGCACCGCTCCAACAGCCCGTTCTCCCGCCGACCCCCGAGATGCTGCCAGGGCTGAGGAGACCCACGGATACTCCAGAACGGAGCCAGGACACCACGGCTCCCAGTGAGCATCCTCGGGGCACTGCTGCCGTGGCACTGAGCGTGCCGAGGGCATCCCTCCTTTCCTGGTCCCCAAAGCCCTGCGAAGGCTCCCACCGGCTTTCCCAGCACGGAGCAGATGGCACAGCGTGGGAAGGCGGCACAAGCGTCACCAGCTCCATCTCAAGCCTCCCCGACAGAGGCATTTCAGCCCTGGAGCAGGGATGCGTTTTGCCCCATCACTGCAAGTGTGGCAGCGAGGGGACGGAGTGTTCTTTCCCTTCTTTTTGAGGGGGTTTCCCCATCCAGGCGGGGTTTGATGGTTCTTTCCCTCCTCCCCTCTTCCACGAGCTGGAATGGATTTGTGAATGGGCTATTGTAAGCGGATCGGGGAGAGGGAAGGGAGCAGATGGGGAGCGGGCTCCTCCCGTCGCGGGCCGGTGGCCCGAGAGCCCTGAGCGATGCGGTCAGGTGCTAAAGGCCAGCCTTGCTTGAAGGTTACCCAGATCCGAGAAACCCGAGATGCAAAAGACCTTGCAAAAGGGCAGAGCCATCCTTATGGCCCCCTGGAGGAGCAGACCTCCCCTCCAGCTTGCGTCTCTTCTTTGCCACCCACGTTGCCAGAGGGGGGTACGCCCGGGGGTGCAGACCCTGCTCTCTCTGCTTTCCAGGGCAGGAACAGCCCGCATCATCCTCCTCCTTGGGTATTTGTTCACCCTTGGCTGCGATCCTCACAAACCCCGAGCCAAGCTCTGAGCCCAAATACGGAGGTACTTTGGCCCCCGTCCCTGGCCTGGGAGCACCTCTGAGCTTGCTCTGGCCCGGGCACTGTGGTGGCAGGTCCCAATTCATCCCTAAAAGCACCCGGGAGCGGGGGTGAGGGCAGGGGCAGACTTGCACCCCGGCAGTCCCATTCCTGATGCATCTGCGTGGGTGCAGCACCCTCGGGCATCACCACCTTCACCCCTCCTGCCTCTTGCTGCTCCCCCTGCTCTCGCAGAGGGGACGCGGGGGACACCCCGAGGGGGACAGAGCAGAACCCCCACCCGACCCACACACGCATTCCAGCGGCTTTACCCTTCGGAGTCGTGGCGGCTGGAGAATTCCAGCTATTCCAGCATCTTTATCTTTTTTGGCTACCATTTCTCTTTCGGCCACGTTATAAATTAAAAGCTGCTTTGCTTTTAACCTCCTCCAAGCTGCACCTTTTAACCTCCCTCCCCCGACTGCTGGCAGGGAGGGGGGCCGCTCCTTGCCGGGGCTGATGCTCTCGCCTTGGAGGTCTGCCGCAAGCCGGCGAGCCCGTTTTTCCCCCCCCCCTTCCTTGGCTCGGCATCGGGTGCCAACAAAGGCTCCTTGCAAAAGGAGCTTGTCATCGCTGATGGATGACGTGGTTGTGCGGCGGCTGGAGCCAGGGAGCCGGGCTGTGTCTGCGCGGGGGCTCAGCCAACCACCTGGATGGCACTCACAGGCTGCCCGCCAGCAACGCGGAGGCTGCCGGGGCTCCGCGGTGCTTCCCGGGCAGGGGGACAACCCGGGGGGGAAGGTTGGCACTGGGAAGGGAAGGGCAGGGCCACCCTCGCTAGGAGCAGAGAGTGTGACTGAGGTCCCAGGGACACAGCACCCGGGATGGGGATGGCACGGAGCCATCC
>VXBA01000261.1:143918-156025 GCA_013399895.1 Serilophus lunatus
CAAATCCCATCCCGCCTGTGTCGGCGACCGGCGGGTTCGGACGGGCCGGCCGGCCGGCGGCTGGGGGATAACAGACAGGCAGCTTGAGAAATAATTCCCTCCATCCTATGTGGCTTCCCCTTCGTAAGGTATCAGTGCTGCTCTTGATTAGAGAAAAGCTTCCCATATTACAGGCTTTTGGCTCCGGGGAGGAACGAGTTGGCCAATTGCAATTATTAAGACATTTAAAGTGCATTTAACCCAGGAGCCCTTATTTTCCCCTTTCAATGTAACCACTAATTCCTCCTAAATGGTCTGCTCCGCACTCCCAACCAGACAAAGGCTTTAATGTTCGCCTGGAAAGCCTCATGGCACAGGCACTGGGCACGACGGAGAGTGGAATGAAAGGCTGGTGCAGCCTCCAAGGGGGAATCAAAGCTGGAGAGTGGAGCTGAGCACAGCTTGAAGCTCATGAAGGGTGCAGGGTCCAGACAGGGCTGCCCACGGAGCTGAGCAGGATGGATGCAGGGGGATAAATCTCAGCAGGACGAGGAGAGGCACAGGGAATGGTTTGGATTGCATGATTTGCCTGCTCAAAGCTAATCCAGGGTCACCCCAGGGAGACAAAGCAGCCGAAGAGGGCATAACCCGCTGTCCCCAACAGCTGGTGACCCCAGACATCACGAGGACACTCACCCTCCTCCCACCTCGACCGCATCTTGTTTGGATGAACAGCCTCCTGCCGGAGCCAAGGGAGCTCATCCTGCTGCCTTGGAGGTCCCAACCCACAGCCAGCAGTTCCCCGGGACACCAGCCCCTGCCACCGCAGCTCGGAGGCAGCCCCCGGCCACCCCCCATGATGCAAACCAGGGCTTGCCTGGAGCTTTGTGCTTTAATCCAGGGCCAGGGGTTATTTGCTTTGTTGCTCGCTGCTGTTGGATCCCCCTCAGGCAAGAGCTGAGAAGAGGCAGAGCCTGGAAGCAATGGATTTGTACCAGGATGAACCTGGGGCTGCAGCCTGCAGTAACAGCGTTCTCACCAACCAAGCAACCCGGTACCCTCACCAAGGGCTCGCCATCCCAAAAATATGAGGCTGTGGAACGAGGCTGTGCAACCAGCATCCCTATCCCCTTCTCACTGCCTAAAATTCCAGGTTGGATTTATCGCCTCCAAAGGGGTCCGAGCCCTAGTGGGACGGGCAAGCACTCCCATGCCCCCACCATTTTCACACTTAATCCCTCCCAGAGCGAGGGACTCTTGGAGGGAGGGTTTTCCCCCCAGCCCTGGCTCACCAGCGTGTTCCCATTCCCAGATGAAGTTATCGGCACACTCGGACCCGATGGGGAAAACAGATGCGGCAGCAGATGCGAAAGTCATCGGCTCCTCCGGGGCGGGAGAGAGACGGGCCAAAAAAAGCAGAGCAGGATGGGCAAAGGGAAAACAGATTTTTTTCTTGGCGCTGGGGTAACCAGGAGGCGGCACGGCAAGAGCCGGTGCGAGCCCGGCTGCGCCGGATCCAGACCTTTTCCCTGGGGTTTATTTCCCAAACAACAACAACAAATTGGTTGCAGATTCCAAGCCGGGTGGGGAAATAAAAGGAAATCAAACCAAAATCCTTTGACTACAGAGATTAAAGGGGATCAGAGGCCAAACACACAGTCAGCACCCAGCTCCTACCCTCACATGATGGAGGCTGCTTTGCATGCAGGCTGTAATTAAACAGCTGTGTTTTCTTTAAAGTATGATTTTGAGTTTGTTCAAACATCATTTTTGCAGAGTATCACGGGATTTCAAATGAATAGACTTTTAAAGAACATATTTGGCGGGGTGGCCTTGGATTTGTGACCAGGGAAGGAGGCAGCAGAATATCTGGAGGGGAAAAATTCGAGCAAAATGAAATAAAATCAAACGGCCTGCAGAGCAAACACCCGGGCAGCGAGGACGTGCAAACCAGGGCCAGGACTGCCATCCCTGGGCGAGGAGAGAGGGAGATGCTCAGCAGCTGCCAGCAAGCACAGGGTTAATGCTCCAACCAGCCCCTCTATTAGGAGCTGAGCACATTTAATGGTTTAATATTAACCCAAGCGTGACGGCAGGATTTCAGCCCAACTGTCTCGCCTTGGAGCTCGCAGCCTCACCGAAGGCTCCCCGGCGAGTGGGCAGTGGAAAACGTGATCCCAAAGTGATACCTGCTCCACAGCATCCCTGGAGCCAAGGGATGGGATGCCAGCAACCCCTTGGCACGGCCGGGGGGTTCCAGCCGCTCCGTGCACACACCCCCAGGCGTGTGCCCGGCGATGGGAAGCACGACTCGCTTGCAGCAGGTAGCGCTGCCCGGCTCGGCAGATAGTCAATACTTCATTTGAGGTTTAGCCTTTCAAGCATTTCCCATTCATTTCAGCAAATGGATTGACTCCCACGTCTGCGGGAAGATCGAAGGGCCCCCCTCCCAGCCCTCTGGCTGTCCAGGCTGCCAGACTGCCCCTCCCAGCAGTTCCAGGACATTAATGGGAGGTCGATCCGACGTTAACGACCGCTCTGCTCTGACCTTGGTGCAGGGCGAGGGACTAAACTATTCCGTAAGGAAAATTGTGGCTTCAGCTCGCTGTCTGGTTCAGGAGGCTAACTGCTGAGGGGCTGGCAACTGAGGATTGGGGGTGATGGTTCACATCTAGTCTGAGTTTCAGCTCCTTCAGTGCTCATCCTGCTGTGTCCAGCTGTGCCCAGCTGTGCCCGTCTCACACGTCCCAGCCCTCCTCCAGCACCTCTGCAAGGGCTGCTCCACCACCTACCACATCCATAGCCCACTCCCATCCCAGCACCCGTAAGTCGTTCCCTCCCAAACCATCGGCGTTTCTACTTGGGCTTCAAGGCAGCATCCGACCATCTCTTATCAGCGTTATAGTAATTCTTACGCGAAATTGTGTCCCTGGGGACGATACGTTGCCGAAGGCAGCACCATCACCTTCGGAGGCAGCACCAGGAGCAGAGCCAGCCCTGCTAAGGCCCAAAAGTTGGGCACAGGGCAGCTCTCCCTGCTTTATAACCCACCTTGGAGCCCATGGGCAGGATAACGATTCCCCACCCCGAAGCTCATTGATGGGGTGACGATTCCCACCTTGAAGCCCATTGATATGGAGATGATTCCACCTTGGCGCTCATCACTGAAATGATTATTCTCGCCCTGGAGCGCATCGATGGGTTAATTATTCCTTTCTGTTGGTGGGCTCCAAGGTGGAAATAGTCACCCCATCGATGGAGCCACCACGAACTCACCACTTTGCACAGCAGATAAAGAGAAAAGGCCGCGCTCCCCGGGAAGGACCATGGGACCCAGCGGGACCCCTCTGTCCTCTGCAGCCGGGATGCACCGGCCGAGCCTCCCTGGTGCAGGGAGGGTGATTTTTTGGGGACAAGCCGGTTGCAAAGGTCACTGTTGCCCTCTGCTGGTCCAGGGACAGGGAGAGCGGGGACAGCCCGGCTCCCACCCCGCAGGCTCCAGCCGGCTGATGGAGACCCTTCTGTCCCTTCCTGCCACATGTGTGCTGAGTGTGCCCGTGCTCAGCCCGGCTCCCGCCGCCTCGGCAAACTCGTGTGTTGGCCGAGGTTGTTCCATCCCCCTGCCTGCAGAGTCTCTCTGCATCCAGGTGCCTGTTCTCTCTCACTTAAGGCTTTTCCTTACAGCCAAGGACCGAGCCTGCAGAAACACACAATTGAGCTGGGCAACACGTTCCATGTGGGAAATAAATCAAATCTCCAGTAAATAAATCACATCTCCAGGATACAAATCAAATCTCCATCCCCAGAGGATTGCAAGCTACCCCTGCAGCCACTCTGCCTCCTACCCCCATCTCTATCCCCAGGCAGAAGGTCTCCAGCCCAAGAAGTATCTCCCTCCTCCTCCCCTTGCTCCCCAGCTCAGTATTTCTCCATCTCCTAAGCAAATCCATAGGAGGTACAGGGAGACTGGCATCCGGAAGGCAAAGTCTGTAGCTTGCTAAATTCAAGGCTGTCGTTGCAGTCCCAGCTCTGGCAGAGGGCCTGGCCAAAGCTGCCCTGCCAGTGGGTCCCCAGGCTTGGCACCAGGGATGCTGAGCCAGAGCCTGCCCAGCAATTCCTGCTCACGCCATGGCCTTGAAATCGCCAAAGCACACGGAGAAGAGGGATGCTTTGTGAGCAGTGGGAAGATGTCTCAGTACCCCGAGGATGGGGAATCTCGTGGGACTCTGGTTATGCAGCAGCAACGCTGGCAACAACATCAGGCTTTGGGACTGGGAGATGTCTCTGGACTCTCGGGAAAGGGGAATCCCTTGGGACCCTGGTTATGCAGCGGCAAGGCTGGCAACAGCATCAGCTGCAGGTGCTGGGGGTGGGCACAGCCGGGGGTCTCAGTCAGGGGAGCTGAGGGTCTTGTATGTGTGTGGCACCTCCTGCCATCGGCCCCCTGGGGCTGTTTTGAGCCCTGGAAAACCCCCAGGGTCAATCCTATAGGGAGATGATCCAACAGCCTTCCCTTCCCCGGGATAGGAGCAGGGACCACCCCCAGGATCCTGCGTGTTCTACACCCAGCTCCTATATCGTGCTCGCAAAACCCTGTCAATAAGCATTAAGAAGTCATCCAGCTCACTAGGGAAGGAAAAAATCTGTAGGGTTAAGATAAAGACATGATGACAGAGCAACACAGGGTGTTATCTCGGGCACAGTGGAAGGAAACAAGAGCTTGGAGGGAGGGAGGGAGGTGGTGAGGGGGGCTGTTTTCCCTGCAGAACAGCAGCCTGCCAGGCTGAAGGTCAGGAAAGGGCTGTAGCAAATCAGCTTTTAATTGAAAACACAGCACAGCGATGACGCCCGGCCCTGACTACCTGTGTGGGGATGCCAGAGCCAGCTGCCTCTGGGCTGTCCTACAGCTTTGCTCTCCAAATACACGAGTTTTGTTCTTCCACCAACATAAATGGCTGCACAGTCCCCCAGGGAAAGCCATGTGTTGGGAATCACAGCCCTTCCTGCATCCCTTTCAAGTGAGGAAAGCAGGCAGAGAAGCAGCCTGCTGTCCTGCTACCTCCCAGCAAGAGCAGGAGGTGGAAGAGAGAGACCCTGTTTGGATCCGGCATTTAAAGACACATGTAGAAACCACAGTTTCCTTGAAACTTTGCATCTGCTGGAGCTCAAGGGCTGCTCTGACAAACATGGGTTGTGCTATATTGGATCCATACGTTACACTGTGCAACCAGAGCCAGGATCCCACTGTGGGATTTGCGGGGCCTCATCAGGAAAAAGATCCAGAGCCCAAGAGGTTCCCAAGCAGCTCCAGCCAGGCTGCATCCTCCTTCCTCCCCAGAGTGTTTCTCCCAGCAGAGGGGTCCTTTTCATTCCCACCACTCTCCTCCCTGGCAGGTAGCCAGGGTGGGGACCTGCTAGGTCTGGCTGTGATGGGTGTCCCCAGGAGGTCACAGCTTCAAGCCATGCATCCCACCAGCACCCAATCCACGGAGCATCTTTCGGAACATCCCTTGTCTATGGAGATAAGAGCATCTCCCAGACCTGCCCTCAGCCCCCACAGCTTCCCCTCACCCTTCACTTACATGTCAGCTCTTCCCACCCCTCCCTTACTGGTCCCAGTTCCTTTCTCTCACTGGTCTCCAGCTCATCCCTGTGAATGGGCATCACCCTACATTGTTTAGGGTGCTACAGCCTCTTAGAGCACCAATGTGGTTTTATTTTTGGCAGGGGAGTGGGGAACAGCAGTTCACTGGAGCTCTAGAACTTGAGAAATTCAAGGTCCTGCAAGTCATCAGCCCAGAGACCACCAGCACCATGCACTGGGGAAGAGCAGGAGCAATGGGGAGGCTGGAGGAGCAAGCACAGCTCCTGCCAGCCCCATCCAGGTGTGGGTCTGCTGGATTCTTGGATCAAGGTCCATCTGATGGACAGACATTGCTCCTGGGGAAGCAAGTGGTCAAGGAGAATGGCAGCTCAGCCACTGAGAAGGTGGGAAAGACAGTTTCTCGCCTTGTTGAGGGACATAACGATCCAAATTCCCACCCCAGCCCAGTGTTGCTGGCAACTCCAGCCATCCCTCCATGTGTGTGTCCACTCAGGGACATCTGGATGAAATTCATGGAGAGTTTGGTGGTTAATGCAGAGGGCTCTTGGGCAGTTCAGCACCATGATGGCTTCCTAAATGCAGAAGGTGGCCAGTGCTGGCAATGAGGTCCTCCTGGAGAGGCAGCTTGCAGGCTACACCAGCACCAAGAGCCCCATGCCGTGAGGGGCTTTGCTGGGAATTATCCAAAGTGCAGGATTACAGGCAGGCCAAGGCAAAGAGCAGTTGAGACCACAACCACCTAACAAGGTCCTAGGCAAATAGGTCCCAGATGTGGTTCTTCCCGTCAGGAAGCAATAAACACACACCTGCAATTAAGGGAGCTGTGGTAGCCACTGCCTTTAACAGGAGGGATTCCCCAGTTGAAGGGAATTAAGCCAAGTGTTGGACCATGACTGAGATGATGAACTCTCTCTGCTTCTCAGAGTGTTTTGGGATGGAAAAGGGTGAAATCTCATCCCCTCTCCTGCACCACCGTGTGGTGTGTGGAACCTGGAAGTAAAAGACTCTTTTGGATGCTCTAGTTGGCATCACCATCTGGGAGGACTCCAGGCCAATCTTGCTGCCTCTTGCTCCTGCTTGCTCTCCCTTTCTACCTGGCAGATCAACATGCCCTTCCCTTGTGGATGGAGAGGCTGGATGTGAAGGTCCCTGAGCCCTTGGAGATCCATGGCACCCAGGTGAAGCAGACCCAGCAAGCCCAGCAAGGCTGCTCCACCCAGTCTGAGCCAAAACACAGCTCAGTGTGGTGGAAAGATGCTCTGGGAAGAGCGTGGATGAGACCAGGACACGGGGGACAGGCCCACAATGAGCTTTGTCCCCCAGCATCCAGAAGGAAAATCACTGTTCCCTCTCTGAGCTGAACAGCTCCTGTACCTCAGTGTTGGCTACAGAGATTAATCCCTGTCTGAAAACTCTTCCCCTGAATTAATATCCATTTTTTTTCTCCATTAGCACTTTTGTCAAGACAGATCTGCTGCCCTCAGGCATTCAGAAACCAAAGCAAAGACCAAAAGCCGAGAACAGGGAGTTGCCCCTTTCCCCAAAGTTCAGTGCAGTTAAACAAAACCTGATTATTCCTACCAGTCCTGCTTTCCCACATGGAGCATTCATGTGTCACAGTGTTGGGAGAGGTTAACTCACCACCACTGCCTCTAAGGGAGTTATTCCTGATTTAGACCAGGGCCAAGGATCAGCCCTGAGTGTCCCCAGCAAGCAGCAGGATGCTCAGGGGTTAAGCCTGACATGCATTGCCCCTGAGGGACAAGGAGAAGCTGTCCCTGGAGTTTCCCATGGGAACAGGGGGGGGGTGTGGAGGAGGAGAACCCTGGGAATAATTAATCTGCAAAGCCTTCAAAGGGGGAACAGCAGTGTTTCATTCTGCACGGTCCCAATTCCAAGTGGAACCCTTGAAAGCCAGATCCCATCTCAGGGCAGGGGGTCTCTGCTTGCTGCCTACGGGGTCCTCAAAGGCGTGGGGGTCCCTGCTTGCAGGGTACAGGGTCTTCAAAGGCATAGGGAGGAGCACCTTGGCTCCCCAAAGTGACACCCGGAGATGAGCCGAGCCTGTGCCTCGGGAAGGCTGAGCTCCCCCAGCCCCTGGGCAGCCTTTGCAGGCTGGTGCGTTTTTAATCTGGCGCTGTAGAAATTTGGGCAACGATCCAGCCCTCGGAGCTGTTCTGCATTTAGGCTCTGCTGGCTTTTAGCTACTGCATCCAGGGCAGAGGCATCAGCAGGGCTGCCCGTGCCCCCCGGCTCTGCCCCACAGGGGGGTTCTGTGCCAGCACATCTCATCTCCCTGCTTTCCTGAGGGCTTTGGAGCACGGGTTGGTGCAGCAGCAAGAGACCATGGTCAGCCAAGCCATGGCCCAAGGACAGCCCCCCCTCTGCACAATATCCCCGGGGTCATATTTTAGTCTTGAAGGCAAAGCCCAGTCCCATCTTTAGAGCTCAGGCAAAGCCCAGGAGGCAGCTCCAGGGCGAGAGGTGGCATCCCAGCTTAGCAGGGTGGAGGATGATGGATGGGGAGGGCATAAGCATCCTCTGAGGAACCTTCCTAGGGACAAAGCACCAGTCCAGAAAAGTCACTGGCGAGTGCAACAGCTTTGCAAGAGGCTGGAGCTCTGTAAAACGAGGAGGGCTTGGCACAGTGGTGCTTAGTGGTGCCTCTGAGCCCTGCCAGCACCTGCCACCTGTGGCAGCCCCTTCCCCAGCCCCTGCCTTTGATCCGCCTCCAGTTCCTGGCTCTCCCTGGCATTTGTGTTCCTCTCTATAGGGATTTTCCAGACCACCTGGGTAGAAGTGTTTCAGCATTCCCCCGTGTGGCTCAGTGCCGGTGTGGGAACACGAGGCAGCCCCTGAAGTCAGCCTTGTCTCTGCCTCCATCACTGACTTGCTCCCCCATGCCAAACCAGGCTCTTAAAATACGCTGAATTTCCAGAGCAATCGCTTTTCCCCGGCTCTTCCAAGCCGCCGGCTCCAGCGGGGCCCACAGTGAGGGTTTGCAAAAGCTTTTTATTCGGATGTGCAAACACCAGCAGGTCTAAAGCCGCTCTTTAAGCTGGGACTGGCAGGGTTTAATCAACCCAGGGGCTCAGAAAGGTTCACCAGCTCGACCTGCCTTGTTTACTGGGAATACATTGCTCTCCTGTGCATGCACCAGGCTGAGCTGTATGACGGCATCACTGCTGGGTTTCAATCCAGTCGGAATGGAGAGCGGCTCCACCACCGGCTGCAGCATTGCAGGATAGGGCTGGCACTGTGATCTCCAGCATCCCCTCCTGTACCAGAAAACCCTGTGCTTCACCATCAAAGCCAACCCTGGGGGTGTCCCCAGTTCCCTCATCCCTGCCACTCATCACCTAGCAGTGACAGAGAGCTGAGCAGGGAGGACCCAGCCCGCAGGATACATCCCCCACTCCCCCCTCTGTGTCCAAGGAGAAGCAGCCCCCGGTGGTTTCACCCCCCTTCTTCCCTTGCAGGCTGTTTTTCTCCCCCTCTCCTCCTTCCATCAAGCAGCAAATATGCTTTCAGAGCAATAAGACGGCTGTTCAGCCTTTGGAACAAATGTTCTCTGCCAGGCTTCGAGCACAGGGGCGGAGGGGGGACTCACACTGATTTAATGACAGTGATTTAAGCAATTTGATCCATTTTTATGGCGCATTTACAGTTAGGGGAAAGGAGAAGAAAAAAAAAAAAAGAGGAGAGAGAGAGAAACACAGGAGTGGATCGGAGGCAGGAAAGGTTAGGGAACGCACCCCAGCAGGCGCTCAGAGAGGGAGAGAGGCTGCTGCAAGCTGTTCCCTCGCTGCTCTGCCAAGGAGAGCCCTCGCCAGCCTCCTGCGCCCTGCTCCAAAATCTGGCTCGTGTCAGCAGCGACTCCCCGGGGGCTGCAGCTCATGGGAAGGTGTTGCAAATCCTCCCTGTGTCGGGTGGGTCCAGGGGTGTGGGCTCAGGACAGGGCTGCACCCTCTTTTCATTGGGAAATGGAGCAAGAGCAGAGCCAAGCCCCAGTTGTCATCCTCCTGCTTCCATGGGGGGTCTCCATGGAGGGAAATGGAAATCCCTCTAACGTCCCATCCATTTCCCAACGCCAACAGCTATAGGAACACCCATTTGGGGTACCAAGGGATGAGCTGCCTATGTAAATGCACCAAATCCATTTGTAGCAGAGGTGAAAACAGAGCTCTGAGCACATCCAGCTCTGCAAAACCGCAGCCCCAAGCCACCTTTCCCATCACTTCGCTGAGACCTGGCCTCTTCATTGCATGTGCTCTGCACAGCTTCATCCCCAGCCCTGTTCCCGGCATGGGAGCACAGCTGCTCACAGAGGCTGGGAGTGCTCCATGTCTCCCAGCTGGCTCTCAGCCTCCTGGAGATGCTGGACAGATGTGGGTCCTGCTGACACATCCCACTGTGGATGGCATCTTGCACTCCACAGGACTCTCTGCAGGGAGGTGCTACATCTGTGGGAATGCTGACCCATTCTCCCTTGTCCTTCACCTCCAGTGGGGAATGACCTCTAGTAATTCCAGGATGCTCAGCTCAGACTCCACAGAGCAACAGTACTGATGGGCAAATGCTGCTCCCCTATCAGGAAGAAACCTTGTACTCAGCTTGACATCAACCAGTGAGCTCAGCTCCTGTAGGAGATGATAATCCATGCAAAATCCTAAGGGATCTCTCGTGGGGGTCCCCTCTGCCACAGCTGGTGGCTTTGTGGGAGCAGAGCTGGCTACAGCATTGCACCCTGTCCAAAACCTCATGTCCTCAGCACCCCAAGGATTTGGTGTCAGGTAAAACACACATGGACCTTGCACTGCTCCCCAGCTGGAGAGTGAAGCAAGCTGTGCCACAGGAACACTGATGGGAACCATCAGCTGGGGGCAAAAAGTCATTCCAAGAGAGTCAACCTGGATTTTACATCAATAAACAGAGGGGAGTAGCCTCTGCCAAACTCTTCCATGACAAGCTACAAACTCCATCCTCCCTCTCTGGCTGCAAGCAGAGCCCTGCACCAGGAGTTGCCCTGGCTTCTGGTGGGTTTGGGTGCTGGTGGTCCCTCACTGGGACTGTTCCACCATATGTGCAGAGCAAGGCTGGCCCCAAAACTTGGATCTCAGCTCCCAATATCTCACCTGCAGCATTCCAGCCTGCTGCAGGCACAGGGATTGGGATGCTGTGGGTCCTTGGCACCGCTGGAGCTGTCACTGCACCCACTGCTTATGCCTGATTTATCCAGCTTGATGCCCTTTGCATTCCACAGGAATGGGAAGTGGCAGCTGGGGGCTCTGGGCAGAATAGACACAGGGTCATCCAGGGACAGCACAGCAATGTGGGGGCTCTCAAACTGGGACTTGGCAGCCCACACCTCCCCAGGGAGAATGGGGAAGGAAAAAGCTGCACAGAGAATCCACCTTCCTCCTCCACTGGTCAGTCCCACAGCCAGGAAAACCCTTCCTGGAAACCTGTGTTTTTTCTGCTTGGCTTTTCTTTTTGTTTTGTTTTTTTTTATTATCAAGGCTCATCTGGAGGATACAAATATCCTGCAGGTCTGTAAAGGATAATCTTTGGATTCATCCCAAAAGGTTCTACTTCCAGTGCCATGATGGTAGCTGGTGGCACTGACACCTCCATGGACCCAGAGTAGCAACCCCAGCCTGGGCTCAGGGGTTTGTTGCCTTTAAATACCCCAAAGGAAGAGGGAAAAAAAGAGAAGGGAAAAAAAATCCAAGTGGCAAACAAAATAAATGTTCTTCTCTGAGCCAAAACAGAGAGAAAATAGCCAGGGACCTTGGCCAGGAAGTTGTTTATTATAGTCTTGGGATTCACTGCCAATTTTGGTAGTTGGACAATTTTCCTTTTTCAGCCCACAAATAGCCACCACCTCTTTGCTGGGCAGCCCTGGACACCACGGAATGGGCTGCTCCTAAAAACATCCCTGCTCTGGCCAACACCCTGACCTGCCTGGAAACCCCCTGACCAGTGGGAGGGTTTGCTTTGGCAAAGGGATGGGGCTGGAATCACCTGCAAGTCCGAGATCCAGCGCGTGAGTGAAGCCCCAGCCAAGGCGGGATGAGCTGCCGGGTGCAGCTGCCCTTCTGCTTTGTTTCCAGGGATTAAAAGGGAAAAAAAAAAAAAGGAATAAAAGAAAGAACTAAAGCTCAGGAGAGCAGGAGTGACGGCACACCTGCCTGCAGCATCACCCTGCAGCTGCTCCCCCTTCACCCGCAGGAAAGGGGCAGCTGGTGCTCGGTGGGGTCTGGTGGTCCCCTGGGAACAACGGACACTGGCCCCAGGGATGGGTGATGGTCAGCCCAGGGATTGCCCTGCTCCCTTCACGTCTTTCTCCTCATCCCATGAAGACGCAGGACAAAGGGAAAGGCAAGCTGCCTCCGGCACGCGGCCTTTTGTCTTTCAATTAAAAACACAAAACGAGATCCGAGAGGAACCCGCCTGCTCCTTCGCACAGGCGGCTCCGCAGGCTTTCCTCAGCAGAAAGGAATCCGTGGGCTGGGAAATCAAA
>VXBA01000261.1:156064-222568 GCA_013399895.1 Serilophus lunatus
AACCGCCCCCCGGGCGCCCCCCCCCCCCCCCCCAAAAAAAAACCCCCAGGCCCTTGGGGGGAACATTCCTCCCTCGCAGAGCCAGCAGTGGCACAGCTCCACCTCACACAGTGTCTCTCTCCCAGAGCTTCCACAGCCAGGTTCCCCTCTCGGCTTCCTTCCACACCAGCTATCCCTCCATGCTGTGGTCCCCAAAAGTGGGCATGGGAATAGGAAGCTCCTGCCCCATATCCTCCTTGGGGGGTCCAGTCCTTTGCACCCCCCCAAGGAACCTTTGGATGCCCCCAGATGCTCACGGTGGTGTTTTACCTCCTGCACAATGCCAAAGTCATTGCTGCCTTCTGCAGGTGACAACAGCAGCCAGCACAAGGCCCTGGGCCACCTGGTTGGTGGTGATGAATAGCAGGGTGCCAAAGAGGATCAAGGACAGCTTGATGCTGCAGAAAAGCACCTGGATGAAGTACCCCTGGAGTTTGGAAGCACCATGACCTGGCTGAGCATGGAGCACTACTCAACGCCATCAACAGGATCAGGCTGCTGAATGTCCTTGCAGGAAGGGACTGAGCTTTGCTGGTGAGGCTCAAAGCCTGGGAGATGCTCAGTCCTCCCTCCTAAACCCATAAAACCCATAAAAGCATCAGGAAATCATATTGCTGTTACACAGCAGCTGAAATTCCATCTGGCCAAGACACGCTCCAGAAAGATCTTCTTCATTGCATCCCCTGTACCTCTGGGGAGGGCTGGGATTTGCTCCCCTCGCTGCCCCTGCCAGGCCAGGTCATGGCAGGCTTTTGGCCAGGGCCCCAGGAACCTGGTTCCCTGCTTTGAGGAGGAAAAATTAAATTTTCATTCAAATTTTCACTTCAGCAGCCAAGATATCGGCTCAATTTCCACCTGCTGCTTTGAAGCCTTCGCTTTGCATGGGAGAAGCACACAACTGAGAGTTTTCAATTATAGAGCACATGCATATAAAGGCAGGAACAGCCAGGAATATGGATTTTAAGCCTAAAAAAAATAAAAATAAAACCAAAATGAGAGGCACTCGGAACACTCTGTCCTGGGAGAGATCGGCTGCTGCTCGGCTGGGTGGAGAGGGACCACCGTGTCCCTGTCAGACCGTAAGCGTGCTTGGTCTGACTTCAATGCCAACATCTTGTGACATGGGGTTTAGTCCTTCCCTCTGAAAAATCATCCCTGCAGGTCTGGCTGGGGAGGCACTAAAGCTGAACTCGAGGCCAGGCTTCAAACTGGAACACGGGATATGTTTGGACCCTTCCCTTGAAGGATGCGTGGTGTGGGGCTGTGTTCCTCAGGCTATTGCTGTACCTTCTTCTCAAGGGATAAAAGAGGCTTTATCCTCCCTGCAGGGCTGGGGATTTCCACTCTGAAGCTGCAATTAAACTGGAAACTGCTCCAAGTTTCATCAGCGGATTTGGAAAGGCGGGTGGGAGAAGAGGGGAGCTCAGCACTGCTGGGCTCGAGTGCAGCACCCAGCCAATACCTCAGGAGGGATGTCTGCTCACTCTAGAGCCTCAAGAGCAGCTCATCCTCATGTCATGCAAGAGTAAATTCAACCTACATCCCCCAGGCAGAGCACTTTGAGATCCAGCCAGGTTGCTGGATTGGACCCTCAAGGAGTAAGTGGTCCATGAATGGCTGAATCCTGTCTCCCACCAACCAACCCAGTGTAGATGCCAACAAACACCATCCACTGTGGGAAGAGCAGCATTAGCTCCCAAAGCCACTGCAGGAAGCATGAAAACACAGCCTGGCCTTCCCAGCTCCAGCATCACAACGCTCAGCATCCTCACTGAGCATCCTCACCCCATCAGCCTGGTTCCATGGCAGGTTTATTCCCGGTTTCCCCTCTTGTTCTCCTCGTTGTGCATCCCCAACCTCTAGGTCAGGATTAACCGCATCAAGTTTGCACTCAGCTTTCACACCAGAGCCCAGCTCCACACGATGTGGGAGCACAACCCTCCAGAGGAGGGGTTTGCAAGTGCAAGAAAAAACCTACAGGGATCGCAGAATCACAGATAGTTTGGGTTGGGAGGGGCCATAAAACTCATCTAGTTCCACTCCCCTGCCATGGATGTAGTTACTGAACAACTGCAACAGATGCAGCTCCTCGTCACCACCAGGACCAGCAGGACCACGAGCCACCACAGCAGCAGGTCCAGACTCCAGTGAGCCTGGATTGGGCTCCTTTTGCTGGGACTCAGGAGGGTTCTCCCAGTGCTGCTGCAGGAAGGGGATATGCCACGCTGAGCTCAATTTGCTCCATCCTCAGGCACCGTGCTGGCTGTCGGCAGAGCATGGAGCTGGAGTTAATCTCTCATCTCAGGATGAAGCACCGAACCTGCGCTGATTTCCCAGAAATAGCCCAGGGTCAAGACTTGTCCCTGAGCGGTGATTAGCTCTGGCAGCCACAGCATGACCCTGAGCAGAGGTGTGATCCTGTTTTTCCCGAAGTGCCTGAGGTTAAAGGAGCAGGGCATTGATGTGCTGGGGGGTCTCCCAAAGCACGTGGGACCCCATGAGATCACCCACCCATATAATTCAGGGGTATTTGGCACCCATGGTCCCGAAGCTGAGGACAGGGCATGGTGACTTACAAGGCATTTCAGCATGGAGCCAGGCACTTCCTTGGTGGGAATCACGGGGTAAGCACACATCCTCGCCAGGGGATGCCACACCATGGTTAAGGACAGATCTCTCAGCACCTCATCACAGACCAAGACACAGCACATGCCATCCCCTGGGATTTCACATGTTAAGGGACCTCAATCAGAGTCATAGAATCATGGAATCATTTGGCTGGAAGAACCCTCTAAGTCTATACTGTTCAACAATTCCCACAGCACTGACAAGGTCACCACTAACCCGTATGCCCAAGTGCCACACCTACATGGCTTTGAAATCCATCCAGGGATGGTGACTCCACCATTGCCCTGGGCACCTTCTAGACAACCCTTTTGGTGCAGAAATTTTCCCTAATATCCAACCTAAACCCCCTTGGGTGCAACTTGAGGCCATTTCCTCTTGTCCTCTCACATGCTCCCTGGAAGAAGAGGTCGACTCTCACCTGGCTCCAATCTCAGTTCAGGTAGTTGTAGAGATTCATGAGGTCTCTGTAAATGTCCCCTCAGGTCTCCATAATTTTCCCTCCAGGCTGCCAGAGCAGGGAGCCCCTGGTTTGCAGCCTGGAGTTGCACACACTCTCCTGGAACACAGCCCAAACCTAGAGCTGCCCCTTGAAATCAATGAGCCAGTAAATCCCAGGTTGGGGGACCACCGGGAAGGTGACATTTACCAGAGGCCCTGCAAGGAAAGCCAAGAACTGGAGCAGAATCTGCAAAAGGCAAGAGCAGAGAAGCCTTTGGGGACACGTTAGAGACCTTGCAGAAGATGACACTGATGCTCTGCAGACACCCAGCATCATCCAACAGACCCAGACGTGAGTCCTGCTCTCCGAACCATGTGGCTGCATCTCCTTCCCAATACCCAGATCCTCGGAGGGGATCAACTCACACTTCCCAAGGGACCTTCCTAAGAGCAGACCCTGCCCTTTCTCCCCATGTTGCATTATAGGGCTGAGCATCAGCATCTCCCCAAGGTGTCCCTCATCCGATGCCCGACCCTTTGCCGGCTGGGGGGGCTCCCGGCGGCTCCCCCCGGCAGGACCAGCTGCACAACACACCGAGGGGCCGCCGCCGGCCCGGCAGCAGCTGCCTTGGCCCGGATTCAAGCACAGCGCTGCTCGAGAGCAGCTTGTTATTTCGGTCCTGCACCGGGGTTATTTTTAGAAAGCGCTGAACACCCCTTTTCCAAAACCGCTCCTCGAGGGGATGACCTTGTAGAGCTCCAGCCGCTCAGCTCCCTTCCCCGTCACCCCTCTCCTTGGGGACACCGGTGTCACCCCGGGGTCCCCAGCCCTGTGCAAAGCCCCGGTGCCGGTTCCACGGCGGCAGCAGGGAGAGAAGGGAGGGGGATGAAGGCTGAACTACATCTCAACCCCTGACGCCATCCAGGTTCGCTCCCGGTTTCAATTATCACCTGCTGGAGCAGCAGCTGCCGAGTGCCGGGAACTCAAAGGCAAGTCAACAAGGTCTTGTTGTTTCAGCTGCTCGAGGGCACGGAGCTCCAGGAGCCTCCCCTCCCTGGCTCCACAGGGATGCTGCGCCCCCCCCCTGCTCGCCCCTGTGCGTACAGGGCTGCAGTGCTTCCACAATTCCCCCATCCCGCTCTCCCGGGCAGGTAAACGCCGCTGGAGCTGCCGAGAGGGGAGCAGAGAGAAACCTCAATAACAACAAGGGGGGAAAAATAAAAGGGAAGAAAAGAAAAAAAAAAAAAGCCCCAAGAAGCAGTCGCTGCACAGAGGTTATCCGGGGGACAGAGCAAATAATTGGCGAGGCGAACAATGCATTTTAATTAAACCTCTGCAGGAAACGAGGGGAGGGAATCAAGTTAATTGCACGGAGCGGGAGCAGGAGATTAAAAATGCTCTTTGCTCAGAAGATGGTGGCTCCCATCCGCCTTTGCCGAGGAAAACAAGGCCACCTGGGGTGGCAGTGCTGGCGTGGGGACACGCAGCTCGCCGGCTCTGCCGGGGCTCCGGGTGCCAGCAGGTTCTGGGGGGCATCATGCTGCTCCCCTGTGCCATGGAGAGGGGGATGCCCAGTCCACAGGGATGGGGCTGCCACGGAGGGTGCAGGATGAGCCTGGTGTTCTCTCAGTGCAAAACCATACATTTTCCTGCCCATGACACTTCAGATTTCACCTCTCTGCTTAGAAGACTGTATTTTCCTCAGCTGTTCCATTTCCCGATCTTTCAAACCCTTGTCTTCACTCCGATCCTGGACACAGTGCAAACAGAGAAGCGTCGACTTGCTGCCAGTAAACCCCATAACAGCAGCAAATCCAGGCTCCCTTCCTACACCCAAGAGAGGAAAAAGGATAACAGACTCCGGGATGCTGGAAAATAGGGGCAGGACCGGGCACCCCACACCTGACACTGGAACAGGGAAGCGCTGCCAGCCCAACCCCATCTTTTGGGCACCCATCACCACGGCACCCAGGGCAGGAGGCACCAACCTCTGCTCCTCTGCAATTTGTGAGTTCTCGAACCCTGCCCTCCATCCTGCTGCCTGCTAATGAGCACCAGCCCCGTCCGCCTGCCATGAGAACAGCAATCAGCCCTGCCGCTCGCCCGCTAGGAACAATCTCCCTGCTTCCCTCCTCTGCATAAATTTCCCAGGCTGTGGTTTTCAGACTCTGATCCCACATAGCTTTATTCACAAGAGAAATCCCACTGGGGGCAAGGAAATTACTCCAGCGAGGAAAATTACCCGCGCATGGGATGCACACAGAGGGCAAAACGTAAGGGGTTGGGGTGGTTTGGGTTTTTTGCACAGCACTGAAACCAAAATAAATCCACGGAGGGAACGCAAAGCCATGAGTAAGACCTGACCGTGGGTAAGAGCCAGACAAATTACAGCAATTAAGAAGAAGAAAGAGACATGTGGACTTTCATATCCACAAACCTCAGGACGCAGTCGGCTGGGGGGGGGGAAACGTTTCACAGTCACACACACGCAGCAAAGCCAACGCACATCACAAAATGCTCCGTGTCCTCAGAGGCACAAACTGTCCCTCCAGGCATCAATGCCACCAGCGTGAGCACGAGGCTGGGACAGCCTGTCCCTGCCCAGCCGGCCGGGATGGCAGCAGGACACAGGCTGTATTGTACCCTGAGCTGCAGATTGAATTGCAGGTTGTCCCTCCCCGCCGTGCACAAGCGTTTCCCCGATGGGAAATGAGAGTTCAGCCGAGATCTTCCGCTTTTCCCCTGCAGCTGCGATCGGATGGGCAGGAAAACCACAGAGCTCTGCCCACACTCTCACACCGAGTTCCAGCCGAGCAAACGGCCAAACGCTGCTGCTTTACCACACGCTTAAAATGCATGTTGGGAAGGAGGAAATTGCCTGGTATTTTCACCCAAAACCTGTGTCAGAGCCAGGAGGTGAAGCCTGTCGTGCTGACAGTGAGATGGCTGCGGCATCTCCAGGCTGTTTGTTCAGTAGGAGCATCTTAAGGGGGAATAAGTTGTCTGGATAAGCACTCAGCATTCCTAAGAAATGGGGGAGAGGGGGGTGCCAAACCAGCATGGACAAGCCAGGAGCCCCTTCCCGGACACCCCCGGCAGTGCTGTCCCTCCTGGCACTGTCCCAGCCCACCTGGGGGTATCCTGGAGCACTGCAGGGATCCCTGGCTGCGAGCAGAGCGATGGGAACGCTTATCTCTGCGTGCCACGCTCCAGGGACGGGGACATTTGGCAGCTGTCTGCAGGGAAGGTGTCTGGAGCGCTGCTGGCTGTGGGAACATGAGTCAGAGCTCCTCGGTTTCTCTGACATCTCCCTCCTGCTCATTTATTAGCACGTCAAATATTTGCCCTTTGCAGTTGTACCAGACACATTCAGAAGGGTGGGGTTTTTTTTCCATTCTGCTGTCAGTGACAGCTTCTAAAAAGCCACCACAGTGCCATCTTGGGAAACTTGACCTCCCAGCTAAGCATGTTCCAGCATCCTTTTCCTTACTTGCTCCAAGCATCCATCCCTTCTGCGAGGGCCAGGAGGAGCTGGATGCCAAAACCCACAGGCAAAAGCCACGGGGTTGTAATGAGGAAAGGTCATTTCAGACCCATTTCCAGCACTGCCTGAGTGACAGCAGAGCTGGGAGCCTGCGGGAAGCGAGCAGTGGCCCTGTCTGTCCCTCAGGTCCCCAAGCTTCCTGCCTGGAAGCAGCACATGCAGTGACAGGAGAGGCCAGCCAAGGAAAACTGCTCAATTTTGCCTCCCTTCGGCGAGGAAGCAGCTTTGCTGGCTGCCAGCCCCACAGTAATCCCCCAAGGGCCTCAATCTTTTCCTTTTTTTGTGCCACATCCCTGGATTTCTTATTTATAGAGCTGCTCACACCCTGAATGCTCATTCCCCTGGGAGGAGGAAAGGTGTGTTTCTCTTTGATTAAAAGCTAAAGGCTGGAGAAGGTGACCTTGGGCAGAGGTGGCACAAGAGGCCCCACATCCCACCTGGCTGCTCAGGGTTTCTGTCCCATGGTTGCAGCCCAAACCATCCTGTTTCATGAAGAAAGTGTAGAAATGGCTCATAAAACACAAGCTTGGGGATGCAGCTGAACAGATTGACTGCTGGATAAAGACATTGTGCTGCAGAGAAAACACACCTGCCTCATCCCAGTTGTAAAAAGAGGAAGATCACCTTTCAATCTCCACTTGCATTCCCAGCTGGGACAGACACAAGGCTTTCACCTTGTGCAAGAGCTTCCCAGGGTCAGGGCTGGGATTTCATGCTGGTGGGGGCTCCAGAACCTCTGCCTCCCAAAGCAATCAGCTCAGCATTCATCTTTTTCCTTAGGGCTTGTGGGAATCCACAACACATGGAAGAGCCCCAGGGCTGGAATAAACCTGCAAACAACTTCTGTAGCACTGTCAGAAATAGCATCAGGAGAGGAGGGAACTGCCTCATTGGCTCAACTCTGTCAGTCCTGCCTTGTCTCCACTAAAAGCATTCTGCTCCATCCCTAAGTTTCATACTCAACCAGCTCCAGAGGGATCTGCTGGGAGAGAAAGCAGGATGATTTGCTGGAGTATCCCAGCTAATAACAGCCTTTACCAAATTGCACATCTCACTTTGCCCGTGGAGGGGCAAATTTGGCTGAGCCCAGGCCAAGGACTGCTCACAGCTGAGCTCCAAGTCCTTTGGGGAAACAAGCAGGGAAAAAAAAAACCAACTCAGCCAGGACACCACCATGTGCCTTCTGCCTGGACAAGGAGCTGCAGTGACCTTGTCCAAACACAGTCTGGAGTTGGAAGCGCAGAGTGAGAGGATGTGACTCACATCTGGGATGTGGCCACAGAGGACAGATGTGTTTTATTACTGTCCAGGCCCTCTGTCTCAGTGACTCAGCCTTGCCTTCGGGCTCTTCCGAAAGGAGCCACAGCACATCTCTTCCCAGCAGGATCCCTCTGCTGCCATAAAACAGATTTGGGAAGTTCAGGCTCCTGGAAAGGGAAAAATAAATAAGTTAAAGAAAATCAAAGTTATGTTTCTCCATGGGAATCTTCCTTTTCCAATTGTAAGTCATTCAGGGAAGGATAAAATCAAATGCCCTAGTGGTGGGATCCGTCTCTCTACATTTAGAGACTTAAAAATTAAACATCCCAATTCCAGTGGAAGGACAGTGATGAGTCCCCTGGGTTTTCTTGCCCCAGGGCAAGAGGAAACAATTCCTGGAGATGTTCCATGCCCAGAGGCAGGAATAAGGGGATTTCAGCAAGTCTGCTTCCCACAAACCTTAGGAAATTCAGCTTTTAGTGGAGAGAGCCCCAAGGGACCGAGGCAAGGCTGAGCCACCACTTATTAGACATCAGGGGACCTAAAGAGGGGTCTGAACACAGCACATGGGTTCTGAGGGTTTCCTGTGGAACTCAGATGGACCCCCTAGCTCTCCCACTTTGGGAAGGAGTTCTTTTCCCATGTCAAGCCCCAAACAGCCTTTTTCACACTCTCCTTCACTGTTTATCCACCGCTGCCCTCACGCCCCTTGATGCCACCAGGTACCAAGAGGCACCAGAGGGCGATGGCACTGCCCAGAACCCCCCCTTCCCACCTGTGCGGTTTCCAACAGGAGAGCAGATGGGGTGACATCTGCCAGGAGGTCTTTCCAGGCACATCCCGGCTCTGAAGGCATCAGGAGCCAAATACCCAGGAGCAGCCCTGGGCCAAGCGCCGCCGGCCCCGGGAGCCAGCGGTGCAGTTCGCTTGGCAGACACTTGATGGGGCTACGAAACCGGTTACCGGCACAGCTGGAAAATCGGGGGGCAAACCAGCCGCTGCCAGATGTTTTGGGGTCCCGCTTGGTGCGTGGCAGGCTGGTGATGTGACAGCTGCCAGCATCCACACTGGATGGTGGTCCTGGTGCCCGGCAGCATCCCTCCGGGATTCTCTCATATCCTGGGTACTCCAGCTGAGTGAGGGTTGTCAGCACCTGGACAAAGCTGGAGGCTTCACCTCCAAAAGCTTTTCTATCTTCTGTTTTGGGTGTGCTGATGGGAAGGGAGAGTGGGAGTTGCTGGTGGCATCTCCAGTGCTGATTAAGTTTTATGCAAGATGAGGTGACCTTCCTACCTCTCCCCTGCCTCCATCCCAGCTCTTTGAGGCACTTTGGACAAGGGCACAGGGTGACAGAAGAGGGAATGGCTTCACATTGACAGAGGGCAAGGTTAGGTGGGATATTGGGAAGAAATTCTTCCATGTGAAGGTGGTGAGGCCCTGGCACAGGGTGCCCAGAGAAGCTGTGGCTGCCCCATCCCTGGAAGTGTCCAAGGCCAGGTTGGAGCCCCCTGGGATAGTGGAAAGTGTTCCTGCCCATGGCAGGAACCAACCCAAACTTCCCCATGATTTCGCTAGCTGCTGTAGTGGGCATCAGTGGGATTTTCCCATGTTTCACCCCAAAGCCAGGAGAGGATGGGAAGATCCAGTCCCAAAGCAGAGCTTGAGCTCAGCAAGAGGCACAGCCCTGCATTGCAGATCCCATTGCAGCCAAGGGCCAGCCCCAGATTCCCTGAACACTGCTGTCAAACCTTCCAGCAGAGCTCTAAATCCACCAGGACTTACCTGGCTCCAGCTGGCCGAGCAAGCTGGCAGAAGAGGAAAGCGAGTCAAAGCCTCTCCTGCTTGAGGAAAAAGCAGAATGAGAGAAGTCTCCATAAATCTCGAGCTAGTTACTGATGGAGAGGACTCCCCTCCTCCTGCTCCACACACTACAGCAGAAATTATGGCCCCAACTCCACTGTTGTTCAGTGATGAACATCTGAAAAGGCTGTGACAGATGAGAGAAGGGATGATTTAACAGCCATAAATCCAGCCAGCTTAGAGGTGTTTTTACAGCCAAGCCCATCTTGAATCCCCTCTGTTATGAATACTTATCACTCCCAGACACTACTACAATGGAAAGATTTTTAACAGCTTTAATAGAGATGCAATAAAACCCCCAGAGCCCAGCAAGCAGACGGCCTTTGATCCCTCTGGAGGGAGGGAGAGGGGCTGGGAGCTGCTTGCTGTGCTCAGGCTTGAAGGACCAGAGCTGGAGCAGCCACTGGGCCACCACTGATCCTGGGTTTAATGGATGGCTGGCATCATCCCAGAGCTGGATCAGTTTTCCTAAAGCTGCTGAATGGTGTAATTAATACCCCACAGTGAGGAATGGGGAAACAGGCACCCAGCACCATCCTGTTCTTACTTTTGAAAGGATCTCCTTCTGCACTCCCACCACATCCCACCTGACCCAACCCACCTTCAGGGATTCAGGATTAGGGTGATTTTCAGCTCAACTAATGACCCTCCTGGGCAGGGTGACATCCCTCAGCTGCCTCTCACTGCTTTTAATGCACCACCTTTCAATTCATTAATGATTAAATGGGCTCAATGACCACCACAAAATGAGCAGGACAGGGATACTGTTCCCAGGAGACCTCCCAGCTCTGGGTTAACTGGCCATGGAACTCCCTCCTTCCCAGTTTGGTGTTAAATGACCTTAAATCTCATCCCCTCTTGGTTTCCATGCTGCCCCTATAACCTCCCAGTGCTCCTCTGCAAACACCCAGCCAGCAAAACCAGGAACAGGGAGGTGCTGGAGTGCACCCACTGCAAAGGGCACCCGGCACTGAGCAAATACCTCAGGAATAAGCCCCTCCTTTCTTACACACAGGCTTATCAGGCATGGCAAGGTGATAAGAAATTCAGCAGATGGAGGGAACAAAAGTGATCCCAGGGCATGTGGCTCCTGATTTTCCATAGCAGGGCAGCCACATACAGGTAAAACATCTGAGCATGAGCTTTGGGGCTGGTGGGTTTTGCTCCTGCGACAGTGAATCTGTGGAGGATAATTAAAAAGGAGCAGGGCAAGCTTCTTCCTAAGAGAAATGTGGCCACAAAACCCTCTCCTTGGCTACCAAGAGAGAGAAGCCAGCCCTGCAGGGCAAGGAGCAGGCTCAGCTTGGCTGTATGGAAACCTGAGGGGACGTGGACTGCAAAGCCTGGGTGGAAGATGACACTCCCAGCCCATTAACCTAAGGGAACATCTTTTTTTTTTTTAATAAGATAATAGTGAGTAATTGATTTTTAAATACACTGAAATCAAATGTCCTGAGGCCAGAGCAGGATCCCAGCTCTGTCATCAACTCAGTGGCAACTGGCAGAGATTGAGCACACAGGGGGAATGAAAATAAAAATGAAATCTCCTTCATGTGCCTTTCTGGCTCCAGGGCAAATGCTGAAGTCTCTGTAAAAGGCACATCAATTTTTCTCTAATAAAAAAATGGATCATCAAAAGGGAGATGCTGGGGAAAGCACCAGGGACACCGAGGCCAAACAGGAAATGGAGAAAATCCATCTGGGTAAAATACACAACACAGATGAGCAAAAAATTAATTTTTAAGATAATTTATTCCAACCTCTCTGTCACCTCATCCTTCACGCAGTCCTGGTCGAGAAGGGTTTATAGATACTTTTTATATGATTTTAATTATTTTTATAGAAAAATACACATGCAAATAATATATACTTTAGCATTTAACTTTTTTCTTCATGTTGGAAAAAAATGACAATAAAGAAACAAAGGAGGATTTGGGAAAGACCTGAGTGGAGACAGATACAGGAACGCTGGGGGGGTGGGGATGCTCCAGGATGCCGAGCTGTCTGTGCTCCAGCACATCTTGTCCATCACAAAGGTGTTCATTGGAGTGAGAGGCCACTGGAGTGACCAACATCAGCCCCTCACCCTGACAAAACCCTTCTCCAGTAACTCTACCCAGGTTTGGAAATGGCCAAGGAAAAATTAGTGCTGGATCCGTCCTTCCTACAAAACCCAGCATGGAGCCAAG
Source organism: Serilophus lunatus (assembly GCA_013399895.1). Lineage (NCBI taxonomy): Eukaryota > Metazoa > Chordata > Aves > Passeriformes > Eurylaimidae > Serilophus > Serilophus lunatus. The sequence goes on from VXBA01000261.1 coordinate 168,024, forward strand.
TCCCATCCCCAGCAGCAAGGGAAGCCCAGCTTAGGTAAAAGCATCACTTTGATGCTTGGAAATAACACCAGAAACTAAGAGCTACATGGAAAAAAATACCCTTTTATGCTATTTATCCTATGGGATACAGCTGACAGCATGGGGAAGAATGGATCTTGAAACCTAGACTTGCATTTCAGGGGGGTGTTTTGAGAGTGAGACTGAATTTTGCACCTTTGGCTGTGCAGGGCTGGAGGCCTCTGACTCTGTGGGGATGCCCCTGCAGAAGGGAGGGAGCAGTGATGTCCCCATGTCCCCAGCAATGTCCTCATGTCCCCAGCGATGTCCTCGTGTCCTCAGCCTCCCGGCAAAGGTCCATGGGGAGAAGATATGCTGCATAATGGGAGCTGCCATCCCTCAAGCAGAACAGGAAATGTCCTTAAGACGGGGCTATTCCAGGTTTGATGGATGATCAGCTGAAGGGAAGGGGCTGGGGAAGGAGGGGGCAGCGAGGTGCAGCCCGGGCAAGGAGGGCAATTAATCTACTGCCACAGTCACTGTGGGAAGCCAGGAGGCTTTGGGAAATGTCACAGTCCAGCGGCATCCCGACACTGACAGGGCAGCAGGGAGCGGGATGATGTGTTTTGTTCCCTCCTCCCAAGCCACGCAGTTCTCCTCTGCCTCCTCTTCTGCAATCCTGCCCAAGGCCATGGCTTTTTTTCCTACTGATCTGGGCTAATGATATGGAGCAAACTGTGTTTCCTCTTTGCCCAGAGGTACAAAACAGAGGCAGCGGAGGGAAGGGTTGCCAAGGAGCCACGTACCCAGGATGGCAGCAGCACTTTGCCAGCCCCACCCCTGCTCCCAGCAAACCCCTGCACTGCCCATGTTCCCAGCCAGTGGTGGCATCCCTGGATACATAACACAGCCTGTGTGATCCAGAGCGTCCTGTCTGCTGCTGCATCCCACCACAATCCTCAGCAGCTGGAACAAACCCACGTGCTGCTGACATGGAGGGAGATGGATCAACCTGGAGGCAGAGCTGGCTGCTCCCCCCGGCTCTGGATTTCTCTGGTGGTCCCTGCCATCACCTCCTGCATCCCTGGTAGAGTTCCAGCATCTCTCGTGCTCATCGAGGGGATGCCAGCGGGGAAAGGCAGCCTTGGATACCTCTGGATTTACCACCAGCATTGGCAGCCTTGGAAAGGCACCGAGCTGCAAACACTGGAGACCACAAGAGCATCTCGTGGTGTGGCTGAAGACTGAGTGCCTGGGGGCTGCACAGCCACTCTCTGCTTTTCCCTTGTGTTTTGTTTTGCTTTTTAACTGACAAAATACACTTCTGGGACTGTCTACTCTGAACATAGAGGCGGGAGGGGCTGGCGAGGGCAGGGGGCTGTTTGGCTCTACAGGCTGCCCTGGTGCAGCTCTACAGTTTGGTGGATGATCATGCAGGTTTTATTGCAGCTTGTGTGTGTGAGCTTTGTTGTAAGTAGCCCAGCTTCAGTCTCAGGTAGCCCCGGAGGTGGGTTTCTCTCCCCTGCCCACCTGTCCGGCCGCTGTCTCTGTGTCGCCGTGTGCCGGCCAGGCAGCTATTCAGCGGCCATCTGCTCGATGTGGTCACTGAGCAGCTTGTATTGCTCTGCAGAAGAGAGAGAAAAGGGCTCTGGGAGGGTGCTGAAGCATCCCCATCCATGCTCCATCCCTCCAGGACCCTGTGAAGGAGGTGTGCATCCCTCGGGATCTCCCCTACCTTCATCCAAATTGCCGATGGTCGCCTGCTTCTTCAGGAAGTCACTGCAGAGCTTCTTGTTGAGGCCAAACGCCAGCATGTTGTGAATGAAGGTGCTGAGGGAGAACAGAGATGCTCTTAGTCAGGGGATAGCCAAACTACCCTTTCTCCTCCATGCCTTTCTCTCCTCCCCACAGCCAGGCACTTGGATGGCGCTCAGCCGTGGGAGAGCACTCTTGGTCCCTTTTGCCACCCGGATATTCAATGTAAGGGGCAGGAGCAGATCCCAGAGAGAAGCATCAAGCCTCCTCTGCACCATAAGGGATGTCCCCAGGGGGGGAACATCTGTAAGGTGTCTCTCCTCTACATCTGGCCCGGCTGGTCCCCGTGCCCTGCTCACCCCAGCTGCCCGAAGGTGATGTTCTCGTTGAAGCGGAGGCTGTCGTCGCGCTCCTCCTGTGTCATGTGGCACCACTTCTCCCTGCAAGGCACAAGCCCATCTTGCAGCACCGTCACCCCAGGACCCCTTGCCTGTATTCCCCCCCTCCCTGGGCAGCGCTACTGAAGGACAGGAGGGCACAAAGAGCCCCGCAGAGGACAGGAGGGCACGCTGTGCTGGGTGCTGAGTGAGCTCACAACCTGCATCCATGCACACATCTCTTGTCCTGATGTAAAGCAAGAGATGCCCCAGGAAAAGGTCTTATTCAGCCTTGGCTTTGCCCTGAAAGGCCCCGATTAAGAGGTAAAAATAGCACTGCCCACTCCAGCACAGAGCTCACCTTCGGTGCCATTGCTTCAGCAAGGGGGATGAGGAGGAAGCAGGAGGATGGCTCTGCTGAAGCCCCCCAGCCTGAGAGGGGCTGCAGGGGGTACCAGGCACCTCTCCCTCCGTCTGTTTGCACCCCAAACAAGCCTCTCCCCAAACATACCTCCTCCTCTGACAGCACAGGGGGTTCCCACACCCCTCCCCACGGCCCCTCTCCGGGGCTGACGTGCCAAAATCCCAGTGGTGCCCTGAGGATCCCCCAGCTCCACTCCGGCTCCCTCCAACTGCAGCATTGCCTTAAGGGATGGCATCTTTTAAGCTCTAGATGTTTGCAACCAGCTCTAGGCAGTGGCAGGACTCCCCATCCCAGGAATAAAGCCTGTGCCACGGGGATGTCACTGGGGTGGTGGCAGGGGGAGCTCAGGGCATGCACGCCAGGGAAACTATGCCAGCCCCTTTTCGAGAAGTGAGGTGAGGTTACAGCCAAGGATAAGAGGAGGAAAAGCAAGGAAAAACAGGGACAGGAAGAAGAAAAATAGCTGTAGGGAGGAGAAGGAAGAGGAGAACACCAGGAGCAGAACGCAGGTTTGTAGCTCGTGGGAATGCCAGGCAGGAACAGGGAGCTGTCTTGGGTGGAAACCACAGCAGGGACAAGGGGCTCTCACCCTAAATTCAGTGAAGTTGGCCCAGCCTAATGGACATTTGTGTTGCTGAAACTGGGAGAGGATGAGTGCTCAGCCAGGCTGACCCCAGGAAGGGAGCCTGTCCTTGCTAAGTCAGCCCAAATGCTGCTGAGCTGAGCCTACAGTCACCAGCTCATATTTACAGGCCTCTGGAAACACATACGGTATGTTTAAAGGGATTTAAAAAAAAAAAAAAAAAGGTGTAATTTCTCCCATATAAAGCTTATGATAGCAAATAAAACCCACAGCCAAATGTGGAGGCTGGAAAGAGAGAAGAATCAAATTAAGGGGCTTTGAAATCTGGAAGCAAAACTTCACAGACCCCACTGGCTTGCTTACAGAAGGAGCATGTTTGTAACTTTTTTTTCCCCTGCCTTTTTATGTTTTTGAGGGAGGAAGGGGGGAAGAAAAAAATTATCAAAGTGGCCCCAAAAAAAAAAATTGGCTGTGTTTCTGGCTTGTTACTGGGGAGTAACATGCCTGGAAAGGGGGAAAACCCACATGTGGCTCCACTCAAAGCCTTTGATCTTCATACCAGCCCAGCGGGGCAGGCACAGGGGTGAGCAACCCCATGGGCTGGGGGGTTGTATTTTGGGGTATCCAGGAAAGCCTCGCTGTGCCTGGAACTGGTGAGAACTCTTCATCAACTGCTCAGCATCACCCCTCATCCAGCAGCAGTGTTTCCCCCCCCCCCCAGCAAACCCAAGCAGTGCTCGCTCTGAGCAATATTTGAATTATCCTTTTGCCAATCCATTCCATGGCCACACAGAAGATTTACTGCCAGGCTCCAAAGAACTCCCATCCTCTTGCCAGTGCCATCACTTGACCTGTGTTGTTCCAAGATCCCACACTGCAGCAAGAGAGCAATGACTGTCCCCCTGCCCCGACACCAGCTCAGGGTGTGGATGGATGTGTCCCCAAGGACATGCTCCCAATCATGACAGGCAGCCCCCATTTGCATTTTTAATTTTGTTGAGGGGTGGCAGCACAAGAGTGCATTAAAAAAATAAAAAGGACCAGCTTTTCCAGCTGGCAAAGGATCCTCAGCACCTCTATGTGGCAGCAGAAGCCAGGAGCAAGCGGGAAGGGCGGGAGAGGGTGATGCTTTCTCCACAAGAGACTCAGTTCTTGTCCAAAACCTGCCCAGAGGGATGTTCCTGGCAAAATACCACAGCTTGAAACCACTCAGGTTCCTTTTTAAAAACCACACTAAAGAGGAACCAGTCCAAACCTCTCTGGCCCTTTGGAGAGGGTGATGCCCATGGTCCAGCCTCCAGTGGCTGCTCCCCCTCAGTGGAAAGGGCTTTTCAGAGCCCCCCCCAAAACACATTATCCCCTCTCCCCAGGGCAGGATTTGGGCCTGAAGTGAGCATCAGCCTCTGGACACTAATGAAGTACAGGGACAGACACACCTCTTCTCCTCTTCCTCCCCAGTGTTCCCTCTGGAGCAGCAGCAGAAACGGGGCCGACAAAAGTGGTGCGTGAAAAGATCATGCAACAGAGGGGTGGAGGGGAACGGAGAGAAGAAGAGATGGAAGAAAGTTGTTAGAGGCAGAGAGAGAGGAAAGAGAGAGAAAAAGAGGAGTTTAGTTCTGATTCCTCCCCCCTTTCCCTGCCCTCCCCAGGAGAAAAATCCTCCCCAGGTCTCGCTGCAGCCCCAGGAGGACACGACCTGGCCACCCCAGAGATGGTCTGGTCACCTCACAGAGATGGCCACAACCCCATCCCCACAGCCCCTCTGGACACCTGCCATGGCCAAGCACCAACCTGGGATTTCAAACCCAGCCCACACCAACCATCTCTCCCTGCCAGGGATTTAAATCCTCAGTCTGTCAAGCACCATCCCAATTCACCCAGTGCCTCCCATTGTCCTCTCCAGAGGACTCAGGGTGGGTCACCACCACCTTCCAATCCCCTCTGAGGTGCTCAGAGTACTCCAGGCTGCAGCTCCCAAAGCTCATTTGTTAGTCAGGCTTGTTTCTGCAGCAGAGGCAGACTCAGCCATCAGATTAATTGGGAAAGGCACTCGGAGCAGAGAGCAGCTGCCGGTGGCGTATGTCCTTGTGAGACATTTGCTGCTGCTAATTTGGGGTTTAATCAAAGCAAATGCAGTTATGGTTCCATTACTGTTCAATAGGCTCTTTCAGTGGCTCTTGCTTGGGAAAAAAAGGAAGAGCAATAAAGGGGAAAACAGGGATTGATCAGTGCACTGAGCCTGGCAGAGCATCCCAGGGTGCGAGCCAGGGCTGCTGTGGCTTAGCCCGGGTTTTGGGGAGGACACAGGGGGTGTCACAGCACAAAGTGCTGTCAGTACTCAGAGGAGAGGCTGATCAAATGTTCTGAGCTCAACAACTTTTACCCTGAGAGCTCAAAACCTCAAAGCACCCACAGACAGCAGGAGGGTCCAGCTTTGGAGCAGGGACTCTTTGGTCGAGAGAGGAGGGAATTGTTCACCCCCTCACAGCAGATCCGTGGTGGAGCAAGAGATGGGCATGAGCCTGGAGAGCATCTCACCCACCCCTGCACACTGTGGGGTCCTCGTGGCCAGGAACAGCCCCCCTCTGACACAAGCAGCACCTTCCCAGCTCTCGGGGCTGGCCATGCTGCCATCCCCAGCTCCTGTCCATGCTGGTTGTCCAGAGTTGGTCCCCACAGCCCTCCTGGGGACAGCTGGGACACAGGACATCCCCTCCCACCCACTGCACCAAACATCTCCCAGATCTGTTGGCAAGCAGCACCAACAGCCTGAACTCTGGCTGGGATTTCTGGACACACCTCTAGGGCTTTGCACATCCAAAACCAATGCCAAACAAACAAGAAAACTTTCATGCTCCCAAGTCCCCACAAGGATGCAGATCTCACCTGCCCACCTCACTGCCAGGTGGCCCCTGCAGGTTTGCAATCAGGAATGGGAAGCAAAGCATTTCCCCATGGTCCACAATGCTTAGGGCTGTCAGGAGGAACACCCCAGGGGGCTGGAGGGGACATGGGGTGTCCTTTTCCCACGGGAACATGTCCTACCTGGTGGTGGGGGATCGCTTCCTGCGCTCGCAGTGCACGGCGTCGAAGAAGGCGGCATTCCAGAACCTCAGGTTGTGCCTGCAGGAGGGAGATGTTGGGGATCAATCCCATCCCTGGTGTCTCATTTAGATTAGGTATAAGGAATAAGGGGGTTTTACAGCGTGAATGGTGAGGGCCTGGCACAGGTTGCCCAGAGAAGCTGTGGCTGTCTCATCCTTGGAAGTGTCCAAGGCCAGGTTGGAGCAGCCTGGGACAGTGGGAGGTGTCGCTGCCCGTGGCAGGGGGTGGAACAAGACGATGTTTAAAAGGTGCCTTCCAACCCAAACCGATCCATGGTTTATGTGATCTCCCCCAGCCTGTCCTTGAATGCTGCCAGGGCCAAGCTCACCCACTTCCCAGGGGCCAGGAGGTGACTCAAGGATGGGCCAAACAAGTCTGGCAGATGTGATCCATTTTCGGACCAGCTCCTCGGTGGCTGCAAACACAGTCATTAGCATGAGGGACATTCCAAAGCCAAGGCCATCTCTGTTAGGGGCAGCAGCTTAAAGGCACTTGTGAACATCTGGGGAACATGTGGGACAGGAGGATAAACCCCCTCGCCAGGGAGGCCAATGCCAGGCAGGAGCCACCTTGTCCCAGGGGCTTTACCAGATCGGCTGCTGCTTGAGGTGCATGTACAGGTAGATCTTCTCTCCTTTCTTCTCCTCCTCTGGGCTCTGCACAGAAACTGTGAGGACACACAGTCACGTGCCAAGGTCTGGATGAATCCCATTCCCACCCAAGCACAGATCTTGTGCCCCACTCCCAGCTTGGCATCCAAACAGCTGTGATGGTTTTCAAACCAAACACTCATCCGCAACAAATCCTCAGTGACATGAAGAGATTTGGCTGCCCTTTTAGGGTAGGTATTATCCCTGATGAAGGCATGGATGTCCTAGGAGGACGCTGGATGGACTGGACCACCCTCTTGGTAGCACACACAGCTAATGAGGAGAGACTGGTGCAACACAAAAGCTTGGAGTGGATGCCCAAACCTCTGCAGCCTGTGACACTGAGGACAAGCTCCTTGCAGGACAAGAGAAAAAACCAAGGAATCCCAGCATTTCCAACCCTCTCTCCCTCCCCAGGGATCCCTTGACCATGCACATCAGGAATGCTGGCTCCACTCACCTGTCTTCTTCAGCTTCTCCTTTGGTTTGTCCTCACCTTCTCTGTGGCACAGAAAACAGTGTCAGCTCCCCAAAATCCCGTCCCCTCTGACAGCCCATGGCCCCCATGGTGAAGGGAGCACCCTCATTTGAAGGACCCCCTGTTTCTATGCCACTGTCCCTTGGGGCAGAAAGGTGACTAAGATGGTGATGTCAATCCCAGTTGGATACAGTACAGATGAGCACAACCCTGGAATCACATATCTCCATGCCCAAGGGAAACAGGACTCCCAGACCAGGAGGTCTGGGATGATGACTAAAGCACAAAACATGGGACCAGGCTAAAGACCACCTCCCATGGCCATGGTAGCCTCCTGGCTCATGGTGGCCCTACACCCAAGAGGCTTCTGGCTTGGTCACACTGTGGCTGCCTGCCCCATCCCACCCAACAGAGAGGTACCCACTCGTTCTTTTTGGTTGTAGGACCCTTCAGTTTGGTCTCCAGGCCCCCAAAGAAGCCCTTGACATTCTCTGTCTTGGCTGATGTGTTTTTCAGCAGCCGCTCTGCAATGTCCTTCTTCTCTGCCAGCCAGGTGTTCGCTGACTTCAGGTACGAGTCGATGCTGCCCGTGGGCTTCTCCTTGGCCTCCAAGGGCAGAGCGTGGGGTTTGCCTGGGGAAAAATGTGTCAGGAGCTCAGTGGTCCTGAGTCCTGGCAGCTCCTGGGGAACTTGCTCCCAGCTACAAGATTCACTATGGAGACCAGGAGCCAGATGAATGCAGCTCAGATCCCATCCCATCCCAGTTCACGTAGGTCTTTGTCCTCATCCCCATTCTGGATAGAAGATCCAGCTCCCCATGGAGGAGTGGCCACCACATACCAAGCAACAAGCCAAAGTGTTTCTGGGCTGGGGTGTTCCCAACCCACCTCCAGGGTTGGGGAATGTCTGTGGGTTGTCACATACAAATATCCCAGGCTAGAAGCAGTGATAAACCAGCATCACCACGAACTACCACCCCAGTGAGGGGCTCTGGCAGGTTTGCATGGATTCTTGGCCATGGAGGCTCTTTTCCACTTGGTATCAGAGTGACCCAGAGCAAGCCAAACTGGAGTACCCCTCCATCACCCTTCCCATGCACTGGGCTCACGTCACACTGGTCCCCAGCACCAGCAAAGCCTGTACAAGGGTGCAGGTGCCTCTTACCTATGTAGTAGTAGGTGAAACACATGGTCATGAGGTTCTTGGCAGGGCTGAAATCATCCATCTGGTGACACCTGACATGGAGGGAGGATTTGGTGAAGACATCCAGTGATGGCAACCCAAACAACCTCCTGGCTCTGGTCTCAGGGGGTTTGGGTGATGCAACAAAGCCCCAGATTCCCTCCATGACTTACTCAAAGAGCACGAGGGCAAACGACTGCATCAGGCGGTAGAAGGTCTGCTCTGAGACACATTTGGAGTTGCTGCGCTGCAGAAACAAAGCCCAGGGTTCAGCACAGCAGCAAGAACAACCTCAGCCCCCCAGGACCCCCACCATGGCAAAGTGGGCAGAGAGCACAGATAGTTGGGTCACCCCTCAGAGACAGCACTTTGCCTCTCTGGGGGTTTTTTTTAGGGGTTAGGATGTTTCCAAGTGCTGGCAGGATTTAATTTTAAATAAAACAAATAAATTCTCTCCCACAGTACAGCAAATGCATATTTAACTGCCTCGAGATGCATTTATTCTCTCCTTTATCTCCTTGTACTAAGATTATTCTCTTTCCTCGGGTTCCTGCCCTCCAAAAATATTGCTTTGGGGTGTAGATAAATTCCCTCGGCCTGAGCCCTCTGTCCAGGCTGTTCCAAAGCCTGGTGCAGGATCCCCACTCCCTCCCCATCACTCCCCTTACCTGGGCGCTCACGTATCTCGCAAACCACTCCCTGCCCTTCCCGTTCTCACTGCTGCAGAGCTCACCAAACCTGGCCTTCTCCTCTTGGTCCAGATCCTCTCTGAAATGAGGAAAAATTAAAAAAAAAAAATCATTAAAGCCAAGAATGTGACTGGCATCCCCCATCCAGCCAGGCCAGCTCCTGTTCCACACGTCATCCCTCAGAGGCATCATCCCAGCGCTGCAACGCCAGGAGGAAGGCAGAGGAAGAGGGGAAGGGGAGCATCCATTTTGTCATCTCTTGGATTATGCTGCTCTTTTATTCCTCTCTGGCAGGGGGGGAAACCAAAGGCAGAGGGGGAAGGGGAGAGCCAAGGACAGTGTGAGCAGAAACTGAGCTCCAGAGACAGGCGCGGTGCCCCAGAGCGAAAACAGCCCCTGTTGCTGCTCTTCACGCTCCGTTGGCTCAATCCTGCTTGACTTGCTGAGCCACGGTGTTATGGAGACCACAGGGATGGGAGCTGGGGGATGTAGGGCTGGGGGGAGAGCCAGGGGCTGCCACAGGGTCCTGGGGCATGTGGGAGCTGCTGGCATTTGCCTGGATATGAGTGGGAAAGGAGATGGAGACCCCCTGCACGGTGAGCTCCTGGCATGGGAAAGCAGAGAAAGAAGAGGGGAGGGAGGATAAGCTGGGATGCACTCAGGAGAGGGGTGCAAGTCAAAGCCCACATCCCTCCCTTAGCTTCGATGCTGTGGAGCAACAAGCTGTGTCAGCCAAGCCCGGGGAAGGCCACAAACTGATGCTCCAGGAGCAGGAAAGCAGCCAGATCCCATCCCATGGGATGTTCCCTGGCAGCAGCCTTAGCAGCACTCGCTGGCCCCGCTCTCTCACCCCCCAGTGAAGATCTTCTCCACGTAGTGCCGCATGAATTCCCGGCGCTCAGCCATCGCCTCATCCCGGGCCGACTCCGTGCTCTGGCTGGAGGAGAAGGACTCGTTGGAGGAGGAGCGGTGGTAGCCACCCCAGTGCCTGGGAGAGTCACCCATGTCATTCTCGCTGTCTGCCGACTCAGTGGCATCGCTCTCCTCCCCAGCCACGTCCCCCGTGTCCCCCAGGTGCCCGCTGTCGCTGGAGGCAGTGGGAGGAGCAGGCTCTGAGGGGTCAGTGGAAGGTGTTTCAGCATCAAAGTCAATGAGGTTCCCTACAGGCACATCCAGAGGGGCTTCCATGGCTCTCCTGGGGAATGTGGTGGTGTTGGGGGGGACTTGTTCTTGTCCTTTGGCCCCTCACTGGGGTGTTGAGGCCATTGCTGGCAGAATGCTGGCTAAGACAGGCAGGACCTTCTGCAGGGGGACAGGTTAGCACAGGACATCTGAAAGACAGAGGGAGAACAAGAGTGAGGACAGGTCCCCAAGGAACACCACCATGGATCTTGGGCAAGGGCACCACCTCTGATGTCCCCAGGATGTCCAGCAGCACTGGAGGGACAGGACAGGGACACACCAGGCAGACAGAGCTGGCTGCCCTCCATGAGTCACGTGAATCAGAAAACCCATGCAGTGCTCACATGCTGAAGAGGGTTTTCCATCCTTCAGCCCAGAAAAGAGACAATTTGAGCCCGAGCTCCATATGTCACATTTGGGATGTGACATCTCGTGGCCTGACGGGCAAAACTGGGCTGGCATGAGCCAGCAGCTGGCAACACACTGGGGGCTCTCCAGGGCGGCCCTGGAGAAGCATCCTCCTCTCCCCTGCCCCCCTCTCTGCTCATGGGTCTGCCTGACCCCGACTGGAAATGGGATCATCTCCGGGGTGGAGCATCCCAGTGCTAAACACACATTGACTTCAACTGGGAATGGAAAGGGGATACTGGACATGACAGAAAGCGTAAAGGGATGTGGATGTAGGGTTCTGGACTGCAAATAATTAGGTTTGGCATCCAACCCAGACTGCAAAGGTCCTGCAAAGGAGGTACAGAGACCGCAGGCATCTCTGCTCTGGGAGCACTGTCTGGTGATGGACTGCAATGCTCCAGGATATGCCCATTTCAGACAGTACCACAGCAGCTGTTGTGCAGGAAAAAGGGCAAACAAAAGGCTGCCCTGAAGATGCTTCTTCATCCCAGTGTCAGTCACATCCTGGGAGAGTGTGTTCCTGCCCCAGGAGGTGGCAAATGATGGTGTCTGAGAAGGGACCCCTGTACAAGCAGCCCCAGTGCAGCAGCCAGGCACGGGGCCAGCACAGGGTGGCACAGGAGCAGGGACAGCAGCACAGGTGACATGTGACAGTGAGAAGCTCAGAGCAGTATGACAGGAACATGGACACAGCCTTGCTTCCCTCCAGGGAACTGATGCCAGGACACTGGCAACCATCCTTAGAGCAAAAATACCCGGGTTTATTAGCACAGCCCCAAGGGCCAATGTCCAGTTCATCAGACAAAAAGGGGTTGAAAATGAAATCAGATCGGATGTGTTTCACCGAGCAGAGCACATTGTCCACATGAAAATAACCCCTGGGCTGCAGGAAGAGAAGCTCTCCCAGAAGCACCTTCCTCCTCCTCATCCTCAGAGGTGCTTTGGGACAGCGGGGTGCTGGGACCCCCAAGACAGTGAGGGGAGCACAACACACCCTCCCTGTGCATCAGGCATCTGGGAAAAGCCCCTGTCCCAGTCCCCAGGACTGAGAGACAGCAGGGACAGAAAGGAAAGTCACCTCGTGTGGCAGGACTTGTGCACCCACCACGGAGAGACCACCCCCCCCTCCGCTGGCACCCTGCTCTCCCACCCTTGCCTCACACTGAACCATTCCCCCCCTGGCTCACACCTAAACCTGGATCCTGGGAGAGCCTCACGGACACTGCTGCACTCGGGGAGCTGCCGAGGCATCGGCTGCTGGGAGAGGAGCAGCCCAGACACTGCGGCACAGAGGGACTGGCCGTGTGCCCGCGGGGATCCGGCCAGCTCCCGCCTGGCTCGGCATTCCAGCAGCCTCACCCCTCCAAACGCCCCTCCAGCTGCAGGGACCTGTGCTCCATCCACCCACCCATCCATTCATCCATCCACCCCATCCCTCTGCATCCCAGCCCTTCCTGCTCCCAAGGCAGCTGCAAAGTTCCTTCGGGCACTGATGGAGAGAAGGTTCCAGGGATAACTTAGAGCCCCTTCCAGTGCTTAAAGGGACTCCAAGAGAGCTGGAGAGGGACTGGGGACAAGGGCACAGTGATAGAAAAAGGGGAAATGGCTTCACACTGCCAGAGAGCAGGCTTAGATGGGATATTGGGAAGGAATTCCTGGCTGGGAGGGTGGGGAGGCCCTGGCACAGGGTGCCCAGAGAAGCTGTGGCTGCCCCATCCCTGGAAGTGTCCAAGGTCAGGTTGGAGCAACCTGGGATAGTGGAAGGTGTCCCTGCCCAGGGCAGGGGGTGGGACTGGATGAACTTTAAGCCCCTTCCAATCCAGCCCATTCTGTGATACTCTGTCTCCCTCCCTAAGCTGCACCTTGCTTTTCCCCATGAACTGTGTTCAGGAACATGCCTGGAAGCAGAAGGAGGCAGATCTGCAAACTGAGCTGTCAGAGCTTTTTGAGAATGTTTTCTCAGTTCTACACTTAATAGAAGGGAATTGGTCAGGACAGTAAATCCACCTGCCCAGATCACAAGCACTGCACACCAGGTGGGCATCTTTATAGGTATTCCTCATCAGAATTCCTCCCACTAAGCAATCTGAGGAGATGGCAACATATCTGCATGGGTGCTTTATGCCAGTTTGCCATTCACACAGCTCAGGGAAGATACAGCCACATCCAGGATGGCACATTTCTCCAGTCATCAGCTGAAAAACTGCTCTAAACCATGCTGACCTGTGTTTTCCTGGCATCCCTCATGCCCTCCTCCCTCTACACACACCCCACGACCCTCTGGGAGATTGGACTTGGGCTGCAGCCCAGCAGGAACTGGCCAGGGCTTCAGGCATCACTAGGAAGTGCATCCTGCTCACAGAGGGATGGAAAGCATTTAGTCCCTTGCTGACCAGCTCATGATAAATCCCTGCCCCTGAACAAAGGACACCAAAGCTGTTTCAAGGTCCTGGCAGCTGCTGGGGGTGCCCAGGTTCCCATGTGCCTCTGAGGGGGGTCAGTTCTCAGCACAGAGCCTAAAAACCAGAATAAGCCACAAACCCAGCTCCATATCCACTCCATATCCAGCAGAACAAATCCAGGAAAGGAATAGCCAAAATACAAACCAAGAGGCTCAGGTCCCACAGTTAGCACTCAGCTCCATCCACACAGGGAGATCGGCATGGCTGCACATCCCAGCACTGTCCCACTCCTGGTTGGGCCACGTTTGAAAGCAAATAAGAGTTTTGAAATAAAAAGGGAATTTTTGGCTGCTTGGGAGCCTTTATGCAACATCACAAGCTTCAGCATCTTTGGGGTCCTGCAGTTCCTGGGTACACTTCAAGCACAAAGTTCAGCCAAGGTGAAGACAACAGACCTGGCATATCACCAATGAATTGGATGAAGTCATGCATGGGAATGCCACAGGAAACCCATGGTGCTCTGAAACTTTGGAAAACACTTGTTATTTTGCTAAAAAGAAATGCTGGGGAGATCTGCCCATACATGTGCAGGCAGCTTTCATCCACGATCTGCCTTTAAATCCAGCACTTCTGACTGGATCTCCCAGCATCCCTAAACCCTACATGGAGCTTCCCTTTGGGGTTTTTTACAGGCGTGTTGGGTGCTGAGGTTGGTTTAGCTGCAAGACCTCAGCTACTCACACCTAGGAAGTGGGATCCAATTCCTGTTTGATGCAGTGGAAATGCCAGTGGGGAGCAGGATTCAGCCAGCTCTCCTCACTCCCCAGTCACAGGGCTTGGGTCTCGATGAACATCTTCCCTTCTTCCCCCAGAGCTGGATGGCAAACTCAGATAATCCCTGTTATCAGCTCAGGCTGTGGGTGACATCCCACGTAATGACAATGCTCAAACCCACACTCGCATCTGCATCCTATATGGAGATATGGTGCTCCAGCCTGGAGCTTTCAGGATGATTAAAAACTGTAATTAAGTGAAGAAACCTCTGGCTGTCTTCTCACAGCTGCAGGAATCCATCCCTCCCACCCCTCTGCTCCCTGGGTGCTGGATGGCACCTGGACATGAAGTGCAAGGGCTCTGGGAACCCCTGGGGACATTCAGCTCCAGGGAAAGGGAAAAGCCACAATTAATATTCTTGCAGGACTCAGCTTGGCAGCCCTGAGGAGACAGCTCTGCTCCCTTGGACACTGTGCACGGCCACGAGCTCCACAGAGAATTCCAGTGGTGCATCCATGTCCTGCCAAGGGACATGGATGCCAAGGGCTGCGTTGCTCCCACTGCTGTGCGTGGGCAAGAGGTGCTCCTGCAGCACATGGGCAGCACCTTGCCCTGGCCAGGCAAGAGGTGATTTAAACACTGCAGAGGTGATTTAAACACTTCCCATGTCTCTGTTTCACGGTTGTGTCAGGGGACAAGCCCTTCCTAACCCGCAGGAAGGGGATCAGAGCATTGCTGCCTCCTCCCATCCTATGTCCCGTGCCCCAGACAGGATGCAGTTCCAATGCAAGGGGACATACAGGGAGTCACCACTGCTGGAGGGACAGGGAAAAGTGCCATTTCTCAGTGCTGGCACTTTTCCATACTGCAGCCTGCCACGGAGTTCCCCACTTTACCCTGTGCACAACACACCCAGGTCCTGGGGGCTTGTGTTACCCAGCTTGAAACCAGGATACGGGGTCCACCATGGGAATGCCACTTGCTCCTGGAGCCAGCACTGCCTGGGGACCCCACACAACCATCCACCTCACTGCATCCACAGGTCCATCCCAGCCAAGCACGTGCCACGGCGGGAGCTGAGCCAGCCCGTCAGGGCTCTGCAAAGGCACCGTGGGCAAAGCTGTGTGTCTGCCAAGGAAAACTCCCTGTGCCATAAGGGAACAGCCTGTTTCCTCCCAGGGAACTGGTCGGTCTTGTTCCCCTGTGTCTCTGCCACAGCGAGAACACCCCGGCAGCAGGGTCGTGGCTGAGGGATGCAGACCCATTGAGTGCCAGATCCATCAAACCATCCCAAATCCAGAGGTACTGCAACTACCCCCTTCCAAAGCACCCCACGGACATTCAAGCACACCAATCTCCTTGCTTAAACAGATCCTGGGACTTTGGAAAGATGAAACTCCTCCAGGCTGGGTTTGCCTGTCTCTGCTGCGGATTCCCTTCCCAAAACCAGCTTAAACCCACACGGAACACTGTAAAGAGCCACATCACTCGGCCTTAAAATAACGGAGCCATTTCCAGGGAATCTGAACCCCAGTAAGCTCCCAGCTTGCCCCGCTTCCCAGAGAGCCCTTTCCCCCCGCTGCCATCAGACACCAGATGGCAGCTCCCCATTCGCCTGGACTTCAGAGGAGAATTAAATGTCTCTTGAATAGACCTGTGCTACGTAAGCCCGGCCTTTGTGCCGAGCAGCGGCTTCTCCTTTCACCCTTGCCGGCAGCAGAGCTCAGCCATCCCCCCCGCCCCGCCGGGCGCACGCATCCCCAGGAAGCCCCGAAACGGAGCGACTCATTCTGCAACTCCCATTTCCACCCGGCAGAATTTCATCCCGGGGAGTCGGGCTGTATTTTGGAAACGAGCAAAGACGCAGGAAGGTTCCCCTGCCCTGAACACACACTCAGGGCCCCCTCCCTCGGGAGATGCTGCCTCCGGGCTCCCTGGATGCGTTCAGGATGCAGCCGGCACGGCTGATGGAGCCCGGGGACGCTCCATCCTTCTTCCCAGGGAGGATGGATGCCTCCAAGTGATGCGCTGCGTTTAAAGAGAGGTGGGTGCTGCTGAGAAAACAGGTTATTTTTCCAGGAAGGACGGATGCCTCCAAGTGATGCGCTGCGTTTAAAGAGAGGTGGGTGCTGCTGAGAAAACAGGTTATCACTTCCCGGCGTGAAACGGGGAAAGAAGACGGATTAAACCCGAGGCCTGTCCTCGCGCGGGGTCACAGCGGAGCCGCTTCCCTGTCACTGCCCTCCCTCCCTCCTTCCCTCCCTCCCTCCTTCCTTCTGCTTTTACCTGCACCCAGGAGCCTCGGAGCACCTTGGCTCGGGGGGTCCAGCAGCAGGCTGTGTCCGGCGTGGGAGCAGGATGCGATGGATGCGAGGCAGGGAGGATGCGATCCCTCCCTCCGGAGCATCGCGGGTGCCCACGCAGGCACGCACGGCTGCGCGCACAGCCCGGCTGGCGGCTCCCGGGAAAGGAGAGGGAAAAGCTCATTGTGTAATTTGGCCACGCTTTTCACGGCCGGGCGAGCGCGGGGGTCTCTCGAGAGCCGAGCCGGCCCCTTTCCTGCGGCTCAGGGTCAGCGCAGCCCCTGCGGGGGGGTTCCCACACCGAGTCAGTCCATCACCAGCACCGCCACCCCCAAAAATAGCCTGTGCATTCAGACATCCAAAATATTAACCAGGATTAGGTGTTGTCCCCATCGAAGGGGAGTTCTCCAGCCCAAAACAGCCTCTGCAAGCTCCTGTGCTCTCAACCATCCAAATTGTTAACCAGAATTAGGTGGTGTCTCTGCAAAGAATTCCCAAAATAGGCTGACCAAGACCTTGCACAGGCAGACAACCAAAATATTGACCAAGATTAGGTGGGTCCCGATCAAAGGGGGATTTTCCAGCCCTTTCCATCACCTTTAGCTGGTTTTTAAGCCTCCCCATCACTCAGACCCCTGAGGATTGTGAGTTACTTGCTCGGCTCTTCTCCAGCTGAGCCATTCCATGGGAAAAAAACACCAATTGAGTTGGAGGGAGGAAAGCCCCAGTGGGGAGGAGGAAGCAGGTGGGAACTGTTGGTGCAGCAACAGGACAAGGGCTGCACTCGGGCAGCACCTCGGGGGTCTGGCTTCTCTCCTGGCCCTTCAGAGAAAAATCTCCAAGGATTCCATGGCAAGAGATGGGAGAGAGAGAAAGGGGGATACTTCTGGGAGAGATGTCCCAGAGGAGGTGTTGGGATGCACTAAACAACAGGAGGTCTCTGATATAAAGAGCAGCAAACAACTACATACAGAGGCCACCTAGTCTTTCACCTCTGCCCTTGCCAGCTTCTGTCAGGGAATCTCAGCCCTCCTAAAAGGACCCAGGCACTGCCTGCATTAACTCAGTGGAGTCTCTGTGGGGGTTTAGGGCACCTACAGCCCCCCCCCAGGCAGTGGAAGGCACCCTCTGACAGTGAGGGGAGGCTGGAAACCCTCATCCTCAGTCCTGCTTATCCTCCCTGCTCCAACGTCACTGTGATCTTGAGGAGAGTCCTTTTCCACACATCAGAGGATCCCCACAGACAAGGAGACAGTGACTGTTGACTCCACACACCCTGAAGGACCAGCAGCAGCAGCCACTCCTGCTTGGATCCCCTTGGGGTGCAAAAACCAAGCTTGGCTGCAAGACCAGCATCCTCCCCGTCTGGAGATGCCATGGGGGGGATGGACCATGGGCAGCAAATTGTATGAATCCAGGGAAATATTGCTGGGATTGGGATTGCAGCATCCCTGGCAGAGCCTGTCCAAACCCAGGTGCTGCCACACAATGGCACCCTTGGAAGAGAGTCAAAATCATCTGTGTGGCTTTTCAGTCCTCTCGAGCCAGGCAGCAGTGAGGGACATGGGTGAGTCACTCCTGTCACGGATCATCCTCGTCGGGAGAGCTCAGAGGGTGCTAATTAGTGTGAAACTGCTCATTGGCCTCTCTTTCCCCACAGGGAGGGGATGCTGCTGCCCCCCACACTCATCCTCATCAGCCCACGGAGGAAACAAGGCACTTGTGACACAACGTTTGAGCTCAGCTGAAATCCAAGAGCATCACTAATCGACTGTCTGCCAAGGGTGATTATTATAATTAAGCCAGACTTCAGAAATTGCAAGTGATGTGTAAAAGCACATCCCAGATCCCCAATTTTTATATAACATGATAGGGAGGGTTTTTTCTGCCTCCCCCTTGCCAGCTCTTTCTGGCTGGGTTTTCATGTGGACACCTGATCTTTATTTACATGTTTTTATTTATTTTTATCTGCTAATTCTGCTGTTGTCCCGGGGTATTGAGCACCAGCACACATGCTCCTGACACCTGGAAGTGTCTAAGGCCAAGTTGGATGGGGCTTGGAGCAACCTGGTCTAGTGGAAGGTGTCCTTGCTCATGGCAGGAGGGTTGGAACAAGATGATCTTCAAGGTCTTCCAGCCCAAATTATTTCGTGATTCTATGAAGTTTTGTGCCTCCCACACCTGCTTCACCTCCACCTCGACTTACAGCCCTCCCCAGGAGTTATTCACCTTGACAATGAAAGGAGAGCACCAGGTTCTGGGAGAGCATCTGCCCTGTGACTCTGCTGGAAGCAGCCAAGGACCAGGACAACCCATTTCCACCAGGGGCCATGGTGGGTTATTTACCTTCATGCATCCATATGAGATGTGCAAGACTTTCCATGTAGCTCGTGAAAACCTCTCCACGGTGGTGCCAAAAACACCCTCTCCCAGCTCCATCCAGCCCAGAGCCATCTCTCACTGCACCCCTAAAATACCCTCCTGGGAGCATAACCTCTCTCCCAGCTCCATCCCCAGCCCAGAGCCATCTCCCACAGCCTCCCTGACTGGCAGCCACATCCGTCCTCCAGCACCCACCTCCCTCCTCAGCCCATTCCAGGGAGCCCCTGGGCACCCACGGACCCACCAGTGCCAGGGCTGCAGCTGCAGTGCTGGCACAGGGAGAGCTGCTTCTGCAGTGGATATTCATCACTCCAGTCCCTTTCTGCAGACAAAGGCTCCGGGGGTGGCTGTGTCTGTCACACACGATAAGTGCCCTATTTTCCCTTCCCCATCACAACACAGCTCGGCTCCAGCAGCAGCACAGGCACAGCCAAGCTCACATCTGCCAGGAATGGAGGCAGAGAGGAGGATGGGTGCTGAGCACAGGGTGACATCCCCACCTACTCGGCAGCTGCGAGGGGAAGCACCTCTTTTGTGGAAGTTACTTTAGTATTGGGCAATGTTTTGCTTCACACCCTTGCACAGCAGGGGTGGGCACATGGGTCAGGGGAAGAGCAACAGCTCCGGGAAGGAGCCAGGGAGGCAGAAGGATCATGGAATAATAGAGTATTCGAAGTTAGAAGGCACTCACAAGGATCATCCAGTCCAACTCCTGGCCCTGCACAGGACACCCCAACAATCCCATCATGTCCCTGACAGCATTGTCCAAACCCTCCCGGAGCTCTGGCAGCTTTGGGGCCGTGACCAAACCCTGGGGAGCCTGGTCAGTGCCCAACCACCCTCTGGGGGAAGAACCTTTTCCTAATATTTAACCTAAACCTCTCCTGACACAACTTCATGTCATTCCCTCGTGTCCTACCACTGGTCACCAGAGAGGAGAGGTTGGTGCTGCCCCTCTGCTGCTCCTCATGATGGAAAATCCCACTGTAAGGAATGGGGGCAGAGCAAGAGCAAGGAGAAACAAGGCAAAAGACCCAAAGCTCAGACTCTGGAACACCAAGGAGCCAGGCTGACTCTACAATGGGGGCTGAGCCCCCCAAAAGAGGGGCAGCTCCTCTGGGCAGGGCTGTGCCACCACAGCCAAAGCACACAGAGGGACAAGGCAACAAGATGCTTCCAGGTCACCAAATCCCTTGCACAAGAATAAATTAATTCACATCAAAAAGACCCGCAATATGAAACCACCCAAGCCCTAAAGAATACTCACCCTCCATGATCTCATGGGCTAAAAGGTTTTGTTCAGGCCCCCAAGACAACGAAGATGTCAGGTTCCTGATGCTGATCTATCCTCCAGTGCCCTCTCCCAGCCCAGACTCCCCTGCTCAGGAGCTCTCAGCTGCTCCCTGAACCCTCAAACCCAACACCCCAACACCAGCACAACGCAACAGAGTGTTGCCACACCACCTATGGTTGTGACACAACTGCTAAAAACCTAAATAAGCTGCTCTTCCAGACTGGCCCTCTGCAAATCCCTCCTAATCCAATCTGGTTTATGGCATTAAGTTGGACCCTCCCATACTGAACGCCCCTGTTTGCACAATGCTTGGGAAGATCCTTACGTTTCCTTATTCCTGGTTGAACCTCCAATGCAGAAGTCACCAGAGCTTCCTTCTCCTCATGGATGGAAGTGTTCATGGGCAGGGACACACCTGCACCCCAAGCTTCACATCCCACTGGCACATCACCTGCATGTCACCCCACTGGTCTGGGCATGGAAAACCTTTCTCTGTGCTGGTGTAACAGGGCCACACACAGCCAGGAGTTCTCCTTTGCTGAGATTTATGAGGTTTAAAAGAGTTTTTCTCCACCTTATCCAGAGACGGGTGAAGACCTGGAGAGGACAAGCCCTGTGCTGACCTCCAGCTTCTGCATAAATTCTAGCTGGGATCAGGTTACAAACCAAGCCCAAAACCACAGCAATTTGGTGTGTTATTCACACAGAAGGTGCCAAAGTGGATGTAGCAGTGCTGGGGATGTTCTGCTCTCCCTGAGGCCACGCCAGAGCTGGATCTCACATCAGGAGGACACGACTTACCCCTCTGCTGAGCAAGGCAGAGCGTGCCACAGGCTGTCAAAGCCACACACCTCGGTGATGCTAATTCCTTCAGGGAGGAGAAACTCTTCCCTTGTCTCCCCAGGGTCCTCTCAGTGAGCAAACATCTGCCACAACACGTGTGCTAGAGGAGCTCAGCGAGGCAGGCAGGCGGCAGCGAGTGAGGATGAAAGTGTTATAATTACCCTCAGCCTCCCTGGAATCTGCAGAAGAGTTATGCCACGGAAAAGGGAAACCTATTTTATCTCTCTTAAAAGGAAAGCCAAACCTATTTGTAACAGGAGATGCAGGTGGCCAGGCTGACATGGTCTCAAGCAGCAGGACTGGGGGGGGGGGCCTCCTCTCTCTCTGCTTCCCCTCCAAACACACCCAGATTGTGTTTGGCTCCACCAAACACTCAGTGCAGGAATATCCAGGTCCTGTGTGGGTGTTTGTGCCCACTATCGCTTCCTGCAAGTCCACGTGGCCTTGGGCAAGAGCTCCAGGGGAATTCAATTCCTGGTAAAGCAGCCCTTGGGAGCATGGAAAACCACACGTGGAGCTGCAGCAGTGGTGGAGCTGGGAGGTTTTGATCCCTCCCACCCATGCCAGGTAAGGATGGGTGAGGAGGAGTCACAGGGCTGCTGGGAGGGCAAAGGTTGCAGCAGCCAGAGACAGCTCAGTGTCCTGTTGTCACAGTGTCACAGGGCTGGGGAACCTCACCAGCATCATTGTGGTGCTCCCAGAGCAGCAGAAGGAGCCTTGGCTTGGCAGGGCATCCCTGAGCTCATGCAAATGGATGCATTCACAGGGAAAGGTGGCGTGGGAAGCCTGGAACTGCAGCTTGGCACTGAGCAAAATGCCCCAGTGCCTCCACCAGCCTCCCCAAAACATGGTTCTGGTGACACCTGCAGTGCTGGTGACACCTCCTGTGCTTGCCCAGCACAGCTGTCATGTCCCTTCTCCCTTATCTAGCTCGGTGACTAGAACAGGTGACAATCCAAGGATAAGCATCCCCTCCAATCTCACCATCTTTCCCAGGCAGAGCAAGTTCCCTCATCGCTGCCCCACACACAGGAAAGGAACTGGTGGCAGCCCTGTGGTCCCTGGATTGTTCTGCTGGGCACCCAGGGTGTTTGGGAGATGCCAGCTGCCACGGCACTGGAGAGAATGTCACCCACCCGATGGCACAGATGACTCAAGCCCAGGAATGTGGATGTTAAGGGCATGACACACTGGCAGAGAATCAATGCTATTTTCCTATTTTATTCCCAAATGCTGACAAAGGCCGCCTCACCCATCCTCTTCTGAGCTCCCTGCTCAGGTGTGACCTCTCTGCAGACCTCCCTGCTCTCCCAGTCATCCTTCCCAACATCACCAGCACCCTCTGCAATCCCACTGTGCAGCCCAGACCACTGGGATTGGAATTGGCATCAGCATCAACCATCCTGGTCAGCAGCAAGGGACAGGGACAGAGAGGGCCAAATAACCATTGCATGTTCCACCCCCAGGGAACCCCCTCCCTAATTGTTTTGCATTAAGAGCTTCCAAATTCGTGAGCAACATCACCAAGAAGAGGATAAAAGCAATTAAATTAACTCCAGGAGCCACGAAAGGCAACTTCACCTCGTGGTCCTGCAGCATAGTCCTTGGGATGGGATGGGATGGAATGGGACAAGATGCCAACCAGCCAGTTCCAGTCACCTCTAAGTGACTATTTCTTATCACACATCAAATCTACCCAAACCAAACGCATTTCAGGTTGTGGGGTGGAATGAGTTGATCTGTAAGGTCCCTTCCAACCCAAACCATCCCATGATTCTGTGATTTTACCTCCAAAGCAGCTTCCCCAGCACAACCCCCCACCCCCCTGGAAGTGCCCTGTGCAGTGTGATGTCCTTTCCAGCTCCAGCAGTGACTCCCAGCTCTGTGTTTGTGTAAAGCTCCATCACATGCCAGATAACAACCCAACAAGGAATTTATAAATATCGTCTTTGGAGGCAGCAATTGTCACTCCAGCCATCTGTTAAACCAGCACCAGGCAGCAGCGCGGGGACAAATGCAGGGAGTGGATGCGTCACAGCAGTGCCATGGATGAGCCTCTGAGGAGGAGCAGCAGAAATGCCACAATTTGGGATCTCACAGGAGCCACACCTCGCTCGCTGATCCCTGGCTCACCCTTCTCACCACCCAAAAAAAACCCCCGCCTAGTTTCCAAACTACACCAAATGTGTCAACTTTTGCCATTCCACGCCCGCTCCTTGGGGGTCAGCACCCAACAAATCCTCCCAGCACACTCCAGCAGCTTTGCCAGGCGGGATCAGCTGTGACACGGGTCGATACCCACCCTCCGGGCACCCCGAGGAGTCTCCCCAGCCCCAGCCCTAAAATACCCTTTACCTCGAGCCCCTGGACGGTGGCTCCTGCAGCTGCTCCTTCCAGAAGGGGCTGACAGGGACAGTTCCGCCAGCATTTACCGGTGCCCCATGATTAATTACAGCTAAAGTAAAGGCCAAGCAAGGTGAGGCAGTGATGCAGCAGGCGCTTTTCCCTCTCCCCGGGTGCCGCCCCTGGGAGCTCCCGGAGGGACCGAGCGCCGAAACGCAGCCACGGGCAGGACTGGAAAGACCTGTTGGTGCTCCCGCTGCCGGAGCTGGGACAGGAGGTGTGGCAGAGGCCAGCAAAGCTGGTGTCACCGCCTCTCGTGCTGTCACTGACACCCTGCGCTTGGCAAAGGGTTGGGGACACGTTAAGCAGCCGATGGATGCGTCCCACATCGCAGAGAGTGAGCCCAAACCTATTTAACCCCTTGTGAGGCTGTGCCCACGAAGGGAATACACCCATTTAGTCTGCCCTTAAATAAGAGTGGGCCTGGAGGTCCCTGGCCCATGTCTGGGACCCCCGAATGCTCGAGGAGTAACCCCCCCCATCCCAAATCCAGTCAATGGGATTCTCCAAGGCTGCGACTCCCAGCCCCCATCTCTCACTGACCTGACCGAGGCACAAAGTGCCTGCAAACCAGGGCAGCCAGGGGGGAAAAACAAGACAAAAAAAGGGGAAAAAAGGCAGATTATTTTTCTCCCTGACATTTAATAACCTTTATTGTCCTCCAAGCGGCAGTTTCCCGTTGCAGGAGGAGCCTCCAGGCTGGAAACACTTTGGAGCCTGGCAGCTGCCCTGTCTCCTCACCCTACACCGACAGCCAGAAACCCTCTAAAGGGTTCAAAAGGCACAAAACAGAAGGAAATGCTGGGGGACGCTGGGATTGGGCTGGTCCTTCCGGAGCTCACTGTGTCCCTGCTGCATCCCACAGCTCCAGGAATCACCCCACAGCATTCCCGGACTGCTGGGGGTGCTTTTCAGCGCTGAGGTTTGTACAAAAGATTCTGGGGAGACAGCAGAGCATCTGACCCGTCGGATGAGGCATTTACCAGGCGAGGGAGAGAGTCACTGACAACTCACAGGAGGCAAAAGCAGGAATTAATGGTGCTGCAATTCCCACTGCCTCCGTCATTAGGGAAAGAAAATGCATTTGAGCAGCCTCACTCGAATGCACAAAGTAATTTGTTTTGAATTTAATGTCATCCTGCTTCCCAGAGATGGGCTGAAGCAGGGAAAAGCCTCTGGTAGCATCGGCCACGCTCCAGGGAAGACAGGAAGCAAAGGAGGGGATTTGAGGAGTTTTATAAAGGGAAAGACTGAGCTAAACCTGCACAGTGCTGGTGCTGCAAGAGGCTCCTCCACTAAAGTGTTGTAGACGTCATCACCCAGACCTGCTGGTTAATAAATTGCTTAAAATCAGCTTAATATTTAATATAGATCTTTTATGAAGGGTATCAGGAAGGTTTTCTCCTGCCCACAAAACTCTGCACCACTAAAACCATCATTGCCTTGTCCTGCACGAGGCAGTGGCATCATCCCACCTGAAAGCACCAGCTGTGGGGCAGGGCAGGAGAGGGAGGAGGGAACCCCGCTTTTATCTGGGATTTAATCCTCTGTTGTAGCCCTAAGCTTTGCACAAGGAGGTTGGGATTTTCCCCAGCATGACTCGCTGTGTTTCCTCCTCAGGGCCTCTTGTTTGCACAGGCAACTGCAAATGTTTCCTCCTCCCAGCACCATGAAAAGCTCCGGGGGGAGCAGCCCGGATGGGCACCTACATCCCCGGCTTCCCAAACCCCCCAAACACCTCTAATTCAGGAATCAGAGCTGCCCAGCTCACCCCTCCTCAAACCTGCAGAGCTCCCCTGCACCTCCTGCTTCTGGCTTTTAACCCAAGAGCCCTGTCAGGGCTGGTATTTCAAATCAAACCTCCAGGTGCTGCTGAAATAGTGAAATAATATAATACAGACCTGGGGGTCCCACGGCAGCAAAATTGCAGGGTTTTTCCTCCAGGGCTGGAACAAGGAAGAGATAAACCACGCTTGCTCCAGAGCACAGGCAAACAACTGCTTATCTCCACGCTCACAGCCTCAAGGCTATTGCACGGTGTCAGGAAAAGTATTATTCCTCTCTGCTCTCGGGAAAGTTTCTATTTTTGGCCCCTCCGTCACAGGGAGCTGCTGCCTGCACCCGCTCTGGGCTGGGAGAGCAGCCAGCCCTGCATCCCCATCCCTGCAGAGCCCCTTCCTCCCCTCTGCCAAACTCACCAGCAAACGGCTCAACTTTGGGTAAAACTGAGACAGTTTTGGTTAAAGGTGCAGATTCCTTCCAGTTCGTCTTGATTCGATTTTTTTTTTTGTTTGGGGTTTTTTACCCCTGAAATAGTAAAAAAATAAATGGAGCTCCCCATAGCTCCTGGGAGACCTCATTGGCATCCCAAAGGATGCTCACCTGGCTCTGTGGGGTAATCCAGTCTGGAGGAGCTCCAGAGAGAACTTGGAGCCCCTTCCAGTAGCTAGAGGGTCTCCAGGAGAACTGGAGAGGGACCTGGGACAAGGGAAGGAGTATCAGGACAAGGGCATATGACTTCCCACTGCCAGAGGGTTAGATGGGATATTGGGAAAGAATTCCTGGCTGCAAGAGTTGTGAGGCCCTGGCACAGGGTGCCCAGAGAAGCTGTGGCTGCCCCATCCCTGGAAGTGTCCAAGGCCAGGTTGGAGCAACCTGGGATAGTGGGAGCTGTCCCTGCCCATGGCAGGGGGTGAAATGAGATGAGCTTTAAGGTCCCTTCCAACTCAAACCATTCCATGGTTTTACAATAGCCTGAAGGGCAAGTGCAAAAGGGCAGAGCCAGACTTTGTGCTGCACTTTCCAATGACAATTCAGAGGGTCTAGGCTGGGAAATGGTGGATTCTGTGCCCTTGGGGAGACAGAAAAAGCCGCAGCTGATCTGACCCAGGGCTGGTGACAGCCCTGCATGGTGGGTGAGAGACCGCCAGGTCCTTCTGCCAACACATCTGTGACACTCTCCTCCCTGCCCCCCAGCTCCCTTGGCCAGAGAGAACAGACCCATCCATTCCATCTCTCCACTGGCTCCACTTCCCAGATCCCATCAGCTCACCTCGTCCACCACACCACTGCAATGCCCAAATCCCAACAGTCAACACATGGAAAAAGCACATTTTTGATGATTACATTCTGTAGAACTGCGAGATCTCTAATTGAGGGGAAAATTCCATCCAGGGTGCATTTCAGCACTGAAAATAGCACGATAAATTAGCTCAGCTTTTTCCTGGTTGACTCAGCTAATCCTTCAGCAGCCGACAGACAGATTTGATTGTATCGTCTCTCCTTGGGCTCAGTTAATGCCAAGGCCAAGTCGTGGCAGCTGCAGCAGATCTCTGCAGAGCTGCTGCCTGCAATATATAATCTGCCTTTATTTCTGGCTGCACCACGGCTCGGCAGCAGAGCTGAACAGAGGTCGCTCCCGCTCCTGGCTTGATTTATGAATATGGATTTTGTTGGTTAAGCCATTAGGAGCGGTGATGGAGCAATTCCGCCTACATCCTGCGTGCCTCATTTGGAGCCCGCTCCGCAGAACATTCCCCGTGTCTTCCCCCTGCAACGCTGTTCATGCAGGGAAGATTATATTAAGGCTTTGTCTGTAATGCTGTAATTCCACCTTGCCTCCCTGAGCCCTCTCCAGCGGGAAACAACCCAGCCGCAGGCAAGGGAGCGCTTGGGAAAGGAGATTGCTGGGAACTCGTGCCCAGAGGGAGAAGCCGATATCCCGCCCCAAAGGCTTAAAGAAAAGTGTTAAATCTGCTGAGACCCCAGCGGGGTTTTTTGTGGAGGGCTGTTTGTGGTGCTGCCCCAGCTCATCCATCCATCCATCCATCCATCCATCCATCCATCCATCCATCCATCCATCCATCCATCCATCCATCCATCCATCCATCCATCCATCCCAGGGCTCTTGGGGATGCCAGGAAGGGAGGACCCATCCGGCTCTGCTCCCCTGGGAGCAGCACTTCCATCCCCCAGGGCAAAGCACGGGAGAGGAGAGTGACCGTCACGGGCACGGCTCGCTGGGCGGCCGAGCATCGCTCCCCGGGGAAGCCCAAACCGGTTGGATCCCTCTCCCAAGGTCGTATTCCCTGTTCCCGGGTCAGCACGTCCCAGCTCCATTCCACAGAGCTTTGTACCGGCGCGGGGTAAGAAACAGGCTGTGCCCGGGAGGCCTCGCTGTGTGCAATTACAGGAAACAAAGAGGGAGAGGGGGAATTGTACGTCCAGCGCGGCGGGAGCCGGGATACAGCTCCTGCTTCCTGGCTCCAAGCCCTGTTTTTCCCCAGCGCTGCCGTATCCGCTTGTTTTGGAGAGGACCAGGCTCTTGTCAGGCACCGTGTGGTACAGGGCCAATTTGGCACCTTCTCCCGAACCAGCACCAGCCAAGATACGGTCATGGATGAAACAAGCACGGTACCCATGCGGGAGCCATTGGGAAGGGTCCCAAGTGAAGGCAGGTTTCCTCTTTGCAGCAACAAGACGCTTGGAAAGTTGCATAAGTAACATCCAAGACCTCTCTTTTCCAGAGTGGCAGAAAATTAAATTTCCGCATTATTTAGCCAAGCAACTCCGAGAACTCCTTAACGGAGCGGATCCGTCACAGGCATCCAGCTCATCACTCACCAGCCATCCCCTCCTCGTTTGGTTTTAATTAAGCAGCAACAAGCAGGGGCTGAGCCAGGCAGGCAGCGGAGCTCGGCTCCTCCAGGCGGATCGCGGGACATCGGGCAGCTGGTTGCAAATCACCCCATTAATGGGCTGGGAGCAGGGCTGGGATAAAGGCACTGGAGCAGGTAACGAGGTCACTGCGAAAGGACATTTGCTCTGGGAGCTCAGGTGGTGTGGAAATGAGGATTGAGGGACACGGGGTCAAAGGAGGCTCCGTGGGAAGAGTCGTGACTGTGGGCGGCCAGACCAGACCCAGGTCGTGATTAATTTGGGTTCTCAGAGGTGAGGCGAGGGGTGACAACGTGACAAAAAGCCCCAGGGAGAAGCCAAGGAAAACGCTTCCAAGAGAGGTGAGACACGAAAGCTGAAAGGGAGAAAAAGGGAGGAGGTGGAATTTTGGGTTGTCCCCCAATACCAAAGAGCCAGACCGAGACAGGATGATGGTTCTCTTGGGACCGGCTGCTGCGACAGCGCAATGGGTGGGCAGGGAGATGCTCCGGCTTGTGCTGCTCCCAGTCCGAGCCGGGAGAGGCCCCATCAGGAGTGATCTCGACCCGTGGCATCCTCCAGCCTGGACACTGCCCACCCCGGGGGGACACGGGGACACCAACAGGCCGGACTGACGGACAGTGAGAGCCAGCACAGGGTCACGGAGCGGGGAAGGAGGGTCCCGAGTGCCGGGGGGTGCCCTCATGTGTCCCCATATGGACATCTGGATCCCAGTCCCACGAGTGTCCCAGTCCGTGTGGATCCTGATCCCATAAATGTCCGTGTCCGTGTGGATCCTGATCCCACGAGTGTCTGTGTCCATAAGGGTCTTGATCCCATAAATGTCCGTGTCTGTGTCCATGTAGATCCCGATTCCATAAATGTCCATGAGGATCCCGATCCCATAAATGTCCGTGTCCATATAGATCCCGATCCCATAAATGTCCGTGTCCATGAGGATCTCGATCCCATAAATGTCCGTGTCCATGTGGATCCCGATCCGATAAATGTCCATGAGGATCTCGATCCCATAAATGTCCGTGTCCATGTGGATCCCGATCCCATAAATGTCCGTGTCCATGTGGATCCCGATCCCATAAATGTCCGTGTCCATGTGGATCCCGGTCCCACGAGTGTCCGTGTCCATGTGGATCCCGGTCCCACGAGTGTCCGTGTCCATGTGGATCCCGGTCCCACGAGTGTCCGTGTCCGGTCTCCAGGCGCCCCCTGCCGGACACGACGCCGTCCAGCACCGCGGCCCCGGGACCCTCGGGATGAATCCCACGGGATGAATGAATCCCACGGGATGAATCCCACGGGAATGAATCCCACCGGGGGCTCGGAAGGAACGGCGTGACATTAAACCCCGGTCCCACAGGCAGAGCCACACGCGTGGGGAGCCCGGACCAGAGCCCGTGGCCCCCAGGGGTTAATGGCAGTGAGCAAGGCAAGCTCCACAGAAGGAGCTCCGGAGTCTTTAATTAGCCATTAATTAACCTTTTGCAGGGAGAAGACGAGGAAACAAATCGTGCTGGGAAGTGGGATGGGCAAAACACCCAACAAGTCACTCATTCTGTCCCCAGGCAACGCCCTGGGATGAGGCAGAGAGGGGAGGGCAGAACCCAGTGGGTCCAACAACCCCCATTTAGGTGCCTCTGAAATCTTGGAAACATAGTTCCAGGGTGCTGATGCTCTGGATAAGCTTGCACAGCACCTGGCCCAAGCTCAGTGTGGTTTGCCAGACCCACCAGTATCAGATTGAGAGGGAATGGTGGAGCCTCATGTTGCTGTCACACCCCATCCTTAACCCAGGGAAAGGCTCCAGCCACTGCCAGGAGTTGGGATCATACAGGAAACTGATTCTCAGGCACATATTTGTGGCATTAAGAATGGAGACCTACCGTTTTTGCCTGGCTGGAAGCAAAAGCCTTGTGGATTCTAAAAACAAGCCAGGTAAGAAGCAGGAATGCTGTGAATGGCAGCAGGGGCCTCTTTGGTTGAACAGAGACCAAAACCCAGCTGCAAACACTGTCCCAACTGTCCTCAGAGAGGGAATAATTCGGCCCTGCACGGCCTCAGATCCTGAGCCAACAGCTACAGGGACAACCCTCTGCCTGTTCCCCAGCAAACAGCCCATAACCAGCCATGACACTCGGGACTTTACTCACAGCAGATGGAGAAACCAGTTTATCCATCCCCAAACCAGGAGAAGGCACCCACCTGCCAAGGAACATCTCTGCCAGCTCCCAGGTAGCTCCTCACTCCTGGGCCAGGGGTTGTAGCAAAGGAGGTGAGCAAAGCTCAGCCCCACTCCATCTGCCCAGCACTGATCCTTCACACCTCCCAGCTCCTTGGGAAGGAGAGAGAAGGTTCCAAGCCAGCATTTGGGAGGTGCATGTGGTTGGTATTCAGCAATGCTGCCACTTGAGAAGCTCCATTTGTGCTCCTCCAAGGCCAAACATATGGCAGGAGTTACTGCACACTTGGTGTGTTTTATTCCCCCCTTGCTAAAGCTTGAACCACCCTGTGATCGTACACAGAACACTCAGCATAAAGGGGGGCTCAGAGGGGCCTGGAAAGTAAGGCATGGGATGAGGGGAAGGTACTGATGGTGTAAAAATGTGTAAAAAAGGGGGGAAAGAGGCCAGATAGTCAGAGGATGGCACTGGGGATTTGTAACAGAGCATTCCAGCCTGGATTAACCACCAGCACTCAGGCAGAGCCATTTCCAGATTAAGAGTTCATGCTAAACTTGGGTCCTGTAGGGCACCACGGCCATGGTTTGTTCTCAAAAATAATCATCTGCCAAGAAACTTCCCTGCAGATTTGGGCTGCAAAAGTCAGCAGCACAGCATCCACTCCAGGAAAAGGCAGGACACAGGGAGCTGGGGGCTCCACCCCACACAGTCCTGGCACAGGAGCTGCTGCAGGAGGAACAGCTGAGCTCATGCCACAAGTTCTCCCATTTCAACATAATCACTCGTTTGGAAAAGCAGCTCAGAGCTGAAGTGGGTGTGAATGTGAAGTGTAAGGAATACAGACACTCTCAGTCTGATTCCATGAAGAAGGGGGCTGGCACCACCCCCCTCCTCATCCCTCCTGCTGGTTGTGTGCCAGCTGATCCCTTTCAGACCAAGTGGAAGGAAGAATGAAAAAAAAAATAATTCGGGATTACCTCATACTTTATCTTTTCAGCACAGAAAAGCTGTGGGTGGGAGGGCAGAGAGGCTTTATCAGGGCTCAGGCCATTGGTTCTGCCATCCCAGCATCTCATGTGGGAGGGAGACAGGCACCACAGGCACCCCAGGGAAGGGGCAGGAGGCAAGAACAGACAACAGGGACAAGGGAAGGACTGAGATTTCACAGCATGAGGTGTGGGGGGTGTGCCTTACACCTGCAGGGAATCATAACTGCTCACCAAGTCCCCAAACAAGGGACAATTAACTCCTGTCAGGCAGAGGAAGACAGGCAGCTGCACAGGACAAGGGTGGGACTCACACAACACTTACCTTTGGGACAAGGAAAAAAAAGAAGCAAACAGAATTTAGTTCACAAAACTTTGCTTTTTATTATTTGAAATTGGAAAAGGCTCCTTAGGTAACAATGATCAGGTGTAAAAGTAACACACAGCCTTGCTCAGCTTTCCAAAACCTGGGATGGAGTAGGCCAAGTGTTGGTGTTAAACACCCCATTCTTCACAAACCCACCAAGAAAAGCACAGGCAAACCCCCACCCCTTGGACAGGGGAGCAGACTGGGCAGGTGAGGTGTTTAAATGACTCATGTTCCACATGGATAGTTGTGGAACTAAACTGAGGTGTCAGATGTCAAATGGTTTTTGGGAATGAAAACCTCACCTTCTTCCTCCCACTGCCCTCTGTGCAAAGCAGGGATCTGATGTTTTGCCTTCATTTTTAATAATTTATAGAGAGTTATTTACACCCAAAGCCTACAGGAGATGCCCAGATTAATCCATCAGTGTCATGATAAAGTGGTGAGTGCAAAATACACCTGGAAACAGGGGAGTGGTATTAATAAATGAAAACAAAAAGTGCAGATTGCTTTAATTAAGCTAATGAACAGTCAATCTGAGTGTTCTTTGCCTCAAAAATTAAAAAGGTTGCAATCCAAACAAAAATCAGAATCATACATTTTAATTCAGCACATAAAAAAAACCAAAACCAAAGGTCAGTGGCACTCACAGTTTGGTACCTTATCTTCCACTCCACATCTCAAATATTTCACTGTCCCACTGGTAAGTGATGCTGCCCAAGGGCAACACAATCCTTTGGCAGCTGAACACAGCAGAGGGTTCTTGGCCAAGACAGAGTTAATCCATTATCATTCCCTAAACTAGCAAATTGAGATTAGACAACTCATTTCCACACAACACCCAACACTCACACTAAGTTCCACTAGTTTTAAATTAATAAAAAGCAATAAAAAGTCATCTTTGTTTAAAAGTAAACACTGAGCCAGCTGCAGTTTGGGTTTTTCCTGGTAGCTGACACCTCCAAGCATGTTTGCACAGCAATTCCCTTTCTCCCCAGAACACATTTCCCAACAAACTGCCCTCTGACTGCCACTCTCCCAGCCCAGATTCCCACGGCAGCACTGCTGTTCACTCCAGAAAGAAGCTGACACCCAAAGTTTGAAGGAATTCCACCCTTTTTCCTCCTCCTCAGTTAAACCAGCCCGACAATTCCTGCAACCACAAGGCCCCAGCACAGCACATTCACAGCTCTGAGAGCAGGCCCAAGGCAAACAAACTGGCTGCAGGAGGAGCTCTGCTGCTCCTGTTTTCCAGCTGGCCAAATCCATGTGTTTTGACAACACAAGAGAGCAGGATGGAGGAGCACAACACAGCCCCTCCCCTGTTGTTCCTGAGCCAGAATTCAGCCCCAGGTCCTGCTGTGGCCATTGGGACTCTGCAGCCTAGTTGCAAATGCTTGGGTTTTTTGAATCCAAAAGGCCTCTGCCAAGAGCATTCCTACCCCTGACAAGTTGTCTTCCATCTT
Source organism: Serilophus lunatus (assembly GCA_013399895.1). Taxonomy (NCBI): domain Eukaryota; kingdom Metazoa; phylum Chordata; class Aves; order Passeriformes; family Eurylaimidae; genus Serilophus; species Serilophus lunatus. The sequence continues at coordinate 200,931 of VXBA01000261.1, forward strand.
TGCCAGCACTTTCCACCCATCTGGGATCAAAAAACCAAGCCAATTGTCCCCAAGATTCTCTACAGAGCCAACAGGACGAGGAGACATCAGCACCACAAATTTATCACCATCTGCAAGGCACCACCACACATTATCCCTGTCAACAGCTCACAGAAAGATCCCAACAGGCTGGAAAACTAGGATTTGGGAAAGCAGCAGGGTGTGCAGTGAGATGTGCTGGGCAGGGGGTGGTACAGCCTGTACCAAAGATGAACCAGCACAGCAAATCCCTGTCCTGGCAGCACAGCTTTTCCAGGAGGAAAGGCAGGATCATCCCCCTCAGCCATGGGTGATCCTCAGATCTGCCTGCTCCTAAATCTGTCTCCGCTCCTCTTGCTCGTTCCCCTTTCCCAAAGATTTCAGAGCTGTGAGTTTTATCTCCCCATCAAGTTATCCTGCTTTTTCCTGGAAGCACTGACACAGCCAGGCACAAAGGAACAGGCACAGGAGCCCTCCAAGCATTTCTGCCACTCTCCAAATTCACCACCTTCACAGCTTTCCTCAGCCCCACACGACTCAGAGGGAGTTCTGTTCTGAAATGCCACAAAAACCTGCCAGGCTTGGAGCAGCAGAAGGTGAGAAAAGGCATCAGAGGAAGAATATTAATACAAAACTTGCTGTTTCCTTGGCTCTAGACAGAACAAAGCCAGGAGGTACCAGCAGTTTTGCCTTTGATCAGGACTGGCACATCCTGACATTTTGAGGCCAACCAGGTGAGTTATAAATAAAAAGCTGCCACTTCAGGGGCAAAGCTGAGCTGTGACAAATTCCCACAAGGCATCAAGACTCCACAAAGCCCTTCTCTCCAGCCAGCCAAGCAGGTTCTCCTTCAAGAGACTTTTGATACTGACTCTAAAAAAGGTTCAGAAGGGACAAGCTGTGAGAAGAGCAGAGGCACAACCTGTGCCAACAGACAACCAACAGGTCCCTGCCTGGGTGACAGAAGCAGACCTGGACTCAGCAGGAGTAAAACCCTCCTGCCAACTGGTATCCATGGATTTCCACTCCCCAGCAGGCTCCCAGGAAGCTGCAGGTAACAGTTTCTATGACCCAGCAGTGGAACACACCTACACCACCTTTACACACTCAGCCAAGCCACTACAACAGGGAGGAGAGAGGCCACTGAGTCAGGTTAGTGCTTAGCAGAGTGGCTCAGAGCTCAGGCCAAGTGCTTGCAGGGCATTCAGTGCAGTTTGGATTTGTAGGGTTAATTTAAAACTTTTTAATCTTAATTTTTTTAATCTCAGTTTTAGAACAAAATAAAAAAGCAACAACTATTATGTTTATGTAAAATTTAGGATTTTTTTTCTTTTGGTGGGGATATTAAATGAAGGAGGAATCTGTAATCAGAGTTATGGATCCAACTGAAGAAAAGCTGGTTTTAGGGACAAGCAATGGAAACAGCTGCCAAAGGGAAAGTCTCCCATCCCTTTAGGCTGTAGGGGAGAACACAAGCCAGCCAACACACTGCACCAGCCTCACAGCAAACTCCAAGACAAACTGGCCACCCAGAAAGCAAAGTGCTAATCATAGAATCATTTAGGTTGGAAAAGACCTCTCTGAGATCACTGAGTCCAACCCAGCACTGAACATCTTTAGGTGTCCCAGAAACCTGCATCAAGCTGGAAATGTCTGTCTGCAAGACCAGGCACATGTTCTTGTGCACAAAGCTCAGCAGCTGCAGCAAAAGGCCAAGATGCCCAATTTTAGCTCCAGGCCACCTCTCTGCCCACTCACCAAGGCACAGGAACTGCCAACTCCCTCTCTCCCAGCCCTGTGTGATCCAAACTGACTCTTCCCCCTGCTGATGCCCACAGGAACACCTCCAACAGGCTGCTCACAACCTACTGGTTATTCACCAGGACAGCAACAGCACTTCAGCTCCTCACCTCTAACACTCAGGCAGGTTTTCCACTCCTCACAAAGGAAACAAAAAAGCACCCTAAAACACCTTCAAATCCCCAGAGGTTTGTACAACACTATCCAAAAAGACAGGAATGAATCCTGTGAGTGACATGACCTGCTGCTCAATGTCTCTGCTGGAGCTCAAGGGAACACACAAGAGCCAGAAATGGCAAAAGGCCTTTGTGAGGGTGAGGATAAAAGCTGCTCACAGGCAGTGGAACCAGACAGGGACTGAAACTTCTCCACAGAAGGGGCCTGAAGCCTCCCAGCACAAGTACAGACACATTTACAAACCTAAACCTGCAGAGGATGTAAAGGGAGAGGTTTTTCTAGACACTGATCTGTGTAGAAAAGAAGGAACTTGGAGTTTGTCATCACAGACAGAGAGAAACTGCCACAAAGGATCACGTTAATGCTGATGGTTTGTAGCACAACTCTCTCTAGATGAGCTCTGGCCAGGATTTTCCTGCACACAGATTTTCCTGTCTATAGGGAATCTGCTTCCTTGTCTGCAGCCCACAATTCCCAGTGGAGCCACTTACTACAGGTACCATGGAAAGAAAGCAAGCTCAAAAGCTTTCTGTGGAGCAACAATCATCTGGGATGGAACGAGTGGCTACAAAGGGAAGAGAAGGGGGCTGTGAGGGAAGAAGCAGCACACATCTGGCAGCACCCACTGCAAAAGGTGCCAGAACAGGCCACAGCAACATGAGGAAAATCCCTTGTCACTCCCTTGGACTGCAAAGAGCAAACTGATCCAGGGATGACACCCAACAGGGGTCACACCAGTGACACGTGGCACCTTCTGCTGCCCATCACAGACCACAGCCAGCAGGCTCCAGCTGCCCTTATCTCACAGGTGGTTTTCTTTTTGCTCCTTCCTTTGTGTTTTCAGACCCCCTTTTTAAGATCTGAGGTGAATCTTTCAGGTACAAAGCAGTCTGAACACACCAGCTTCTGCACGCCGGTTTCCAGTTCCACACCCAGCTCCTGTATCAAAAAAAAGAATCATCTTCTCTATGCTCAGGGAGACATCCACACCTGGAGGCCCAGGGACAGCACATCCACCAAGCTCCAGAAGCCAGGACAATGCTACACACACTCATTTCAGTGGGAATCCTCCCCTTGCTGCCAAGCTGAGGGAATTTCTCCAAAGGAAACCACACACTCTGATTCCTCCTGGCAGTGCTGCACCCAGAGGGTTTCTGGAGAGGAAGAAGTGTTTTGTCACTGCCTGTTCCTCTGATCCAGCTGTGACCTGGCACTGTTTTTGTCCCAATACATTCCTGTTTTGCACTAACAAAGACCTGCCTCCTCCTCTGCAGGATCCCTTCAGCTCTACAAAGCCATGCCACGGACCGGGTAACAAGGACTGCTGGCAAGCAGCGTGGAGTGGCAGGGAGGAAAAGGGGCAGCCATGGATATCTGAAGTGGGATGTGTACATCTGGGGTAAAAAGGCTTTATTAAAAGTGCATGCTTTAATCCAGAGGTACCCAGAGCCAGGAATCCCCATCCCAGCCCCGGCTTCGCAACCTCGAGCCCCGTCCGGCACCGACCGCCCGTCAAGTCGCCAGAGACTGAATGTTCTTGAGCATTTCATCAAAAGCCTCTCGGGAAGGAGCCTCAGCGTTCTGGAAGGGGACTTTGATGCGACTGTAGAGGCTGAAGGATTTCAGCTCCAACCAGATGAACCCAAAGCGATCATCGTCGAAGAGCACGAACACGCCCGGCGTCCGCTCGGGGCTGGTGAAGCCGTGGCCAGCGATGAGCCCCGTGCCATAAAAACTGCCAGGAGAGAGGAGCAGAACAGCCAGGATCACCCAGTGTTTTAATTAAAAATGAAACTAAACACACAGATCTGATGAAGGCACTGGCAAACACGCTGGTTTTACGCTCGGTTCTCCTCGCGTTGGTGTAATTTTAAGGTAAGAAACTCTCCGTGGCTGTTTGGAGGGTGCAGCTTTGGGTTATTTTAATTAGCAGCTGCACAGTGTGGTTTTGCTGTAGTTCAGCCCAGTAACCCAGCTGGGATTTACTTCTGTAACTCAAGGGTGAACACAGGCCTGGATAATCCTCGCAGGAGAGGAAAGGTATGTTGAGAGAGGGACCTGAGAGGCAAACCCTGTGCAAGGTCAAAGGGAAGGGAGAGAAAAATCTAAAAAGCAGAAAAATCTGGCAGGATCTGAGGAGGAATAAAGGTCAGTCCAACCTCCAGGCAAGCAGCAGGTGGAGCAGGGTTTTATCCAAACACAACTCCGTTGTGACAGCAGGAATCTTCTGGGATTAACCAGCTATTGGTAGGTTTTTCCATGAGCACAGATGTTTGGCTGAAGGTCACCTGCCTAAGCCTCAGCTTTTGGGCTCTTTTTCCACACTTCATTTAGTGTGCAGCTTCACACACTCCAGCTTCCATTCAACAAAGGCTCTCTGCATGCTTGGACCTACTGCTTGGGGGTGCTCAGCACTTTCCAGGGCTGGCCCCAAGGCACCAGAGACCAGAGAAGGGTGGGACAGAGAGCACTGTGTTCCCACAGCCAAAGAACACAAATGACACACACAGGAAAGGGAAGCAGCTTGAGCAGAGATCCAAATATATGAGCTGGGCAGCTCTGGGAAACAAAACACCAAAAAAAAAAACAAAACAAAAAAAGGAGGTGTATGGAATACAGGAGATGTGCTGGCTCAGAAGGAACAGGATGAAATCTAGCAAAGAAGTGGGATGGCAGATGACAGTGTGGTGAGAAAAGGAGGCAGAAAACAAGAGAATGGGAGACTGGGCATCAGGGGCAGGAATCAGAGAGGTGATGGACTCCCCATCCCTGTAAGTGTTCAAGGCCAGGTTGGCCAGGGCCTGGAACAATCTGGTCTAATGGGAGGTGTCCCTGCCCATGGCAGGGGGTGGAACTGGATGACCTTTAAGGTCCCTTCCAACCCATTCCATGATACCATGAAATCTGAGCCCAAGGGGCTGGAAATGTGCAGGCAGGTAAAGAGCACACATAGGATACACCCCAAACACTCCACTCCTCCTTCCTTTTCAAAAAGTGACTGGCATGATTTGCACCCCCAGCCCCCGTTACCAAATTCGGCAGGTCCGGGGATAGTCCTCGTTCCTCGATATGACTCCCATGGGCAGCACAAAGGGCTGGGAAGCTGAGGCCTTGTCCTGGGTCGTCCCCTCTGCACCAGCTGCAGTCTCTTCCCCCTCAGCAGCACCTTCTCCTCCCAGGGGTTTGGCAGCAGGCTGGGATCGATCCTCCCCCTCCTGCTCCTGCTCCTCCCGGCGGACCTGCTCCCGCACCTCCAGGACGATGCGGGACAGCTCGCTGAAGTCCCGCAGGTTCTCGATGTCAGGCAGCTGCAGAGGGTGTGCCAGGTCGATTTCCACAGTCTGCTGTCCAGCTGGGATGTTGGGATCTCCCTAGAGGCAGGAAGCAACAGCATGACTGCACAGGCTGCAGAGCTGTACCCTCATCGCCTGACTTCTACAGAGTTCACCCCCTTCTACAATCGCCAACTCAGCAACAACAACCTGCTCGGACCTTGTTGTTCCCTGAGCTGTCTGTGTCATCTCTGCTTTCCCCTCTCCCAGAAACAGTTTTTAATCAAAAGCTACAAGCCCAGCTGTACTTGCAAGGGTGAAAGAAAGTCAAAGCTGCAGCTGCATTTTGTCAGGATCCTCCCTGCAGAGAGGAAGGAGCTCACTTGTCTGACTTCAGTGAAGAGCTGCCAACATTTGGTACTTGCTCCACAGGCACAAATGCAAGGGATCACCAGTGACCTGCTACCAGCTGCTCACAGAAAGCAGCTGGAAGGCAGAGGGAAGGAATGGGAAGCCAGATGGAAGTCAAGAAAAGCTTTGCAGACCAGTTTCTAGTTATTCCACACGCACTGAGATTCACCCAACGCCACCAACCCCCACAGCAAACAGGGCAACAATGACTATCCCCGAGACAGAGATCCCTCCCGTGCCTCCATGGCACTGAGAACACTTTACCAAAGACCTGAAAGAAGGGAAAATGCACTCACAGTGATCTTAGTCCCCTTGGCTTTCTTCCCGTGAAAGCTCAGCATGACGATCTCCAGCCCGTGGCTCCCGTAGGTGCCCTTGAAGAGGCCTGGCCTGATGAGGTCCTCGGGGCTGCTGGGGGGGAGGTAGATGCGGCGGTAGGTCAGGCAGTTGCTGTGCAAAATAAAAACATCAGAGAGGTTAAGAGAGAGCCCCTCACCACGAGGGATGTGCTTGTGTTCTGTTTGTGAGCAGCTCTGGGATGTCGTCGAGAGAAGCGGGATCTGTGTTCTCAGTTTAGTGGATTTTCTGGAGTCACTCCCTCCCCTCCCTTCTCTTCTCCCTCCCATCCCCTTGTTAGCACACCAGGAGATTCCTGCAGCAAGGTCACAGTAAACCTCCTCACTCCCTGGGATTTCCAGACAACCCAAGAGTGAAGCATATTTAAACATGTGCTACAGTGAGGTGGCTGCACTCTGAGGTACTCCAGAAGCTTGGAATGATGGTTAAAACCCCCCAATTTCTTGAGGCCTGTAAGATTTCTGCGCTACAAAGCACATTGCTAATATGGGTAATAAGCAGACACTCCTTGGGATCACAGGCATTTGCTCTGTCTTCAAACTAAACACAGTTAAATGACTCAAAAGCACCTCACTGTGCATAGTTTATTGTACAGAAGTTGGAACCTTACTCCTACTGCTGCCACTGCACCTCATCTCTCTGCACAACTGGAGAGCACTGTGTATCCCTGCATGGAGCCTGCAGAGACAGAACACTCCTCTGGCTGTGAAAGCCCATGGAAAACCCCTCATTTTCAGGACAGATGCTCTAATGTGCTTGTGAAATTGCAGCAGCCTCAATACCAAGAGCCGGAGGCCTTACTCATATTGGCTGGTGTAGATGAATTTCATCAAGATGAGCTCTTGCATGTGTTCATGGAAGATGTCTTCCAGAGTCCTTCCCCACTCCTCCCTCAGCCACGTCCTGAATTCCTGCAGCACCAGGAGAAAAAAAAGGGGCCAGATAAGGACATTTCAGTGATGTGCCTTCCCCCTGCCAGCACTTCTCACTGGCAGAGCCACACACAGGGTATATGCTCTGCCAAAGACAGAGGATCAGGGTGGATTTGTGAATAAGCAACTGTTGTGTCCTGGAAACAATCAAGGTGCTCACCCTTCAAAATAAATCACAGGTAGAAGCAATCCACCTCCTCAGAATAAAAGCATAAACATCACCTGTTACTGTAAAGTAGCTCATCTAGTACCCCTTCCTGTCCTGACCTACCTTGCAGTAACTCCTTTGTGTGCCCATGATCTGACTCCTGTGCCCTGTCCTGACATGTCAAACATAGAAGGGGAAGCTTTTGAAAGGCACTGAAGGTTTAGGAGGTTAAATCTGCTGATTTAATACTGATGCATCTAAATCCAAAGGGTGCTTTTAAACCATCTCCTCAAGTACCTCATTCCAGCTCTGATAAGTTAATACCCTGCCATGAGTTGGAGTGATAACAGCTTACACTGAGATAGCAGCCTACCAAGTGATATTCCAAACCTGCCTGCTTTATCTCCCAAAGCCAGATCCTCCAATTACCATAATTCCAGGCACACTTAACAGTGGTACTTTGAAAGTATTAAAGCATTTCTCATCTGCTACAGCACCAGAAAACACTTAACTAACCCTTTCACCCAGCAGACAGCATTCCTAAGTATTTGTCACATGGAACCAGCTGGCAGCAAGCACCAGTACCTGGAACAGGTATTGATGCTGACAATTACAGCTGCACCTTAACAGGCATTTGAGTCAGCTACAGCTGACAGACACAGGATAAACAAGCAAATGAAATTTTAATCCCTCCAGCAAGACAAGCAGTGGGAAGGTGCCCCACTGACCAGCAGGTATTCCAATGCAGCTGGTACTCACTGTCAGGCCTGTGTTTGAAAGATCTTAATTAGTCAGACAGCAATACCACAGAGATCAGTGCCTGGAGGGTTGTGTGATGCACAAGGTGAGCTGCTGTCTCTCTTTGGACAGGTCTGCTCCCAAGAAGGAATGTGTTACAGCATGGGAAAGAGGAGGATGCTGAGGATCAAGGACCACCTTGGCACAGAGAACTGCCTAAAACATTAATCAGCCAGAAGCTCCCAGCCTGGGTTTTCATGTATGTTCAAATCCACAGAAATCAGAAAGGAGAAAAGATCATCTTCCACCTCAAATCAGCTAAGAGCTTGTCTTCAGAAAGGGGACACACAGAGCCCTGGCAGAGCACTCTTACCTCCTGCCTGCCCCCTGACATCCGATGGTGATCTGTCTGGTTGCACTTCGTGGAGAACTCGTCCTTCTTTACAATCTGTAGGTACCAAGGAGGAGAATTTAACAGGTTGCAGAGATGCCTCAGATGAGGTAACTAAGGTGTTTACACAACAAATGTTACTGAATTTGCTACAACAGAGAAATCATTGACACCGAGAGCAGCAGCTGCAGAACAGAGAAATAAAAGCAATAAAACCTCAATGAACTCCAGTGAATGATAGTTTGAATATGCTTCTCTACTTCAACTTAAATAACCTCTCAGGAAGCTCTTCAAAGCATCCCATGTGCTGAGTGGATGCTGCATCACCCTCTCAAGGTCTCACCTTGCAGAGAGCTGCACAGCAGGTCTGTGTGTCTGCCTGGACACATCCACCAGCTGCCCAAGGCAGTTTTACACATCCTTTCCACCCCCCTGTGCACATCCTGGTGCTCCCACCCTCCCACTGTGCTCCAGCCCAATGGAAGACAGCACAACAGCCTCACTGTTCTACTGCCAGGGAACAAACTCAGAGCAGGGAACAGCCCACACAGCTCATCAGACACATAATGACTGTAAAACTGGCATCCACACACACAACGAGGTGGTGAAAGCCACATCTCTGAAACAGAATTCTTCACGGGTTTTTGATGCCAAAAGTGCACACACACTGTCACCCAGGAGAGGTGGTGGTGGAGCTCACCTGGATGTGGCCATTGTGAGGCCCCTTGTGACCATACATACACTCCACTGTGGCACATTTCCTCTCCATGAGGTGAATCCTGAAGAGAGGTTTGAACCTCATGGGATCATCAACGTGAGGGTCATGAGGTGGCAGGTACATCCATCCAATAATGAACAAACCATCCACCTGCAGAGGTAAAGGAGACAAAGCCCATGAGATCAGCCTGGCACAGTTTCTCAGCAGTTTGCAGCAAACTCTGGGGCTTATTCTGGCCCAGGGCAGGAGCTGCAGAACAGCTGCTGCATTTGCAAGTGGCTTTCCAGCAATTAAACCAGACCATATGCAGTCAGAGCACACCCTGGGTGAGGGGGGAGAGGGTTTCTTTACAAGGCTTCCTGCACCACTGGAAAATGATCAGGCCTTTATTGCTGCAAACGACTTAGTGAGGGATGCCTGGAGTGCAGGATCCAGAGGGAGAGACCACCCAGCAAGTCAAACTCTAATTGGTTTGAGAGCTCACGCTGGCAGATATTCCAGCAGACCAATTCTGCTTCCTGTGATTATCCCTGCCTTTTGGACCAGGAATTATTTGGCTCTGTTACTCACAGACAGCACAGGAAGCAACACTGCTGAGAGGCACAAGTGCCAGCCCCCTTCCTGCACTAACAGAATCCTTCCCCTCAGGCCCTGCAATTCCAGAGACAGGGTATTTTTCTGAGACCAGAGCAGTGCCACAGAGGTCACAGTGTCATGTAAGTATTGATGCACTTGGATGCACTTTTATACCAGTTCATGGAACAGAATCTTGCAAAACCCCAAGGCCTCGTGATTTGTTCTGCTCCAACCTGGCAGTTACTGAACCTTGGTGCAAAGAACAAGGGCTTCAGGGAAACTCCTGGCTCAGCTCTCACCAGAAGAGAGTCAAATGTTGTTCATTAAGTGCTCTCCCCAGCAGCACAGAGCTGCCAGACTCCACAGACCTTGCACCAATATCACTCTCCACCTGACACATGACTCTGAGTGAACAGAGTGGGGAACTTCAGGAAGGAGAGGTGTAAGAATACAACTGCAAAACCCTTTGCAAAACACTCAGCTGCAGGCAAAGATAATGCCCTAAGTGATGGGCCACTGCCAAAACCTCTGCTGAAAGGATTCCTGTGCCTGCCACTGGAATATCAGCATTAACCTCTTAAACCAAGCCTTTGCCTTCAACACTGATCATGTTTTCTATGTGCTGTTTGGGGTAGAGCTGAAAAATAAAAGGACTGTCTGGACAAAGGTGGTGATGATGAAAATAATCACACAATCCCAGAATCATTTAGGTTGGAAAAGACCCGTGGGATCATCCTGCCCAATCTGTGACTGATCCCCACCTTGTCCCCCAGCCCAGAGTGCCACATCCAGTCATTCCCAGGACACCTCCAGGAATGGGGACTCCAAACCTTCCCAGGCAGCCCCTTAACAACCTGTTCAACAGTGAAAAAACCCTTCCTGATGTCCAACCTAAAAGAACCCAAGAATCAACCTCTGTGAGCCAACCACTCGCCCGAGGGCTGACTGTTCACACTCCTAAGGGGATGCAAATGGCCAGCAGGTCTGGAAAGCAATAAAAAAGGGCTCCTCAGTCCCCCAAAGCAGAGCCCTGGGAGGAGGTACTCACTCACCACCACGTTCAGCAGTCCCCCGTAGGGCCCGATGTCCGGCTGCCACAAGCCCAGGATGTGTCGGTACCGGTGCAGCACTGGGGGACAGGGAGACACTCCAGTGAGCAAATCAAGACAAGGATTTGGGATTTGGGGGATGAAATGTTGCACACCTGGAAGACCAACACCCCCCCACACACACAGCTGCTTTTGCTAAGGAAAGCTGGTGGTGTCCAACCCCAACCAGGCTGTTCTGGAAGTGAGGTCTCCCACAAGCTCTCACACCATGTTTGTGTTGTTCTCTGCTCCTGGCCTCTGTGGAGGGGCAGAAAACACCCATCTCACCAGGAATTCCCAGAAAACTTAGCCAACACGGTCTCCTTAATGCAAATCACATGATATAACCAGAGCTAACACCAAATAAAGTAACCAAATAAAAGTATCTGCTGTTTCCAGCCACCAAAAATGCACTCGATGCTTCAGACTGCAAAGCAACAGAAAATAAGGAAGGGCAGGGAGGAAGTAAGGAACAGGGAAATTTAAATGTTTGGAAAGCATTTCTTTGCCTCATATGGGCAAATTTGTCTTAAAACAGCCACTGGGAGCACTGGCAAAGCACACAGACCACAGCAGCCCAGGAGATCTGGTGGTGTGACCAGGTCAGCCCTGCTCTTAAAATGTTAAGCAGCTGCATCCCAGCAGTACCCAAAAGCTGCTCCTCAGCCCCCCTCCAAGCCTCCTGCAGCAGGGCAGGCTTCTCTGTCTCACCTCAGAGCCAGGTGTCCCTTCAGTCCCACCTCAACAAAGGACAAGTAGGAACATTTTCAGCAATCAGGAGAAAATGGGTATAACAGAACGATCTTAAACCTCCTCTCATGAGGAAACCTTAACCTGCCTCCAGCCCTGACACAGCCAACCATTCCTTTTGTCCCTGTTCACTTCCTGGCATGACCAATTACCTGCACATGAAGACATTACACAGCCTGGCATTTTGGGCAGGAACAGCAGGATGCAGATTATTTCATGGAGAAGGCAAGAAGATATTCCACTTTCCTTCCCTACAGTGATGCTCATGGCCCACTCAGGAGGCCACAATAACACATTTTAACCTCCAGGATGGGCTTGAAAAATGCCTTTTTGCTTTGCATCCACTTAAAGGAAGAATTGTGTTTCAGTGCAGCTGTTCCACCAGCTTTGTTTCATTAACTGCTTCAGACAGAGAGAACTAAGGAGTGTTTTTACTCCACCAAGGCAGAGAACTTCCACAGAAGTTTAGGACAGCAGGGAGTGATGTCCAGAGCTGCTGCCAGCTGGCCTGGAGGAGCCTTTTTCCTGTGCAGTAAACAGTTTCAGACTGATGGCCTGGTTTCACCCAGGGAACCAAGAGCAGCACAGGCAGCACTGAGACAAATGGGCAAACCAAATTCCCAGCTCAGAAATTACACATTAATAAATGGTTTGTGCCTGAGCTGCTCCACCCACCACAGTCTGCCTCCTATCCTGCCTGGCAGAACTGGTAACAAACAGCTTTTTTTATTTATTATAATTTTTAGGATAGAAAACTAAGCTGTCCAAGAGAGATGAGGATGTCCCTCCTACCCCAGCTCCTGTTGGAAGCACTTTCTGGCTAAGTCCCAGACACAGCCTCCTTCCCCATCCACCCTGACCACCAGGAATCCTGGAGCTGCAAAGGAGGGCAGAGGCCAAAACAATCCCATTCCCTTCCAGCAGTTGCTGAGGGAAGTGCTGGTAGTGGCCAAGGACCCAAACAAGTCTCCAAGGGAAAGCACAGCTCCAGTTTCAAGCCTGGGGTGTCTCTGGGCTCCAGTGAGGCAGCAGCTGTATCCACTGCAGGGAAAAACTGATGAATTCCAGCTCTGGCTCTTCCTGGCAGGAGACAGGATGGATGGACAGTTGCTTTACTTCCTGCCCCTTCAAAAGAAAACAGCACTTGGATCTTTCTCTGAGGTTTTCCTCTGCCTGTGCTCAATCCTGGAGAAGCCTCTTGCCTATCCAAATTTCTGAGCCCACATCCTGCCAAATATCAAGCAAAACCACATCCACTGGATGTTTCAGGACAACCTTCATCCAGACTGGCTATCACACACACTCCACAAGCAGCCCTGCACGTGCTTCAGATGGGAAGGTGGTTTGAATCCAGCCAGGAATGGGCTTGGGAAAGCAGTGAATGCCAAGCTCCCATCAACAGAAGGCCAGGAAAAACCTGACCAGGAAAATCCTGATCCCCTGAAACTCTCCCAGACTCTTGGGATGCAGGAAGGCATTCTAAGCAAGGTGAGCTGGAACAATGTAAGCAGTTGCTGTGCCCAGGTTGGTGATAACTGACCTGCCCATGGAAAGAGCTCAGTGTCAGCCAGGTGGGTTCAAATCCCTGGGGAAAGAGATCTGAGCTCACCTGGCTGAGGCTGCATCAATAGGAATTAGGGAACACTCCCATGGCAAATCCTGGCAACACCACCTTAATACACAGGAGGGGACAAAAAAAGGGAAATGGGCTGTTGCATCTTAAACCACATGGACTCAGAACCACAGAATCATTTAGGCTGGAAAAGACTCCCAAGTCCAACCATCCAAGCTTTTCCCCAAGGAACATAACACATCCCTGGGGAAAAGGGGCACCAGACACCAGAAATTGGGCAGCTCAAGAACTAACAACAGACAGAACAGTACAGAATGTCATTTAAGAGACACCACAAACGTTTGGAGCAACAAACAATCTCCAAAGGAACTCTTCAATTTGAAGCTTGGCTGTGTCTCCCCTTCCCATGCAGCTCTGGAACATGGCTGGGCTGCCAAGCCTGAAGCTTTGTACCAATTCCTGCTGTTTGTCTGCCCCTGGCTCACATTAAAGCTCTCATCTCCCCTGCATGGCCCAGGCTTGGCTGCTTTCTTCAGCACAGATAACTCTGCAGCCTCCACTCCCCCCATTAATGTGCGTGAAAAATGACATTCCCAGCACCAGTGAATTAGTAACTGGAGCCTGCAAAACTCTGCAGTCTCAAAGGAGCACCACAGACAGCTCAACATCCTCCTCTAAATAAATACCAAGCAGTCCTGGCTTCTTTAATTAATTATTAAACTAATCAGTACTTCCCCTCTCCCTCAATTCCTGCTTAACACAGAGCATTCAACTCCAGTGTTTTACTGTTCTTCCCTCAACACAACATTAGGAGGGAGAGCAATTAATTCAGAGCAGCTTCTTGGCTGAGGAAGGCAAATCACAATCTCAGAATGTTTCCTGGAGATGGAGATGGCACTTCAAAAGATTCACTGAGAAGGAAGGGAATCACTATGGGAACATCCAGCATTCTGCACTGGGAAGGGCTGTGCCTCTGACTGCAGCTCACCTGGACCAAGACAAAGCCTTTTAGCAGTTCAAAGCTTATTTAGACTTGGTTTTGGGAGGGTACCTGAATACCTTATCAGAAGGGAATTCCTTATCAGAAAGGAAGCAGCAAACACAGCAGAGTGTTTCTGTTCTGTGAACAGAGACACCCCTTTTAGAATAGTGTCCTGACTGGGTGCTAACTCAGCCCCCAGCCAGGACACTTTAACTCAGCTCCCAGCCAGGACACTGTTCTAACTCAGCCCCCAGCCAGGACACTGTTCTAACTCAGCACCCAGCCAGGACACTGTTCTAACTCAGCACCCAGCCAGGACATTCTAACTCAGCACCCAGCCAGGACATTCTAACTCAGCACCCAGCCAGGACACTGTTCTAACTCAGCACCCAGCCAGGACACTGTTCTAACTCAGCACCCAGCCAGGACATTCTAACTCAGCACCCAGCCAGGACATTCTAACTCAGCACCCAGTCAGGACACTGTTCTAACTCAGCCCCCAGTCAGGACTTTCTAACTCAGCACCCAGCCAGGACACTGTTCTAACTCAGCACCCAGCCAGGACATTCTAACTCAGCCCCCAGTCAGGACACTGTTCTAACTCAGTCCCCAGTCAGGACATTCTAACTCAGCTCCCAGTCAGGACTTTCTAACTCAGCACCCAGCCAGGACACTGTTCTAACTCCAAGCACCTCACAGCCACCCCCCTCACTGCCTGCCCTGCTCACAGTCACCCACAACTCCACCACACAAGGGAAAGAAGTGACTGCTGGCACGTCCCTGCTGCCCCCAGGTGCAGCCCAAGGCACAGCACACTCCATGCAGCAGCCCCTCGTGCTCAGTGCAGGAAGCAGCAGGAGGTACGTACGGCAGGTGTAAACATCTCTGTACTCCATGTGCTCGTAGTCGGGAAGGATTTTCATAAAACGCCCCGACTTCACCCGTGGGTTTATACCTGAACAGACAGAGCAGGGTCAGTGCCAGCAAACTCTGCTCCACTGCATCCAGCACCAAGAGTTGGATGGATCTGGACTGACCCTGCAGGGAAGTCCCAACTCGCTTTTGGCTTCACGTTGTTTCCATCAGCTTCGGTCTTGGGTATGGTCAGGATTTCTCACACAGGACTTGGTGTGTTCCACATTCCCACAGACACTGTCCCACATTCCCACTGACATTTACAAAAGCATTCAGTGGATTCCAAGCAGAGCCAAGGTCCCCAAACTCTGCACTGCTGCCTCAAGAAAACCAAGTCACTCCATGGACAGCAGCCCAGGCCTTGGATTAGTTCTGCTTTCCAGCACTTCAGCTCAGCTCCCAGGTTTCCCACACTGCTTCTTACAGAAGCACATTGGATGGAAAAGTCCATGAGTCCTGCCAGTAGGAAAAATTAAGCCCTCCCAAATTAATGCCTCTGCAATTAAAGAGGTTTATGGAACAGCAGAGAGAATGGGGTGGCACCGCCAGGAAACTGTTGCACTGAGTGTCTGTGACAGGGCAAAGGGATGGATCTGAGCAGGAGAGCCCAGATGGTGCACCCTGGAAGCCAGGAAGGGCTGCCAAGCATTCCAGCTTTGGAGTAACCATCACTAGCTGGGATTGCTGGATGGACAGGGACAACGACCTTGCACAATAATGTAATAAAGGCCATCCCAGAGGTGGTTCTCACACGCCAAGTGTGACTCTGCTAATGGATGCCATGGGTTTGGAAACTACTTTGGTGCAAAGGAAGGCTGGAAACACGTGTAAGGCAGATCTGCTGATGGTTATTACATCAACAAACTGATCAGATTCTGGAAATCCCTCAAGCTGAAAACAGTGTGAGTGTTTAGGGAAGTGTCACACAGACCTGCCCTCTTCTCATTCCCTGGGTGACATCCTGGGATGGAGGGACACCACTGTCCTGAGCCACTGAGGCCATTTGTACATACAGCTTGTTTGTAAAACACACTGAGTATCACTTTAATATATCCAAAAAATGGAAGGACTGTAGTGAAAAAGAACTACAGGTCTTGAAGAGATTTCTCCCAGTTAAAAGTGGCAATGCAGAATTCTCTGAGCTGGTCTGTGCTGTATGGATGTCACCACACCAGTGCCACACAAAAATAAGGGGTGAAATGGGAATTAAGGGAGGCCTCAGGTGTTAGTGAGACTTTTTTGTGGACATTCAAGTGCTGGCTGAGCATCACTCAACCCTCCCACCCAGGAAAACCAGGCAGTTTCATTCCCAGTGTGCTAACAGCTAAAGGCAACTAATAGGTGATCAAATAATTCTCCTGTGGATGCTCAGCAAGTCTATTAAAGATGAGACTCAAACCCTTCTACCTGTTCCTCACAGCATCAATGCTTGAGGGCCTCATTGCTCCAGGGTTCAGGAAGGGCAGAATCTCAGCCAGATTTTGGGGCTGCAGAGCCTACAGAGACCTCTCAGGATTTGTTTCAGGAAGCAGGAGCTCCTTTGAGCAGCCAGAAGCCACAGCTCAAGTGCTGCAGGTTCAATCTTGGGGTTTCTCTCCATTTAGCCCTGGTTTCCCTCACCCAGAGATGCTCCCACCCCTCTCTCCTCCAGGCTGTGCACATGCCTCAAGAAGGGGATCCCACAGACATTCCCAAACACCCTGAGACCTCTGCCAGGCTCTCTTCCCCCAGGAGCAGCCCAGAGGAATGTTCATCCCACTCTCCTGTGGCTGTGTCCTTTCACTGAGATCAGGGCTCACAAAAAATACCCATTAATTCCTCAGTGAGACCTGAAAGCGGGCAAAACAGGATGAAACCCCCTCACCAGACTTTATTATGGAGTCAAATTGCACATTCTTTTCCCACCAAAGGACTGGGGAGGCACAGAAATCCCAACTCTTGGTATTAAAGAAACCTCCAAACACACCAACTTCCCAGATGAAACCCCCTGCCAGCAGCAAGCCTGGCAACTCAAGGCATCAAAGTTTAATAAACACCCAACACTGGTGTGCTCTCAGAGCTGGCACTGAGGACATGCAGGGTTTATTTGTCAGCTTTGTCACTCACGTTTGGCGTAAACATCTCGACAGGACACTCCTGTGATCTCCAATTTCCTCAGGTTTTCACAGACTCCATATTCTGCAACAACACAGAGAAAAGGGGATTGGTACCCAGGGGCTTGGTATGCACAGCCTGAGCAAACCTGGGGTGTGCCCAAAGCAGAGCAGGAATCTTATTTCTGCTTTAAAAAAACCCAGAAAACTAGATGTGACTTCATTGCAGGATCCACCACGTCCCGCAGCTGCTCACACCTCGAGCAGAAGGAGTGTGAAATGTGGGAGGCAGCCCCATTCCAGCTGGGATTGAATGCCTGTTTAGATCAAATCATGGCTGTGTGTACTAATTATCCACTCCCACTGAGGGACCCAACAGGGAAAACTGCTTATTAGGATCCCAAAGAAAAGGTCACAGACTTGAAAAAAAGAATGAAATGGAGACATAAACCAGGCATCAGCATGTACAAATATGGTTACACTTGAAAGCAGATCAGATTGGGGAAGGGCTGTTGTAGAGTGAAATGCCTTTGATTGTTACAGAACACCCTGAAAACAAAGCCAGTCAGAGAGCCCAGAGCAGCTTTGAAGCAGAAAATGAGACTCTCTCCTTTCATTTTCAGGAAGTCAATGTCAAACTTCTAAGAAACTTCAAAAAAAAAACCCCAAAATAAAAAAAAAAAGGCAATGTCAGAAATCCTCAGAAAATCAGAGGGAGGAAATGAGAGGAGGGAAATCCCAAAAAATCATCAGCAACAAAATAACACCCTTTCTGTAGTGACCTGGATAGATCCCAGAATGGAAAACTGCCCTCCTGGACATCACGGACATCAACAGCATGGATCAAACACCAGCAGCACAAACACCTGCCAGGTACCTGACACAAAATGTGTCTGTGGAGACCCTCAAACCATTAAACATGAAACTTGTCCTTGAACTAACAGTGGGCTGTGGCTGCAAATGAGGACCCATGGCTCATATACAAGGAAAGCAGAAGTTTCCCTGAATTAATTCAACCTCCTCCTGCCCACAAATGCACTTCCAGGATGATAAAGCACACACAGGAACAGTGTGGTTTGGAAAAGGCAGCTTTTCATGGAAATGAACACAAGACATGGGAGATTAAATCAGGCATTGAAGGTGTTTTGCTGCTTTGGAAAGAGGATCCTGCTCAAACAGCAGCTCTGGGGATCATTTTTCCCCAAAGCCTTTTCCCTAAATCTGTAAATCACTCCAAAAACCAGGGATATCCACTGGAAGGTTTTCTCCAAACAGGAGGGGAAGGGATTTGGCACCAAATTTCTACCCCAGTTTCACCCAAGTGCCCCTGATAACCTGCAGGGAAATTTTATGAAAGCCAAGCCACTACTGAACATCCTTCCACTACTCAAATCCTTCCTGGAAAGATTCAAGATTTTCCCAAGGAATACCAAATTCCCTTAAAAAATAAAACAAAAATTCAAGACTTCTAGGTGAGAAATCCTTATGAGATTAGGAGAAAGAGTTACCAAGAAAAAAATAACCTCATCTTAGTGTGGTTTAACACTTGTTTTAGAACTAGTTCTTGTCTTGTTTGGGTCAACAAACAACTAAGGAGTGAAAATGCCACAGTGATGGCAGAGCTCCATAAGTGGGAAAAGTCACTCTTTTGGCTCACAGTGCCCTAAAAAACCCTCCAAATCCCACCAGCAAGAAAGCTGGCCATCTCTTTTTAACCCAGAAGAGGGAAATAAATTAAGAGAAACTAGAGCTTCAAGGGAACCACAGGAAAATAAAACTGATCAGGTTTTCTTTACAGAGAATAGAAAACCTTTTCCAAGAAAGCTTTGAAGAGCTGGAGCTTCCTGGAAAATTCCACTTCAGTGTAATTAAATCTATTTTAAGGCAACACATCTCGGTGAGTGAAGTGTTTTTTAGGAGTTAATAGTCACAGGAACTGTTAGAAAATGGATACTTCCTCCTGCTTCAAAGGCAAGGCTGCAAACTGGTTTTCAAGTTCCCAGTTGGACCAGCTGGAAGGGCTGTTGGGGTGGGTTTACAAGGAGTGCTTGGGATTTAAAGGGCTTGGAAAAGCAGCCTCCACTTCTCATCATCTGCACTAAAACCTTGCAAGTGTCACTCAATCCCTGCCCAGCTCTCAGAACTTCCAAGGCTCACATTCCCCTTTTCCTCCCTGGTTTAAAAACCAAACAAGGCTCTTCTCTATCCCAGGGAAGAAGCCCTGTGCTCACATCCAAGGCCAATTCCTGCTTTTTTTTTTTTTTTTTCCAGACAGCAGGAAATTGGGATGTCTGGCAGAGCTTTGCACCCTCTCCCATTGCTGAACTTCCCCTGTGTCCTCCAATTATTCCTGGATTAATGGATGTCCACAAGGCTGGACATGGAAAAGAGAACAATGAACCCCCCTGGATTATTCCAGAGACCACAAAAACAGGAGATTCTCAGGTCAGCACCTCTGGAAGACCAGGTTGGACAAGTCTGGAACCAAATTCTTGTTTCCAAAGGCTGAACTATCAGATTAAAATGCACCAAAAATCCTCCCCAAACCCAGGTTTGTAGGCACCACTCCTGTGTGGATTCCTTGGAGCCTGGAGAGAGGCTGAGCTCCATCCAGCAGCCCCCTCAGAGTGCACAAACCCCATTTCCACTTTTCCCACTCTTCTCCACAGGCAGTTCTTTCCATCCAACCTGAAGGTCAGGAACTTTTTAACACCTTGGCTGACATTTTCCAGCAGGTCCAAAAGCTGTTGGGGGTTGTTTTCAACCCTCTCCAGCCAATTTCAGAGCTGTTTATTCTGCATTTACTGGTCTGTTCTCAGGAGTGCTGCTGCTCTTGCCCTGTTCTGGTTTAAAATGAAGGCAATTACCATTTAAAATGGACTATCAGGTGTTAATCAAGGTAGGTCAGGCCACCAGCCAGGGTGAAATGGGCTCTAATTCTGCTCCTGCTGCAGAGATCAGCAGCCTCCTATTTATAGAAACCCTGGAAGTGACTGCAAACCCTCTTCTTGCCAAGGAAGCAATTCAGAGACATTGTTTACCCCAAACAGTTGCAATGATAAAAGGACAAGGTCCCAAACAGTCCCTGTCAGTGTTACACAACTCCTGGTCCCTCCCACTCCACTTTCAGGCAGCAAAGACCTCAGGACACTTGGAATCATCACATGTTTCCAAGAGAAACCTACAGCTGAGCAAGACTCCCCAGACTGAGTGTCCCATCCAACCTGGGACACAGCCAGGCTTCTTTTTTCATCCAGCATTGCTCCTGTCCAGGATGGAGGTGAAAAAACAGCCCAGACAAAGCACTGCAACATCAGCTGTCCTCTCAGAGAAACTCCTGTTTTAATTTCAGGATGGTCTCTCTTGGCTCTTGGCTGCTGTGGAGAACACAAGGAGCTGACAGGAATTGCTCACACTGCACCAGGAGCAGCCCAGGAAGTCCAGGGGAGGAACTGCTTGGAAAAAGCAGGACTGGTTAAAGGATTGAAGCATCAGGTTCACAGATGTAGCAAGTTTTTCAGCCCCTGGTGCATGAGATCTTCCTCAGCCCCAGCAGCCTCCCAGTGCTTGGAATGGATGGACTGGGAAACTTGAGGAAAGAATTAAGATTTGGTTTATGCACCTCTCGGGTGCATAATTACATTATTAATTTAATTACATTTCAGCTGAGCTGCTGGACATTTCTTTATCTACTGGCTACAAAACCCAAGGAGCAGAGAGGAATTTGAGACATAAATGCATTTCCCCATCAGGCCTCATTTAGTGGCTCTTCCACGAGATAACCAAGCCTGAATTTAAGACTTATACATGTTCCTATATAAGCATTTTGCCAGGTCCATAACCTATTAAAACAATTAATCAGTGGAGTTTTGCAAGCCATTCACTGAACACACAAACACCCCTGAGGGCTCTGTGTCACTACAGGAGTGTAAGGAAAGAATTAACACCGTTTCATCAGCCTGTCTCCCAAAAACAAAGCTAAATTTTTGGGGTAATGCTGAACTAAGAATGTTCTGGTCTTGTCCAAAGGCACGAATTCATTCCTGCAAGGCTTCATGGATTCCAACAGATCCCACTGCAGGCAGCCACTGCCAACCCCAAATCCTTCACGGTATTAAAAACAGCAAACAGACAACAAGAAAATACACATGACTTCATGTGCTGGCAGCAGGAGCCCCTGGCAGGATCACAGCGCTGGGAATGATGAGGAGCACAGCCAGACAGACCTGGGAGGGTGGGACAGGCACTGCATTCACACACAGGGGACAAGGAAGAGGATGAGGAGTAAGGAGTGAGAATCGCAGCCTGGAAGAGCAGGGCTGAGAAAAATCCACCCCCCAAAGCACCAGGGGATGCACACCCCCCCCTGGAACCCTGCAGGCTTTCCCCAGGCCCGCCCTCCTGCAGGGTGCCCCCTGCTCCCGAAGGCTCCGGGACCCCCGGGGGCTCCTTTCCCCGCCAGGGCAGCCCCATCCCGCAGGGACTGAGCATCCCCTGCCCCCAGCACCCCACCCTCAGGACATCCCACACGGAACCAGCCTCTCCCAGGGCCTGTCCCCACCCCGGCACCCCCAGGGGGACACCCCCGGCCCGACGCCCTTGGCCACATGTCACCCCTGGGGCACCAAGTGCCACCACTCCGGGACAGCGCCCGGGGAGCGCCCTGTTCTCCTCGCCGCACCCACGGAGCCCCTGTCAC
>VXBA01000261.1:231729-287099 GCA_013399895.1 Serilophus lunatus
GGGGGGGGGCGAGCTGTGGGCTTGGGGTGGCGAGAGCTGCTGGTCACATCATCCAGGATCGACTGCGGGGAACATCCCCCCCTCTGTATGTGTGTGTGTGTATATATATATATATAAAAATATATATATGTGTGTGTGTGTGTGTGTGTGTGTGTGACAGGAGCCGGGCCTGCCCGGTGCCCGGCGGCCTCTGCAGCGGCGTTAAAGCTGCGCTCGGAGGGATCCCGAGCCCGGGCGGCTCCTGTGCCCTCCTGGCTCTGGCGTAATGACGGCTGGGAGAACGAAAGGAGCCCCTTGGGAGGAGGACGAGCCCCGGTGGAGCGGTGCCGGGGGCTCCGTGTGTGCCCTGCGAGAGGGTAACGAGAGCTGGCAGCGTAACCTATTTCTGCCCCAACTGCGAAATCCCCTGCGCGGGATGGAATTGGTGGAAGTAATTGATCCAGATTTTCCTTTCTTTCTGCCTTTGGGTTAAAGTCAAGCTGCTTAAGGGAGCTTTGCGATGCGCCCACCCTTTTCCTTGGCCGTTGTGTAAACGCGAGCCGGTTTCCCCTGTGCATTGAAGCGGGGACGGAACAAGGTCTGTGTTTACGCTGCCCCTTTTTTCGGAGCTTTCCAAAAGTGTTGCTGACCCCATTGCCTGTCAGCAGCCTTGTGGGGCAGGTATTAAGTTCAGCTAGGATGGCAGCCAAGCAGTTGCCACTGCAACTAATGTCGTCAGAGAGCTGTGTTTATCTGTGCCTGGCTGAGGCCTGGCTTTGAACACGCCGCATGCAATAATCTCCATGATTTGTCCTCTTCGTGTTCCTCCTCCTCCTCCAGGGACTTCTAAATAACATTGCAGGGAACAAACCTGTTTTAGCTGAAAAGTTTCCCTGACCTCTCTCTCTCTCTCTCTCTGTGCTTGGTCTCACTGAGTCCCCGTGTCTCTGGTGTTTCCTGGTTAATCTTAAAAAGCGTTTTAATGAGGTGGAAACCTCTGCCCTGGGAGCGCTGCGGGGCGGGAGGGCTCTGCATTCTCCTGCCCTGAGCGCTGCTCGATTCGCCTCCAGCTTCAAACCCTGCCTCACGTGAGCTGCGTTTCCTCGTGGGAAGGTGCAGGGAGGGGTTTCATGGAGACACAAACACGGGCTGGTGGAGACTGGGTGATGTCAGTGCTGAGCAATGGCACAGGCAGTGAGTGTCCTGCCGTCGGCATTCCAGCCGGGAGCTGGGCTGGGTGCCTGTGCCCTGAGCAGCACCTCTGCCTTGGCAGGTGTGTGTTTGTGTGTGTGTTGGAGCAGTGATGCAACACTAAAGCACCTCCCTGGGAGCTGTTTGTGACTTGGAGATGAGCCTGGAAAGTCCCTTCGTGCTGCAAAGAGCTGGAGGGGTTAACATTGAGTTCACTGAATCTGAAAGCAGGCAGGGGGTAGAGCAGCCTCTGAAAGCAACAGGCCTGTTTACTGTGCCTCGTGTGCTTTAGCCTGGGTCACGATATCTGTTCTATTAATATTTCTGTCTGAGGAGGGCTGAACTTTATCAGGAAAACTGGCATGGAGGGGTCTGAAATACTCAGGTACCCCAGAACCTCCTGCAACAATGGGTGAGGCAGAGTCAAAATAACCCTGGAATTCGGTAACAGGAGAACACCCAGAGAAAGCTGAGGCTGCCAGTCCTGGGACTGCAATAATTGTTGACCGTTTCCTCTTCTGGGACCTCACAGAAATAGCACAGGGGGGGTTGTTCAGGCGTTTACTTGGGTGGTGTAATTTGAGGCCGTGAATTTATGAGGTTAAGTGTCTGCCTCAGTGGGCAGAAAGTGAAGGGGGTGGGGAGGAAACGACCTCCTTTAACACTTTCTAGGAGTGTCAGGCAGGTGCACACACCACTTGTCACCTTGGGTTAAAGAGCAGAGGATCAGCTGTCACCGGAGAGCTTGTGCTCCTGACACTGCTGTCCCATTTGGAAGCTCCTTTGCCTGAATTTCCTGACACAGTATCCCTCTTTTCACTGTTAAAGAAACAGGGGAATAACACCATTAACTGGGTGTTTAAACAGATTTTTTTTTTGTTTTGTAATCTCTTGCAGAGCAAAGAGTGGAAGATGTACGACTGATCCGAGATCAGCACCCCACTAAAATACCAGTAAGTGCCAGTCCTTTCTAGTTTTCCCTTCAGCTTCCAGTCTCATGTTCTTTTTGAGCAGTTAGAAAGGGCTGTCCTGAGGGGAGCAGATGGAGGTATGGCCGTTTGGGTTTCAGGGATGTTCTCAGTGGCACAAGGTGCTGGGGGAAGGGCACTTGCTGCTGTGTTGCAGTTTTGTGTTTTAGAAAACCACAGCCCAGCTGAGCTCTGAGATCCTCCTGAGTGCTCAGCTCTTCTCTCTCAGTGGTTTTCTTCTCCAAAAGAAGAGTCTGCAGATGCTCACCAAGAAGTGCAGAGGCAGATGGTAGACTTGATCATTAATCTGGGCTGAGGACAGAAATGCTGCTCTTCTGGGAAACAGGCCTGTGCTGGAGGTCTCCAGGAAAACCCCTCCAGCCCACCCCCGATGGGTTAGCTCTCACCTTCTCACTCTTTAGCTGCTCAGCTCAAAATGCTGCCTCAATCTGTATTTTCTTTCATTTGTGGCATCCTCATGCAAAGCAAAGCATCCCAGGAAGCAAAAGGCACGGATTGTGTTCTGGCTTTGGTGAGTTCCACAGCAGGGAGAACTTAATTGGACCCTCATCCTTGGGCTCTGTGGTGAGAGCTGGTGGTCCCTGTGCTTGGAAATTCTCCTGTGAACCAACCTCTGCAAACTCTCCCCAGTCCCTGAGCAAGTTCAGACAGAAGCCACTGTAGAAACAGAAACCAAAAGGGTTCCAGCTTTCCTTTGGCTCTGAACTCCTTCCCCTTGGAGCTGCTGCTGCTCTTTTGCTGTGCAGCTGGGCAGGGGAACAAGTAGCACTTTATAGCAGAGATTTTCTGACTTTTTTTGGGAAGGTTTCATTTTCCCAAAAGGGCCTTTTCCTGACAAATCTATTTCCTGCCCAAGATTGCTTTTTCACTCACCTTCCACAGCCCACTTGGCTGTAGTCCCCAGCTCTGACCACAGATTGAAAGCTGTTGATTTAGGGCAAAACTCTCATTTTAACTCAGCCATGGACAGATCAAGAGCAAAAATTCCAAGGTGCCAAAGGAACTTGCTGGACCTGTGGTGATGCAAACTCCCAGCTATCCCACTAATGACCTGCCTCATTATTGTCATTAGCAGCTCTGAATAAGATGCCAGTGTCACACTAAACAGTAAATCCCTCCTCTGCTGTCAACATCCTTCCTCCTGCTGGTGGAAATACCTGTTGCTTATGGCCTGACTTCTTAAAAATAGTCTGGTTTTGTCTCCCAGAAGGAGCCAGCCTTTATTTAAACTGATGGAAGGATCTTTCTGTGATATCATTACATTGGCTTAGTGTCTCTTCACCTGTGCAACTTCTTCACACCAACCCCAGCCAGACTCTGGGAGCATGGAAAGGATCCAAGGGACTGGTGTCACGTAGCTCCTGCTGATTTCAACCCAACAAACCCCACGTGGCTCTGGAAACAGGAGCACACCAATCCTGAGATCATTTCTTAAAAGCAGGAACTATATTCAGTTGCTGGGCAGAGTGTTCCTTAAATTGGGAAATCTGCAGTTTCTCTGAGAATGAAGTGGTTACTACATTCCAGTCCTAACAGAATTCCTGCTTCCTGAGCTTGCTGTCTTGAGGGAATTCTCTCCTTGGTTTGGAAATTTGAGGGTTTATACCCTTCAAAAGTAGCTTTTCCTTGTGCATTAGAGTAACCATGGAAGGGGAATGTAATCTGCAGGTGTGGGTCTTAGGAGAGATGGCCTGAAACTGGAGAAATTCCAGTGGGAACTGCTTGAGCTGGCAGACTTGTGCAGCAGCCCCAGCCCCTGGTCAGGCACGGCAGTGTGTTAGAGGGAAGTGGGCTTGATCTTTCCTTGGGTTTCCTCGTTGCTGGGTAAGTCAGTGCTGGATGAAACTATTCCAGCACAGGAACTGCTCTAAACCAGCACTGAAGCTGTGGATGTAAAACCCCTCTGTGTTATCCCTCTGTGCAAACACAACAGGGGAGCACCTGAAGATAATTTAATTATAGAAATATAGAATTGTTTGGGTTGGAAAAGACCTTTAGATCAACCAAATTGTTCCTTTTCAGGCTTGAGATGCTGAATTGACAAATGAAGGGAAGTGGAATTTGGAGAGGGGGGAGACAAGGGCACCAGACCCTGTTCCTGCCTCTCACATCTGCTCCTTTCTTCTTGTGTTTCTTCTTAGGTGATCATTGAAAGGTACAAGGGAGAGAAGCAGCTTCCAGTTTTGGATAAGACCAAGTTCCTGGTGCCAGATCATGTCAACATGAGCGAGCTAATCAAAATTATCAGGTGTAGTATGCAGGGGTTTCACTACATCAGCCCTGCACTGTGGTGCTCTGCCCATTCCCCACCTGCTGTGTGCACTTGGGAACTCTAAGTGGGAAATCCTTCTACTGAGCACCAGGACAAATCCAGGAGAAGGTGCTTTCCCTTCAGCTTTGATGGAAAAAACCCACTCTGAAAAGAGCTGAGCTTCCAAGAGAAATAACGGGTTCCCAGAGCTGTAGGAGGGAGTCTGGGGCTCTGAATCCCTGTCTGACATGGGGCCTTCTGGCCCAGGGCTCCAGTGCTTCCTGCTTGGTTATTTTGGGATCCTTTCTCAGTGTTGTGCCATGGAGTCCCTCTCTGGAGTTCCTGCCTCTTCCCACCCACTGGGAAGGGGTTTGGGCTCGTAGCCAGAGCTGCTTAGGGATGCTGTTGGCAGCCTTTGATTGGGAAAGGAGGTTTCCCTCAGTGGAAAACACCAGCTCAGGACAGAGTGTTTCTGCCCTGGCTGTTTGCACAGGCTGCCTTGAGCTTGGCTTACAGAAAGGCAAAGGGAAACCGCCTCAGTGTGGAAGTTGTGTGGTCAAAACTGTGGTCAGAAGTTATGCTAGAAGTGCCTTCCTGCTGCCTCAGCAGGACTGGGGGAGCAGGGAGTTCTCCAACAGTCACTGGGGAGTGAGCAGCAAACCAGAAGTTTTGTGTTTTGTCACAGTGTATCAGGAGCTGGTTTGTGGCTGTGGAAACTGGGAGTTGTCCAAGGTGTCCAAAAACTGTCCCAAGCCAATCCCAGCTCCTACATGAGAAAGAGAGAGAGGGTTTTGGAGGCAGGAACCAGGTGGCTCAAGTCTTCCAGAATTTCTCAGGAACACCAAAGGCCCTGAGCAAAGAGGTTTAACTGCAAGCTGGAGGATTTTCCCACATTTTATCTTTGGCTTTACTGTTAATAGATAACTTGGTAGCAGCTAGACTTGGGCCTCAGCCTGCTCCAGTGGTGTCCAGCAAAGCCTGTCCTTCCCAGCCCTTGGAGAGCTGCTGCCTTCCCTTGGAGCCTGGTTTTGGAAGTGTCTCTGTCCAGGGCTGTGGCTGGGAGCTAAATAAATCCTTGTTTCCAGCTGCTGCTGCCCCTCAGCAGTGAGTGGAAGCAGCAGGAAGCTCTTGGGATCTGTTCTTTTCCTCCTTTTTTTTGGTTGCAGCTCCACAGACTCGACTTCCTCTTGCTCACTTGCTTTATCAAGTGGCAAGGGAGCTCCTCTCTGCAGAGCTGCTCTCCAGGAGGCAGTTTAGCAGAAATACCCATTTCCCCTCAGCTGGAATGATCAGTCCGAGGGAAATGTGGGAATGAGCAGCTCTCTGTGCCAGGCAGGCTGTGCAGCCCGTGGCTCTCCACCCTCCCCACTGCTCCTGGGAGGGAGGAGGAGAGGGAGCAAGAAGCTCCAAGGTTAAACTCAGGCTCTTACAGAGCTGGTGGCAAAGTGAGTTTACAAAGTTTCCCCAGGTTTTTGCAGGGAAGCTCTGTCCACCCTCCCCATCTTCCCATGGATCTCTGGGTTTCCATGCCACTGAGAGCCCCCAAGGCCCTGACTGTTTGCTGGTTGTACTGGCATCACCTCGGCCTCCTCCCTGTCCTTCCATTTTCACAGAGCATCGCTTTTCCCACGAGCAAAGGATCTGCCGGTGGATCCACCTGGCTGCATTTAATGGCTGGATGTGCTACAGCTTCGGGGTGGGCAGGGCTGGGCGGGGACACCCGGGGAAAGGCGTGGAAGGAGATGAGCTTTAAGATCCTTCCCCCCCAAAGGAGGCTGTGGGAGGCCTGTCCTTTGCCACCCTCTGTTAACCCAGCGCTCCCTCTCCCAGGCGACGCCTGCAGCTGAATTCCAACCAGGCCTTCTTCCTGCTGGTGAACGGGCACAGCATGGTGAGCGTGTCCACGCCCATCTCCGAGGTGTACGAGAGCGAGAAGGACGAGGACGGGTTCCTGTACATGGTCTACGCTTCCCAGGAGACCTTCGGGGCGCCGCCCTCCGCCTAGGACACGCCCAGGAGTTGGGTTGTCCCTCGCCCGTCACCCCCCCCACTCTTCCTCCCACACAAACACACACACATACACACACACACACACACCCACCCACCCCCAGGGAAAGAACCGGGTGTCACCTCCGCTCTCAGTCCTTTAGCGTAGTGTTGCTTTTTTAGCAGGTGTCTCATCTCACCTCGCCTTGTTTGTGACTATTAAACAGTACAGACGAGCACCTCCGGCTTTGAAAGCTGCTGTTGATGATGTTCCCGGTCCCGGACCTGCCGAAAGGAGCCCAGCTGTGCGTGTGGCACTTGCAGAGAAAGGGACACTCGATTGACTTTGAACAAGCAAACAGGCACCGGGGAGGAGCTCAAGTGTTTGCTGCAAAAAACCCTCCCTGCGATTCCTTAAATTTTACTATTTTTTCTTAATGGGAAGGTTTCTCATGAGAGCAAATGCATTTTAATGTTCCAAAGGGGAGCTTTTTGTCTCCTGCAGCTCCATCAGATGGTGCTGCAGGGAGTTGAGGCGAGTGCTGGGGGTGAGCTGGGGGAGGACAACTCCCTGTCTCCGGTTTTTTGGGCACCGCACACACCTCGGGGCGGTGCCGGTTTCTGGAATCCTCATACCAAACACCACAGCTTTATTGTAGTTTTTAGCAAGTGTCTGACTGTAAAAATACACACCCGGACAGGTCACTGGGAAAGCAACTCCGGTCCGTTACCAATTTCCCCGTCCCCGCGTGTTCTCTGAGCTGCCTCCCAATGATCCAGCTGATCGTTCCTCCTTCCCCCCCCCAGCCTGGAGGTTTTGTCACGCCCTTCCCGGAGGCTCAGGGAGCAGCAGCTCGGGGCGAGGAGCCCAACGAAGTGTTGGGAAGCTCCAGGGCTGTGCAGAGTTCTCCCGTAGGACAAACCTGTGTTTCCCTCCGGTGGTGGTGGCTGAGGTTCCGGCGGCTCCGGGGTGTGTGCACTAAACTCCGTGTGGCTCCGGGAGCTCCGAGGGGGGAGAGAAGCAATACTACTGCGTCTGGCACTCACCACGTGTGCTCCACCCCTGCATGCACCTCCTTCCCAGGGCCCACCGCCCCTTTTTTATTGTCCTTTGTGTTTTTACTCCCAACTTTTCGATGCAGCTTGTTCTCCGTTTTAGTTTTTGTTTTCGTGTAAGAACTCGTTTAACTCATAACTGACAACTGTACTTGTAATTACGACGTGATCGACTGATATTCCTGTAAAAATGTTGCTTTTTTAAAATTAATACAGTGCTGATATGGATGGATTACATCCCAACTTAAATAGGGCTTGTGTGGTTATTCCTAGAACTTTCTGAAAGGGAGGAGACAGCAAAATCATAAATGGAATGATAAAAATAATTCCCTGCTGATTGCCAAGCTGGAGAAGCCCCCACACAGCTGAATCCTCTCTAAATGAAAACCAATGCCAAGGGAGTCTGTTTAACTCTTTATTTTCCATACATTAAATTTACTCAGATAAAAACATTCTAAAAATGTACAATTTAACTTTTAACAAAGTATAATAAAACATAAAAATCCCAATACCAGAATACTTGACATTTACAATTCAAAATCAAATTAGCTGAATATTAAATATTTACAAAACTATTTAAAATATTTATAAAGTTACATGCAGAATTTTGTAATACTAGAAGTGATCGAAGTAAAAGAAATGGCTCAAATGGAGCAGGAATTTCCTTCATTCCTAATGGAAAGTTATGTCCAAGAGAAGCTGTTAATCTGCACTTGAAAACACACGGGATTTGCTTTCTGCTTCAGTACCAACACGGTTCTGGCGTGGGCAGGAAAATGTCGTTTTCAAACGGGTCATTCCAAGGGTTTCTCCCAAGAGCTGTGGGGCCTCACCCGACCCGAGGGATTCCTCCTCTCACGAAAGCTCCGGTCAGGGCGTTTCTGCCCAGATTTGCTCACACGCCTCCTGTCTCACGGGCGGGTTTCAGGGGGCAGCACTGCCCTGCCAGCGCCACACGCGGCTCATCCCGGGGCACCAGCGAGCAACGGGAATTCGGGGGATGGCCGAGGTCTGGTTTTGGAAGTCTGGTGCTTAATTTGCCAAGACTTAACAGCCACGGTAGGAAAGAGGTTTCACAAAAATTAAACCCCAGTTTTGACAAACACAGGAACTTTAGTAACGGTTTAAACAGAGTTTTAAATAAGGGTGGAACTCTCTGATTGCTCGGGTCCCTCCTCCCTCTCCCCTCTCCTGCGGTTGGGTCAAGCCCAGCAAATTCATTAATGCTGAATTCACAGGGGGAGGAGGAGGAGCTGGCTGGAAATTCCATCCTATTTCGAGTCTTTCCATCAGCACATGGAAAAAGCAGCTAAAACTGCACCACAGGCCCTTCCCTCCCTCGGGAAAGGCTCCTGCTGACTTCTCACCCCCCTGCAGGAGATCACTGGGGATTCCCTTCCCTCCAGCACTAAAAAATCATTCCTATTCCTCAGTGAAATCTTTCAGGAGAACTAATTCCTTTGTCCCCTTGTAGGACAAAGATAAGGACTAAATAACATTCCTTGAAATCTCCATCTCTCGATGTACCAAAAAAAAAGGGTTTAAGAACTGGTTCCTTCAGGCAGGCCAGCTGGAACTACCATTCCCAGCCAAGCTGCCTTGCTATTTTTCAGGGGAAAAAGATGGATTTGTGCCTTTTAAGAACAGATTAAGGATTACTTTATAGAACTAAGGTGCACAGTTTAGACTTACCAGCTTTGGTTGGTCTGGGTACAAAGTTCTCTGCCAGGAAGTCCCGACTCAGTGGGTTTAGGGAGGGCTCCAACCTTTTCCCTCTGACACTCGTGTTGCCTCTGGGCCCTTCTGGATTTGAACTGACTCTAAACCCAGTCTGAACCATTTCCAAAGTGTTACCAAACACACCCACGAGCCACTTGAAGAAACATCAGCCTTAACTTCACACAAAAGGAACAATCCCAAAGGAAGGAATGAAACAGTTTGCTGGGAACATCAGCCTTAACTCTACACAAAGGAAGTGATCCTGAAGAAAGCTCTGCAGAAAGGAATGAGAACAGTTTGCTGGACAGAAGTTCAGGTTTACAGTCCTTTTGATATGATTTCGACTCTGTGATGAATCTCAGACACGACTGTGCCCAGCCCTGGGCAGTAAAACAAAACACAACTGGTACAGAAATGACTTGGGTTTTTTTTTTTTTGCTGTTGGTTTTTTTTTTTGCTGTTTTGAGAGGGTTTTTAACACTCACGTGTATTGAAATACAGTTTCTTTAAATACACCTTTAAAATACTGTTTAAAAAAAGTGAAAAAAAAATAATAATAACAACAAGGTTAAGTTTGGCTTTCAGCACATGTTCCAGGCCACTGGAGAGACCCTCAAATCGTAAACATGGAACTGCACATTTCCTGGGGTGTGATGCAGTGGGACAGACTGTTCCTACCATTGTCTCGAGCTCATTAAGGCAAAGTAAATTGCATTGTCAGTTTTCATCCCTTTAGTGTTGAAGGTCTGAAGGTTGTTCATGGGAACACAGGGAAGGTCCTCAAAACGCAGGCAGAGCCAACAGGGAGCGTGAGCTGGGCTGGGGATGCACTAATTATTTATTGCATAGCAATAAAAATCAGCTTTTCCTGGTCAAAACAACCGCTCTGCAAATTTAGATTTTGGTCCCTCCCTGGGCTGAGTGTGGATTCTGCTCCCTCCTCCCCCCATTCCTGTGCCTGTCCTGATGCTCCTGATCCCACCTGCCCTCCTGGAGAGGCTGAGATGGGCCCTGGGGGGAGCAGGACGCAAGGATGGCCCAGGGAGCTCTGACTCTGACCCCCCCTCACACGGCTCCCAACCCTCCTGCTCCGAGAGCACTTCCCACTAGAGCTCCTATGGATTCATCCTGCTCTGGGTTACCTCCTCAGTGCCAGGAACACCTCCCAGTGTAAACAAGGCTTCAGACTTTACAGGTGTCTCCCAAATTACAGGATGCAAATCTCTGTCAGACGTTTTTACAGAGAAGGCCTCACCCATTTAATGCCGTCAGGTTCCCGGCGGGAGCCACGAGGATTAGGATCTTCTTTCAACCAGACAGGACCAAAGTGTTTCAAATTAGCAGTTCGAGATGGGTTTGGCTTCCTCTCGAGTCCTAATTTAGATTTGTCACCCACAAATGATGGACTAAGTAGTTTAACACCAAAGCTACTCATCTACAACCTACTGCAACAAAGGAGGCCGACAAGAAATCCTTCCAAGTCTTGATAATAATGAAGTTTTACTACCTTTTACATGTTTGACTCCCACCACTCCTGAATCCTGGGGTGGGAGTCAAAGGGTATTTTATATAAAGTAAAGCAAAAGCTTATTATAAACTCTGCTGCCAGAGTTCTTGGGTGGTTTGTTGGGGTTTTTTTTAGGATGGTTTAAAATTCATTTACAAAAGCAGAATAATAAGGTTTCTGTGAAAGAGACCTATATACAGTAACAGGACTTAAAGTTTGAGTATCACAGGAAAATATCCTTGAAGCCTTTGTGACTCTGGAGTCTCTGGGACTTGGACCCTTGGAAACTAAGTTTATTCCAGTGCTGGGAGCCCAGCACCAGGATAGTAAAAGGTGAGACAATGAAGCATGAGTTTGTTTCCAGAAGGAACCGAAACTGCCTTGTGTGTTCTTTTGGAAGGGAAAGGAGAGACTTTTTAGGATTTTTATAGTGGAATTAAGTCCCATAAGCCTGCTGGTGCCAATTTGTAAAGGTTGGAACTTCTTTGCCTCTTGCACTGGTCTCAGAGTGACACTGTCTGCTAAAAGTGCAGAAAGCTTGAAGAGTTTTACATTCTTCTGTAGTGCAATCCTTAAAAATCCCAGAGATTAGTGCCTGATCACTTTTGAAAAAAAGTAGACATTTTACCTAACCCAGGGGTGCCAAAGTCCTTCTTGGCCACTCCTACCTTCCTCCTCCAGCTTCCTCCTCAAAACAGAGCTGCCCTGGAAAAGTCCACATATGGCAACGTTCTCTAGCTAAAAAAAGTACATGAGATGTTGTACTTGCAACAGAAATTGCAGCTGGACAGCTCCACCATCCCTCCATCCGTCCATCCATCCATCCATCCACTGGGGACGCGTCGGTCCGAGGACACGTAGTCAGGAGTTCCAACAAGACCCAAGCTTGAATTTGGCAATCAAAACTGGGTTCCATGCACCCCTAAGCTAGATTTTCTACCTAGTCTAATAAAGTAAAGCACCTTTGGATTAAAAAATACATTAAGCTTAACAGCAACTGGACGTCTCAGTTTTGCAGTTCAATCTCCGTCGATCTCCATGGCTTTTGGCAGCTTCGTGCCAGGTGGGAAAACATCAGTCTGTGGAGTCCAAACTTTCGGAGGGAGGAGCATATTTCAGCCTGAACGTACCTGGGGAGAGGAGCAGAGGAATCAAACATCACCCTTCTCACATCTGTGACCTCCCGGAGCTCCCCAAACCAACTGGCTGCTTATTCAATGTGGACTCTGGTACTGGAGGGGAACACGGCCTGGAGGGAGTTTTAGGGCTGGCAACAAACTGTTTGTTTGATGGAACCACTGAATCTTGGAATGGTTTGGTTTGGAAGGGATCTTAAAGCTCATCCAGTTTCACCTCCCACTGTCCCAGGTGGCTCCAGCCTGGCCTTGGACGCTTCCAGGGATGGGGCAGCCACAGCTTCTCTGGGCACCCTGGTGCCAGGGCTTCCTCACCCTCACAGGCAGGAATTCCTTCCCAATATCCCATCTAGCCCACCCTCTGCCAGTGGGAAGCCATTCCTCCTTGTCCTGTCACCCCACACCCTTGTGAAAAGTCTGGGAGAGTTTAAATGGCAATTTAATTAATGGAATTAAATCCAGCTTGAAAAGACATCGGAGTCTGTGTTTCTGGAGTTCTCCCACTCAGGACTGACAAGGCAGCAGCTCTGCTTCCCCCTGGCCACTATTAAAACATTCACCACAGCAAGTCCCCTCATTATTTACCTTTTAGTGCTGCTCATTATTTACCTTTTATTGCTGCCCCAGCACCTGACACTTGTTAATTTATGGTGCTCACAAGCTTGAGCCCTTTTCTGCATCACATAAAAACAAATCCAGGCAAAGGCTATGGACAAGACACGATGTCAAACGGAACCTCAGTGCTGTTCACTTAAAGTTAATATTTCACTTTTTAAGCCCACACCACTTGCAGATTATCTCAACATAAGACAATCAAAATAAAAAAGAAAAATGGGACTAAAAAGTGCTATTGGTAAAGTAGCATTTCTCTTTCAGTTGTTTCCCACCTGCAATTAAGGGTTAAGCTCTCTCCTGCAGAACCCTGTGTGGTAACTGTGGAAGGAACATGCCCTATAAAATAATAATACCAGCAAACAGGACCTTCAGGACTATTTGAACAGCAATTGTTCAGGTAGGTTATTGTTTTGGGGAGGAAGAGAAGGGATTCCAGTCTGTAAAATTCCAGGGCAACTCGCAAAGCTGCCCTGGGTCACAGCAGGAATAACAGTTCTGCAGCTCCCTCCCTCCCTCCCTGGATGCTTCTCCCAAACAACAAACCCCCACAGAGCCCCACGTGCTGACCTGGCTCCTCCTCAGGGCTCTGCCCAAAACTCAGCTGCCACCTTCTGCCAACAGCTCAGACCGCCGGCTTTCAAGAACGAGACTTTTTGACTCAAACCCTAACTCCCGAGATCCCACCAGTCCCCCCTGCTGCCCCGGCGGGACACGGTGGCTCCAAACCCCTCCCTGTCCCACCCCCAGCCCGCCTTCACCTTGCCGGTTGAAATCCATGGGCGGCTGTTTGCAGTCCTGAGCCCTGTGCCCGCTGGCCCCGCAGTTGTAACAGGAGAGGTTCCCGTTTTTTTTGTGGCCGGAGCCGTTGCCGTTGCCCATCATTCCCTGTGCCTGGTACACCCCGGCCGTCCCCGCCAGGAAGTTCTGCATGGGGGGCACGGCGAAGGTGGACTGTCCGGCCATGACCGAGTCCGGGCCCAGGCCGCTGTTGTAGGCTGTGTGCACCACGGGGAAGGTGGTGCTGCTGTTGTACTGCTGCGTGTTGATGTAACCGTTGCTGCACAGGGGGTTGAAGGGCAGGAAGGGGAAAGTAAACATGGAAGGTCCGGAGAAAGGGTGCTGGAAGTAGTTGGCGTAGCTGACGGTCATCCCGCTGGAGCCGCAGTTGCCGCTGCAGCCGCAGGAGCTGCACACCATGCACCCCGGCGGCTGCGGCGGCGCCTGCTGGTGGTGGTGGTGGTGGTGGGTCTGGTTGGGCACCGGGATGCTCCCGGCGGATCCGCTGCCGTTCCCGCTGCTGCTGCTGCTGCTACTGCTGCTGCTGCTGCTGCTGCTGTTGTAGAAGTTGTTGTCGGCCACGGAGGAGAGCGTGGGGCTGGAGCTGGGGGGGCAGCTGGGCAGGTTGGCCATGGTGGCAAAGGACGGGGACGGGTGGCTGCTGGAGGAGGCCGCGTTGCTGTTGGCGCAGAAGCTGCCCTGCATGGGCGCCACGGGCACGCTGCTCATGGCAGAAAAGGCAACTTTGGTGTTGGCTGTGTACAGAGCAGTCCGGGGGTTGATTATTGCAGGGGACACCGTTATTTGCATATTACTGGAGCAGGAAGTCTGGCCGGCCATGGCAGAGTCAGTGGGAAGAGAGGAGGACACGAGGAGTTTGATGGGAGGACGAGCCACATGGAAGACCGTGCTGGATGTTACCGTGGCAGCAGTGCTCGTTTCCACGATGAGTCCCGGCTGCTGAGCTGGTTTGATCACTCTGTCCAGACTGGAGGCGTGCACCACTTTGGTTCGAGGCCCAAAGCTCATGGTGGAGGTGGGGGAGCTGCTCTCGGCGGCCCCCGACAGCACCTGCAAGGGCTGGTGCGGAGAAGCCGCGGACATCACGTCCACCACCGTATTTCCAAAGCTCTTTTCCATCTTTATGCTGCCCCTGGATCCGGGAGAAACTTTATTTCTTTCCTCCAGAGACAGCAGCGAGTGCACGGACGACGAGAGCAGCTTCATGTCGGCGCCGCCGCGCTCGGCTTTGTGCACGGAGTTGAGCACTCGGATGGGGGGGATGTGTGTGGGGGTTGCTGCCATCATCTGCATGGGCAGCCCGTGGTGGCTGGAGGGACTGGAACCAGCGTCGTTCTGCACGGGCAGGACCTGAGCCGTGGGCCTGGCAGAGCTGGAGCCGAAGTGGTTCAGCAACATCATCGGCTTCTCCTTGTCGGAGCCGTCCAGGTGGATGTCCAGCCCTGGGGACACAAAGCTGTGAGGACAAGGCTGGGCCTGGCACAGGCACAGCTCTGGGGGGTTCTGCTTACGTCTCTCGTTCTCCTCGGCGCTGTCCGAGCTCTCCTCCCGTGCCTGGATCCCCATGGGGCTGGAGGAGGAGCTGGAGTACTCGGAGGAGCTGCCTTCCCGGGGCAGGGGGTGGGCTGGCTGGTCCACATCCACTCGCAGCTCTGCAGGGAAAGGCAATGGGAACACCAGGGGGAACACCCCTCACAACAACTGTCTGGGGACACCGACACCCAGCGATGCTCCAGAATTTACAGGGACACACGTGGAGGTGCAAGAGCCTGACCAGAGCACGTGGAGAGGGAACTACTCTTTATTGCCCTCTATCTTGGCCCAAACTGGACCTTTTGCTTGCTCCCCAGTAAGCCAACGGCATTGGGAAGACAGAGCTTGGTGAAAAGCAGGAGTGTGATCCTGTGGAAAGCCAGGTGAGCCACAGTATCACAGTGTCCCAGTATCACAGTGTCAGCAAGGTTGGAAGAGACCTTAAAGATCATCCAGTCCAACCCATAATCCAACAGCCCCTCCTGTAAATGATGGCACCAAGCGCCTCATCCAGCGACTCTCGAACACCTCCAGGGTCAGTGACTCCACCACCTCCCTGGGCAGCCCATCCCAATGGCAGATCACCCCTTCTGGGAAGAATTTCTTCCTGATATCAAGTCTAAACCTCCCCTGATGGAGCTTGAGCCCTGAGAGCACAGCAGTGTCCTCTGCTCCTCTTACCTGCAGCGTGGTTGCCCCGGATGCTCTGGAT
Organism: Serilophus lunatus; assembly: GCA_013399895.1. Classification (NCBI taxonomy): domain Eukaryota; kingdom Metazoa; phylum Chordata; class Aves; order Passeriformes; family Eurylaimidae; genus Serilophus; species Serilophus lunatus. The sequence continues at coordinate 247,202 of VXBA01000261.1, forward strand.
GGGCCCCACATGGGAAGTGGGAGGAACCCTTGCCACCCCACTGCTGGTCACTGATGAAGGTGTTGAGGGGTTTAGGCACCGTTTCTCTGATTTTTCTCTAAGGGGAGATGAAGAAAAGTATGAAGAAACAGAAACTGGCTGAAGCACGACCACAAATAAATCCATTTCTGAATGAAACTGAAGCACACGAGCCCATTAAACAATCCACTGAATGTTATGTTCACTTCAAATGGAAACATTTGCAAATCACACCAATCCTGACCGTAAGTGCCAGCAGTGAGGTTTGGACTCTTTGCCATTTGATTACAACACTAATGCTACAATTTGTACAGGGTAAAACATCCTCAAATGGTGACTGAATTCTAAAATTCTATTACATGTTACATCAGCACATCCCAAAGCCAGAGAGAAACCAAACAGCCCCAACTTTTCATTTTCCAAACACACTCTGGATAACCTTAAGACTGCTGAAAAATCCTTCCAAGAAGCTTTGATAAACAGGCTGGATCTGGATTTTTAATTGCTTTTTAAGTAACCGTGGTAGCTTCAGAATAAACACTTCCCTTTAAGTGGAGATGTGCAAACCCTACAGCCCAAAATCTCTGTGGGCTGTCTATGATATCAGTTTAAACAAACCTAAACAACAATCTGTATCTTTTGTAGATTATTTAAAAGATTGGTTATCCTTATCACAACCCTGAACACACAGCAGTGAAACAGAAAGTACTAAATATTAACTGCTCAGTTCCCTTTTCAAAGTCACTGCAGAGGAAGAGAGAGAAGAATCATCCAGATCTGCATGTGGGGATCCTGGTGGGTTTGTGGTCTGTGCAACTACAAAACTTGCATTAAATATTTTATGACCTTAAAAAGAGAGTTCCCCCAGCCCTCACTTACTTCTCCAATTCCAGCTGGGTCTTGAGCTTCTTCTTTGCTCCCATGGTGAGGGATTCAAACTTATTCAGATCTTCTTCAGTAAGACTCAGAAACTTGGAAAGGAAAAAAAAAATATCTGCTTAGTTTTACAGCCTGAAATATTCTTATTCACATTTTCACTGAAGAGCAATTCTAGAAGGCAACTTTAAAGCCATTTTTAAACACAGTTAATTCAAAGAAACCCTCTACTCCAGTTTTCAATTATAGAATCAGTGTAGAATGAGAGTGTGGGGGACTGGCTTGAAAGAAAGAAGATCTGTAGATTAAATTTAATTAGGTGTGTGATTCCATTAACCAGTCACAATAAAGATGAAGTAACTCATGTACGTATTAAAACAGAATTAAATTAAAACAGAACTTTGTGCTTTCAGTGAGTTTAAGGATCTGTTTCTCTTAGAAAATCAGTCCAGTTTTCCTAATTTTCATTTACCATAAAGTGCAGTTCTCTCATCAGCCTAATTGGAAAACATACTCCAATAGTAAATTGTATAGTGAGTTATAGAGATAAAACGGGCAAATAAAATACAGACATTTATATTACAATGTAATTAAAATGAAAGCCAGCAAAGTATGCCTCATGTATGATTTTTTAACACATATTAGAATATGCAGTTTTGCTACTTTATTAAAGAAAAAAAAACACATTTCCCTTCCTATAATGAAGAAAATCAAATAAGAAGACTCTGGCAATATAGAAATTAAATCCATAAAACATTCCATAACCAGCACAAAGGCATCTCTGGCTCAAGCCAAGCTCTCCCTCCACTGGAGGGCGTTCCAGGACAAGAGACAGGGAACAAGGAATTTCCCTGATGGAGCTGAGGAAATGCTGTAAAATATTCCTTTTACATAAAACCCAGCACACACAGGTATTGTTTGTGACTTTTACAATGCAAAAACATTTTTCCACGAGAATTTCTGCAGGAAACAAACCCCTCTCCTTCACTCACAGGTAGGTGCACCCATGTTCACACCTGAAATCTCTGTGAGTCTGTTTTTTCAAATTAAGTATTTGGGGAGAAAAATCAACCAAGAAGCAGAAACATCATCAAATTTAAGTATCTACTGGACAACCCAGGAATGAGCAGAGCTCCTCAGGCAGCATCCAAGCTGGATCTCCAAGCATCCAGTGAGGAATCCTGGAACAGGCAGCAGCTGTTGGACAACCCTGCCACAAAGCAAAAATAGACACGAGGCTTCCATCCACTGCTTGAAAAGAGGGAGAAACCCTCCCCAGCACGTGCCAAAAACTCGTGTGGCTCTCAGTGCAGATGTTTCCAGGCTGGAGAACCTGCAGGGTGATTTCAGAGCTGGCTGCCTTTGCCTGCTTCCCTGCCCTACCTTCTCCATGGTGAGCTGTTTGAAGACGGGGTAATACTTGTGCAAGCGCAGCTTCCTGAGCCAGTCCAGGATCCCGTTCTGCTCCTGTGTCTGGGGGGTCTGTGGGCTGGAAGACATCAGCATGGCTGAGGAGGAGGAGGAGGAGTCCATCTGGGAACGATAGGCCAGGGAGGAGCTGGAGCCTCCGGGGTGGGAGCAGTGGGGCAGAGCAGCCCCCGAGTGCTGGACGTGGTTCTGCGAGGACTGAATCCCAGCCACCCCACAGATAGGTCTGAAAAAAGGGGAACAGGAGTGGATTGAGCACCTTGGATAACTGGTGTCACCCCGAGTTCAGCTGCTGTGGCCACAGGAATTGGGACTGGGGTAAAAACTGCCCTGTTGGACCCAGGATTTGCAGCTCTCCTGTTCCACAGCACAGTAAAAACAGGGCAGTTCAGGCAGATTGAAGCTGATCTGCAGCTTAAGCAGAGTTTTCCTTTCAATAATCACAGGTATTTTATATTCTGCCACCTCTCTGTGATTTTAAAATGTTAGAGAGAACGGTGTGGTTCAGCTTTGCATTATTAAAAACAAGCAAAGAAGCCCAAATATAATCCCAGGGAAGGGTTGTTTTTTTTTTTCAAAGAAGCCACAATATTGGCTCCTTGGGTTTGGGTCCTTCTGGAGAAAATGAAAATTGCCTCTAAAGAGAATAAGTGTGTAAGCAAGATAAACATTTCACCTTCCAGATGTTCCCAGCGTCGCTCCTACTTTATAAAGGGAGGGGTTGCCAGGATCTAGAAACAAGGCACAGAGTTACAAATGGCACTCTTTGATTTTATGAAATGCACATTAGTACAAAAAAAACCCACCCCCAAACCCTCATTTTGAAACTTTATTTCAACTCACTTGAGCTCTGGAGCTGCTGGGAGGGGGATGAAGTGCTGAAGAACTTCCTGACGTGGTCGTTTTTCACCACGTGGGGAGGGAACGGTGCCAAGTACCTGTGTGGGCATCAGAAAGCAAACAAAGCCCTGGTGGGTGAGATCTGAGTGGCAGCTGCCCTCACAAATCCATCAGGATGGCAGACTGGACAGGATTTGGACACTGGATTTGAAATGTAGAAGGTAAAACACACCGTGAAATTCCGAATCGAACCGGACTGGAAACTTATGGACCCAACCCTGTTATTCTTGTGCTGCTTTCTGTGTTCCAGCTTTATTTAGGAACCTTGAACACTTTCTAAGGCAGAAAAAAATGTTCAAATATAAACTTGAAAATTTCCTTTCAAATCCTCAAACCTGAGGAATATAAAATATAAATGGATCTGTTATTGAATTTTCTCCTCTTGGAGATAAACAGCAGATGCAGAGTCTGGCACTGTAGGGAAAAACTTATGTCATGTTTCCCCTGGGATTGCTCTGCTGCTTCTGAGGGAAAGAGACCTTATAGCAGCATTCCAGAGCCTAAAGGGGCTCCAAGAGAGCTGGAGAGGGACTTGGGACAAGGGATGGAGGGACAGGACACAGGGAATGGCTTCCCACTGGGAGAGATGGGATATTGGGAAGGGATTCCTGGCTGGGAGGGTGGGCAGGCCCTGGCACAGAGTGCCCAGAGAAGCTGTGGCTGCCCCATCCCTGGAAGTGTCCAAGGCCAGGTCGGAGTCACCTGGGATAGTGGGAGATGTCTCTGCCCATGGCTGGGGGTGGGACTGGATGAGCTTTAAAGTCCCTTCCAACCATTCCATGATTCTGGGAAAAAACACCCATCTCCTAAAACTTTGCAACTACACACACACAAGTGTTTTCCAGCTTGAAAAACCACAGTTCATTCCTGACTTTTCTACAGAAGCAGCACCTCAGAGCAGCTCTTTCCCTGCTTCCCAGCCTGTGCTGAGGGAATGCAGGATGCTGCTCCATTAACCCAGATTTGCAGAGGCTGCTGCTACCTCAACATTCCCTCTCCCTCATTCCCCTGGGCAGGCTCTGATCCTCAGAGCACACCAAGGACTGTTGGAAATGGGAATTCTGTTTGCCATGAAAAATAATCCAGGCATGCACCTGCTGGCTGCTGACTGTGGAAAACCAATACCCACCATGGAATGCCAGGGGTCAGCCCTGGCTTAGGGGGGAGAGGTGTTGAGCAGAAGCATTAATAAAGTTAATCAACATTTTTAAGTGTCATTTGATATTATAATAATATCAATATTACTGTTAATCTCATTTTGCAGATACAGGCAGCAGTAGCTGAAAAGAATTGAAGTCCCTCCAATTTTCCCAGGAAAATCACTTTAGTATTTAGAAAGGGAACTGATATGACCTGCAACAGATTATATGGTATTTAAAAATGCTGGTTTATATGAGATAATGGCCAGGTGGGTTGTGATCATTTGAGGAGGTAGAAGATAAGGCTTCCAAAATTTAACTGTGAAAGGCTTCCAAAAATTTAATGACTGTAATATATAAATACATACCTACCTTTTTAGCATTAAAATAAACACCACAACAGCCTAAAACAACTGAGACAATTAAAAAAACTCTGTGAAAGGGTAAGGAGGGGGAAAAATCCCCACCATCAATCCCTCAATACAGAGGGATGAATATTCAGGTTACTGTTTTTTCCTGAGTTTCATGGTGGTTTTTTAAGCAATTCTGGTTATTGTTGAGTCCAAACCAAACTTTTGCAAAGGCAATAATGATCCTCTACTTGTTTTTAACAAGGAATGAGGAAATATCAATTCTCCAGGAAGCTTAATACAGAATATTATTACCATCTGTACTTCTGAAGAAAGAATTCCTGAAAAATTGCTGTGTGCTGGAATTAGCAGAACAGCAAAAAAAAGAGATTTAATTTCTGGAAAGAAATTGAGAATATGAAGGTAATATGTCTATTTTCTGGGTATTTTGGGTGAAAGAAGCCAAGATAAAAAAGCCACAGCAACAAAAATACCTCAGGTCTGACTCCAGGTCCATGTGGTTCCGTTCCAGGTAAAAGGAATCTGGACCAGCAAGGCAAGGAATGAATTTCTCCAGGTTTTCTTCAGGATACAGCTGAGACAGCTAAAGATGGAGGATATTACAAACACTAGGTGAAGACTTGTTACTTCAGTGAGAGTCAAAGCACAGCAAGTTACATCCAATATTTTAGAAAATTCAATCTGTGTTATTTTTATACATTTTGAGAACTATAATTTAACAAAATTATAAGCAAGGCCAAAATATTTTTCCATTTCCCAAGTGTTTTTCTTATTCTCTTTACCTTTGAAATAAATTCAGTCACTTCAGCAGAAGATTTGGTTACCAACGTCACTGAAGAATCAGACCACAGGACCTTGGGGAGCAGGAAGGATTTACTTTAGTAATTGATCAAAGTTTGCTTCCAAAACATCAAAAATTGGTCTAAAACATCCCTCACGGGCTGAAAGGGAGTTTTTAAGGTGTGACATTAATAAGGAAACACTTTTTTGGGGCACAAGGAACTTTTCTCAGCCCAATTCTTGCTGTTGTTACACTTTCCAGCTCCTCTGGATGCTTGGAAAAGCTGCTCACAGTTTACTCAGCCCTTACAAGCTGCAGACGTGCAGCATTAAGCAACAGACCACTAAGTAATGGAATTTTTTTTCCTCATTATTGTTAAAGAAAACAGCTGGTTTGTAAAAGGAACGACTCCCCCACAGCACAAGGCTGCCTGTCCCTAATTAATCAACTCCATATGCCCTGGGAAGCTGGAAGTGGCAGCAAATCTCTGCAAAAAAAAGGGCAAAACCTTAGAAATGAAACCTGGAGTTCCTGCTCCAGACTCCAGCTTGTCCATGCCTTGAAAAAAGGGAATATTCAGTGTTTCTTCCCATCCCCACAAGTCATGACATCCTTGGATACAGAGGCATTTAATGCTTGGGAGATGGAGTTTTAAAAGTCAGGATTTTTGGGCAGGACAGTGGTAAGTCCCTTCAGACCCAAAATATCCTCTGGATCCACCTGGATCCACCTGGATCCTCAGCAGATCCACAGGGGAAGGAGCTGGGTGTAAGTTTTTTGGGCTCACAGACCATCCTCTCACATGACATGAGTTTCAATGACAACTGAAAACATACACAAAGATTTTCCAGCCATCAGAAAAGCTGCCAAAACGACTGGTGAGAGGAGAGGATTTCAAAATATATTACATAAGGCAGGAATTTCCTCTCAGCAGAGTTGTTGCACAAAAAAAAGGGGGGGGAAAAAAAAAAGAAGAAAAAAAACTTGAGCAGTGTCTGGTTTGACAAAGTTTGTGGGTTGTTTGCTTCCTTAAAATTTGTGATAAATTAATATATATTTTTAAATTCACGAGAAATTTCAAAAATACAGAGAAATTCCTCTTTTTTCCTAGTTTTGCAATAACCCAACATTTCTTATGTTTTGCTAACTTTCATTTTTCATCCTTGTAAAACAATAATGTGAACTGTAAAAGGAGGGAAGGATAGCCCTGAAAACACTAAATGCTCTATCCACTGACCTCATATTCCCAAGGACAAATGTAATAGTTGGGTTTTTACCCCAGCAAACAGCAATTTATCAAGCCCAGCTGAACCCTGAGCTGCTCTTCCAGTTACCAGCTGTCAAGTGAAACACTGGTTACAGTAATTCCTGGTATTTATAGAGAAATTTGTAATAGGAAAAGAACTTTCACGAGATCCTAACTGGAGTGGAGACAACTGCAGACTTTCCAGAGACTCTGAAACCCCTTTGGAAAAATCCTTTCTAATATTGGTGACATTTGGAACAATTGTGGGATTCAGGAAATTCAGGACATTCTCCAGGAATCAAGGCCAGCAGATGCTGAGCTGATGCTCTGTCTTGGATGGGGGTTTGAAGGAATAACTTGTTCTTTTTGGTGAAAGTTGTGGATAATTTGAGTTTGGATTCTCCTCTTCTCACCCGCCGTGAGCCTCATTAATCAAACCAACAACATTTTGTGAGCTGTGCCTTCCCAATTTTGGGGTATATCATTCCAAGTGGATGGGGGAAGAGCAGCCAGAGTCCATCCCTGCCCTTCCCACAGGGTTTCCTGGGATGGAGTCACTGGAATTGGGAGCAGTGACTGACCCTCCACGAGCTGCCTCAAACTGGGGGGAGCCACTTCTGCTCTGGGCCTGTGGTGAACCACACTCATTCCACAGGCACTGCTCTCACTTCCACTTGGGGTTAGTCTGCCTTCAGTTTTCAGACAACAGTTCCTGTTGTGCCTCTTCTGGCTGGATTCACATCCCCTTTGCTCTGAAGTGTTTTTATTCCCTTTGGAAACCCTTTGACACGATACCCAAAGTCACCCTCGAGTCAAGTTCTTTAACTCTCTCACTACAAGGCATTTCCCTCAAGCCCTGAATAATTTCCAAAGCTTTTCCAGACTCTCCAACACCCCTTCTGGAACTCAGAGAGCCCAAACCATGTCCCATCCTGCCTCCTTCCATATGTGCAGCCAAGCCCTGAGACTCCACGTTCTCTTTTGTGCAGATTAAGGCTTAAATTCTCTCCAGCTTCTGCATTCCAGCAGAATGGACATGGATAACCACTCTGTAACTGTGATATTTCCCCCTAAATATATATTTTGCCAGAACTTCAGGCATGAAAGTGAGGGATTTTTTGCCAGCCCCCACCTACCAATCTCTGCATCATCCACAATGTTCACAAACAGCCACTTACGACTTTCAAATCACTCATTAAAAACCACCCATCTCTCCCAAAGGAGCAATTTCTGGGATCTAACAATAAAATTCAAGAATTTCCTTAAGTATTATCCTCCCTTCCTTCACAGGAAAAGCAACCCAAACTCACCTCAAAGGAATACTCAACATTTCTTTCATTCTTCTTGTGTGCCAGTCCCTTTAATTCCACTTTTTCAACACTCACTGTGAAAAAAAATAAAACAGAGAAAAAAGCGGGATGAGGAGGACATTCCCAAAATGAGGCAGAAGTGATGCCCTTTGGGCAGTGCCAGGCCTTGTCTGGAGAGCATCCCATGGCTCCAGCTCCCTCTCTCACACAGGGAGGCTGATCCCACCACTCTGTGCTGCTTCCACTTCCAGCCTTTGCCAAAGCTTCATTCCAACTCCAATAAAACACTCAATGCAAAGTTCTTTGTTTCCTCATGGCCTTATCACACCACTCATCAGTGTAATAACAGGGGATACTCCCACATGGAATTATCTTAACAACATCCAGGAGCAGACACCATCCCTTTGAGGGAAAAGCCTCCTCCACGTTTTCAAAGCCTGGTTTTGCAGGTTCAGTGTGGTTTTATTGCTGTGTTGACATCCCATCTCCTCCCTGCCTGCACTTCCATGGAAAATTTCTGCCTCAGCTGCTATGACTGGAGTAAATTTTAAGTAAAAATGGGGTCTGACTGTGGAAAGGATGGAATAACAGGACAGGTCAGTGCCTCCATCCCTGCCCGTGACACACAGCCTTTGGAGACATTATCTTACACACCAGACATCTCAAATGCTCAGTCCTTGGAGACTCTCCCTTCTCAAGACATCCAGATCAGGAATTCCACCATGAGAGACTTTATGAAGATTTTTTCACCCACTTTTTATTTCTTCTGGCTTTTGACTGCTTGGGGATACACACATGGAATGTTTTTTTCTAAAAACCCAAGTGAAATTGGCTTAAAAATACAAAAGCAAAATTCTATCAAACCAAAGTCAGTAGAATTTTACCTGTGACTGAGCAGTGCCTGAAGGGACACACATTTGTTGTGTCTTCCCTGAGAAGTTCTAACAAGCAAAGCCCAGAACTGTGTCACTTTGTTTCTGGGAATCACCATTTACAAGCTGTTCACCTGTTTTCAAGACTCTTTGCACCCTTTGCCACCTGCAAGACTCAAACTGGTGTTTATCCCATGGAACCTCCTCATAACCACAGTGACAAAAGCCTGCAGTGCAGAAGCCACAGTGACAGCACCACAACTGGGAACCTGTCTGATGCCACTCCCACCTCCTGGTCCACCCAGAGCCCACCTGGAATCTGGTTTCCCTCTGCTTCCCAACAATCCTGCCCTGAGGGCTTCACCACAGCCTTTCAAACATTGTGTCCTCAGGGAATCAGGGAGTGGGGTGGGTTGGAAAGGACCTCAAAGCTCACCCAGTTCTGTGGGCAGGGACACCTCCCACTGTCCCAGGTGGCTCCAACCTGCCCTTGGACACTTCCAGGGATGGAGCAGCCCCAGCTTCTCTGGGAATTCCATTCCAGCCCCTCCCCACCCTCCCAGCCAGGAATCCCTTCCCAATATCCCATCTAACCCAGTGGGAAGCCGTTCCCTGTGTCCTGTCCCTCCATCCCTTGTCCAAAGTCCCTCTCCAGCTCTCCTGGAGCCCCTTTAGGCCCTGGAAGAGACTCCAAGGTCTCCTTGGATCCTTCCCTTCTCCAGGAGAACATTCCCAGTTCTCCCAGTCTGGCTCCAGAGGAGCTCCAGCCCTTGGAGTATCTCTATGGCCTCCTCTGGACTTGTTCCAGCAGCTCCACATCCTTCTCATGTTGGGAATGCCCAGAGCTGGAGGCAGAACTCCAGGTGGGGTTTCAGGGGAGCAGAGCATGCCTTGTCCACTTAAAAATGTCACCACCCAGGTCTTGGCTGCTTAAAAGTCTCTTTATTTATTTGCAGTTAAGATTTTTAGAACCTACAAGTTCTAAACAGACCTGCAGATGTTGGTGCCTGTCTTTGCATTTCCAGAATGAACATTCCTTTCTTTTCTCATCACCACAACCCTTCCTCCTCCATGTAATTCCCAATTACAATTACAGAAATCCCTGAGCTTATGAATAATGGCAATTCACTACTTACTACTTCCTCCTGCATATTCTGCTTTTTGTAGAGGCTTGTTCCTCTCAAAAGATTGCAGTGGGTTCCTCTCAGGCTTCTGAAATGATTTTACACCACATGCTGAGCACCACAGGAGCAAACCCTGCACCAGACACTGCTGAGCCATCCACACCAGGGGAGGTGCCAGGGAGACTTTAATAACAAGATTTTAACATGCAGAAGGCTCATCTAAAGAAAAAGCTACCTCAGTGCACTAATTTAAGAGAATTCAGGCCCCCCCTTGATTGTGATCACAGCTAAAATATACTGAATATTCATTGGAATTGTAAGTATGCTGGAATTATGATGAGAAAGAAGGTGTGAAGTGGGTATTGAGAGGGGGAATGTTGGTGAAACAGCTGAAGGATGAGCAAAGGACCTGCAGAAAGCCCAGAGTCAACTGATGCAACATCTGCTTTTGAGGAACAACCACACTGGTTGGTTGTAGCAAATCCAGCATCACTTTTCTGCAACTGTTCTCATCACCTGGCATTTCTGGAGGATTCAGATCCCACCTCTTCCAGTCACTCACTCTTCCTCTGCAGTCATTCCTGCAAAACTGCATTACCCTTAAAAATGAAGTTACTCTTGGTTTTACTCTGTGGGTTATTAACAAACCTTAAATCACCCCCTGGATTTTGTGGAGTTACAGTTACAAGACATTTTTCATGCTCAACTTCTGCCCTGACCTTGCCCAGTTAATAAAAGCCACTGCAGAGGATTTACCCATGGGAAATTATTGTCATTAGCAAAGTGAACCTTTAGGTAGAAATTCCTGAATTTTGCAAGAAAAAGTCTCTTCTAGAGCATGAAACCCTGTGCAGCACAAACAGTGACAACTGTCAGAAGAATAATTCCTAATATTATACAAAGAGCTCCAGGAATTTTTCTCCCAGCTGGCTTTTACCATGAAAAAAGGCCATCTGCTTTATAAAATCCACAGTTCTTGTTTAATTTCTCAAGTTGTATGTTTTTATTATGTGGCCCCTCACATAATCTTTGTGTTATTTAACTTCTGGTTGGTTTTATTGGAATAATAAACCTCATTATGAAGCTTGACTTCTTTTTTCCTCAGAACTTTGGAAAAAGGAGGTGCATCCACTGAATGAGTGGATATTAAATCTGCTGCCTAAAATATTAGAAACAGAATAAAAAGGAATTTTTACTTTCTCTTTTTACTCCCAAAGCATGGGAAACTCTGCCCAGTATCTCAAGAAATGAGTTCAGGAGCAGAAAACATAAAAAAAGGGCATTTTTTATGTAATTTTTAACTGCACATATATTATTGTATCAAGTACAGAAGCCTGTATGTGGAATATATAAGACTGCAAAGGTGATGCCAAAATTGGGAACAAACCCCACCAAGGCTCCCCCTGAGCCCCCCCAGTGTTTTTATTCCCACAGACAGGGAGAATGGAAGAAAACCAGAATAAACAGTTAAATTCCTACAGGCAAAGCATGTTCATGGCAACAAAACACAAGAAATTAAAGGGGGTTTTGTGGTTTTTTGGCTGTTTGGTTTTTTTAACTGTAAGAGGTTTTTTGGCTGTTTTGCAGAAAACTCCCAGCTTTCACTTTCCTGATATTTCCAAAGCTTTTTAGCCATGACAGGGAATGAAAAAATCAGGATACTCACTCCTTCCCAGCACACACATGGAGCCTCTTCTGCCACAAACACACAAGGATTGCATTTCCCCACCAACTAAATTTCATTTCCCTCCCTCCAGCTTCTCAAAACTCAAGAGCTCCAGGATCATCAAATCCAAGCTGTGCCCAATGCCCAGAGCAGCCAGGGATGGTGTCCCAGGGTCTCAGCTCTGCTCAGTCTCGTGTTTATTTGCTAAAATCCCTTCTAACAATGACAATAATATCTTGGGATTTGGCACTAAAGCTGATTTCAGAGAAACATTTCCCAAAGCCTCACCTGGAGCTTCCAAACCTGGACCCAGCAGGTTCTGAGCCACCAAATTCCCACAGGATGACACTGAGATCACTCACCTTGAACTCTGCTCTGTCCCACAACCAACAAAAACCACTCCTTGCCTTGTTTCATGAACTGCACAAACAACTCCCTGTCAAGGGGCATCTGATCTGCATCCAAACATTGATGGGCCAGAGTCCAAAGGGTGGCAAACAGGAGGTCTGGGATGTCTGGAGGTAAAGAAACTGCTGCTGGGGAGGGAAAGGACATCCAAAATATTCCTAGAATGTGATGGTGCTGAGTAATTCAAAGGTATCAGAGGCAAATCTTAATTTCATCGACAAGCCATGACTTTGTCTCTAGAGAGGGGGAAATGCTTCCACTCCAGAGCATCAAAAACTGTTTTTAAAACAGGTAAAGAAATGAGTGTTTCTTCTTGAAAATCATGTTATTTTACTGCCTCTAGAAAAAAGTGGAGAAATAGGAAAAGTGGAAAACTAGGAGAAGGTGAAGCAATTCTCTCTGCAGTTTAGTGCATTGAGCTGTCATGTAAAAATGACCTTTCAGTACCCTGGGAGTGGGGAGGAGAAGTGACAGCTCAGCTCAGAACTCTCCAGACACAGCAGGGTAATTTATTAAGATATTAACCTGTTTTCACACAGTAAAGTGGTGATGGATTGAGAAAACATTGTGTGAAGAGGCATAATTGGGACACTTCAGTGCACCCAAATCCTTTATGCAAATATAAAGCTGTTGCTTGATAAGAAATAATTGAGTATTTAAATTTAAAAAAAAAAAGGGAAAGTATTTAAGTTGTCCAAAAGAGAGGGAGGGAAAGGTGGTTGCTTAGGTCCCTTAAGATTAAGAGTTTGTGGTGCCTTAAAAGTCAATCTGATCACCTCTTCTTTATAAAACAAATGGTTCTGTGGGGGAAAAGGGAGAAAACTCAAAATATGTTGGATCATTCCAGGCCAGTTCAGCCTCATAACAGGACCCACCATCCAGTTTTCTGCTGGGATCCCTTAAAACTCCAAGTGGACAAAGAGACAACAGCTTTTCCAAGGTGTCTGCTGGAAAAGGAAGCCACAGCTAAAGGAAAAAATGTGAAACCAAACCAGAGTTTTACAAGTTAGCAGGGATGTCTGGCTGGCTGCTGCTCTGCAGGAAGGCTCTGGAAAATTAAAGCTTCATGGACATGAGGAAAGATTCCTGTTAGCAGAGGAAAAGCTCTTCAAACTGTCATTTTTTCCAATGCAGAAAATAGTTAATATTAATTTAATTTATTCTTTATTTAATTTTAATTTATTTCATATTTAACCAGCACATCTTAACAACGTGAGCTGAAGTGACAAGTCAATCCTGCTTTAATTCCAATCAAGGCTGGAGCTGTGAAGTGAAATATTCCCCAGGAAATAATTACCTAGCTTTTTTTTTTTTTAAAAACAATCAAGGACATGAGGTTACTTTTGGCAGCTCATAGGAAGCAATAACATGCTGGGATTGTATCACTCACCCCAATCAAATGAGTAGTTTTCATGTGCCTGCATTGCCTCAGTTTGATTTCACTTGCCAACTAAGTGACCTTCTTCTGTTTCTCCAAAACAGATATTAAGAAAAAAATAATAAATGTCTGTATCTCTCAGCTTTTGTGATTTTAATTGAATTCATACTTTTTTTGAGTGATCCTGACACTGTCAGCACTTCAGCACATCACAAAATCAACCCACACAAGGGTTTTGCAACTTCCCTGGATCCCAAAAAACCCCAAAGCTGCCTGACCCCCACCTGGCCAGGAGAAAAAAAACCAGCTGCTTTCAAAAATAGAGATACAGCTTCAAACACTGTTTAGAGGGTTTCTTTCCCCCAAATCCTTGAGGCCAGGAGCACTTTGCATCCCTGCTCCCACCTCTGAGCACAACAACTGCCTCACAAGTTGCCCTTTTTTCCCTTTTCTAAGGCCAGAAAAAGCTTTTACAGAATAAAAGGGCTGTTGGATTGGATGTATTTGTGTAACAGCTCCTCTGCTTTCCTAAATCTGAGCACCAAAAAAACATCCTCTTCCCAAGGATGTGCTGCTGAAATACAGGATAAAGCTCTGGGTGGGAAAAGTTCTGCTACAGAGCCAAGAAAGGCTGTGAGAGTTTGGACACCAGAGACAACTCAGCCCCATATTCCTAAATTCAAGCAGCAATAACCAAGCAAAGGTGTCTCTCTTCAAAATACCAGGAATCCTGTTTTTGAACACCATGGAAACACTGGAATTTCCCAGATTTTTTGCACAGAAATACTGTGACTTAGTGGGTAAGATGCACTTGTATATTTGGTCTGGTTTTATCTGATCAACTGCTTATTTCATTTACTATTCTTGGAGAGCTTTTAAGCAAAATATTGGCTTTGTTTCACATTCTTAGGGGAAGGTTTGCTTGTCCCTGCTTCCCTAGAAAGGATTTTCTGCTGCCATGTAATTCCCTGAGCCCCTGCAAGCCCAAGGTGATTAGTTCTAATCTGAATGCTGTATTCACACACAAAACTACACATGCAAAGTCAGTTTTCTGTGGAAAACTTCCCCTAACAACAATTTTTGAGCTAAACCCAGACACCCCAGGCTCCACTAAATCCCAAATCTCACCCCAGGAACAAACCCAGCTCAGCTGGAGCCTTTGAAGTGCCAGGTCTGGGGGGAACAGACACTTATCTGAGCTTGGAGAGAGGATTCAAACCTCTGCAGGGAAAGCAGAACAGGGAGAACGTGACACACTGAGGGGCTCAGCACAGCTGGGAATCTGAGCTGGCACTTGCTTGGGGCTCTGGAGCCAGGCCCTAAATCCCAAGGGCCAAATGGAGTCTCACAGTGACACTGAGATCATCCCAAACCCCCTTTGGGTGCAGTTTGAAACAACTACAAGCCCTCCTTTTTTTTTGGAGGTGAGTTAAGGCTGCTGCTCCCCAGCAGTTTTCCTTCATCACCCAAAACTTCAGTCATTTAATTAATGAATGAAGAGCACTTTAAAACAAACATAACCCCCTGTAACCCCACAAAAAGCCCCAGCCCCTGCTGCATAAACCCAATAATTACACTTCTGCTCAACCTGACGAAGATTTCCCCAGCACAACTCAAATTTACAAGTCCCCAAGTCAACACCCGAGTGTTACATACATAAATACTCATTGACAGCACTACAGGGAGTGTTTTTTTCCCCACCAGCACAGGCAAAGGCAGGCTGTGGGTGCAGCAGGACACCAGACTGAGGCAGCAGCTGCTCAGCCAACGTGCCCTGGCTTGAAGGACAACCTGGAGCTCCAACAGCAGAGCCCTGGGATCAGATGGCCCAGCAGCTCCAAGCCTGGCTGAAGGATTCCTGCACCAAGTGCAAAGCCCAGATCCAGCAGAAATGTGAACTTCCAGCTCCAAGGAGGATGGAACAACAGCTTGTCTGCTTTGGGAGGGCTGCTCCAGGCCAGCAGAGTGTAATGCTCCTGGAAAAGAAGCACGTGCTTGTTTGCTGCATTTCTGGGAGCAGCCTCAGCATCAGGAGACTCATGACTGAGGCTGCAACAACACACAGGAGCAGCCAGGACAAAGTCAGCTCACAGCAGCTCCCATTTGGATTTTCTAAGGAAGCACAGCCCTGTTAACAACCAGAGAATATTCTGTTAGCATTCTGTGTGCAAACAGCAGAGTGAGGGACTCATCTGGAAGAGAAAAATCCTTGAGTACAGCCAGTCTTGCCAAGAGCCACAAATGCATTCAAGTGAGAGACAAACATCCCCTGCACAGCCACTGCTGTGAGGTTCCCTTTTTGTGGCAACAAAGTTCTTGTACATTTTTGGCCCCTTTTTGTGGCAAGAAAGTCCTTGTGCATTTTTGGGTCTCTGAGGATTTAATATTCTTGTTCTCTTTTCTTCTTTTGTGTAAATCATTGTTCATTCTGGATCCCAGACAAGACTTGAGCAGTAATTCAGAGAGACAGAAGAAAAAAAAAAAGTTGTAATTCAGCATTTAAAGCTGATTTTGAGACACTGCACAACTATGAGACAACTGTCCCTGTAACACATCCATGAAGCAAATACAAGAGGGAAAAGCCCAAAGTAGCTTTTACTAATCCTTGCCAGGGCAGTGAGAATGCCCAGAAACTGAGGGGAAAAAGAGAAACACTCACTAAAAACCTCCAAGTCCTGAGGCTCTGCATCCCCACACTTGGCAGCAGGTTCTTTAGCAGGGTTTGAATGAAAGAAAACACACTTCAAGCAAAAATTAAGTGTTTAAAGCTCTAATTCCTCACCTTCTTTTGCAATATTTGGATCTCCAGCAAATCCCTGAATTATTTAATAACAGAGACAGGGAGGAACACAAACCTGGAGCTCCTCAAACCACTTCCCATACCTGTTGTTTTTGCAGATAATTTCACTGATTACAGTTTTTCTCAGGCCTGTTTACAAGAAAAAGTCTGGCTGTAAATACAAGGGGTCAACTGCATCTGTGCTGGAGTTGTACACCTGGAATAATTCATCCATGGAAGTGGAGAACACAGGAGGGAGGCCCTTGGAAGGCCCTGTGGTGTTTTGTGCCATTTCCTTGCAGCTGGGTGTATTAATGATGTAATTTTAGCAGGGTTGCCCCTCTGAGTTCCTGGTAAAAATAGCACCCACACCCTGCACTGATGAAATGCATCCACTCCAGGCAGGGCAGTTGTGCAGCACAGCAAGTCCTCTCCCTTTTTTTTTTTCCTTCCCCCCCACCCCAAGGAGATAAAAGAATAAGTCAGAAAGCAAATGAAAGATGGGTTTAGCATTTCTGTGCACCTGAGAAATAAAACTGGCTTTAATCAAAACTCCTGTTTTGTCTAATTACAGCCTGTCCTCCTTTCCAGCAGGAAAGAACAAGAGCAAATGAAATTAGAAATGAAAACTCCAAGAGCTCAGTTGATTTTTTTGTGTCCTCAGCTTGTGTGGCACCAGGTAACAGATCATGGATCACAGCCACAATCCCATCCAATGCACAAGAGACCCTCTCACACAGGCTTGGGGCAGTGTCACCCCTTGAATCCCTCTCCATTCCCACTGTCTGCAAACCCTACATGGGATTTCTCTCTCAATTTACTCCTTAGAATCAACCCAAAAACAACTCCAGATGCTTCCCTTCCCCCTACAGCTGTCCAGTCCCTTCATCCAGGTCTCAGGATCAGGCTCTGCTCTGGCATTTTTCAACAGATGCAGTTGATAAAAACTGCATCAAGGCAGCATTAAACAGAAAAATCCAACTTTCTGTAAACAAAGACTGAATTAACACACAGGATTCCACTGCTTTGACTCTTCTCAGCTTCATTCTTTCACATCATGGGGCCACAGCCTGGTTTGGGTTGGAAGGCATCAGTTCCTCCAACAACAACATCTCCTGAGCTGGGGATCAATCAAGGTGGCACCAAAGTGCAGGAGAACAGGGTTTAAAGAGCCCCAGTCCCCTCCTCTCTCACCCCACAGCTCCTGCAGGCAGAGGCACCAGTTCCCATTTGCAAAAGGTCCCTCTCACCAGCAGGATCATCACATCCATGTTCCCTCTCCTCAGTCCATCTGTTCCCAGGGGCCAGATCCCAAATGAGAGACACCAGGAGCACTGGCACACAAGTGCTGTCATTTACTAAATAAGGTCACTCCAGAATAAAGGAAGGGGAGCAAAGGGAAGAAATACTTGTTGTAGCACAAGGGGAAGCAAAGGCAACTGCTGGCAAATAAACAACTTGTTGTGTGCCATGTTCTCATCCCTCCTCTCCACCCACCTCCCCATTCTCACGACAGAACTGAGGGTAAAACCTCCTCCTGTGACTTAATCCCCTTCTAGGAACTAGAATTTACTCTCCCCAATTCCCAATGCCACCAATCAATGTGATGTTACCCCCAGTCCTCCAGGGTTTGGTTTTTTTCCCCCACTGCAGCCTCATTTTTTCCAACATTTCTCTGCCTGCAGAGAAAAGCCCCAATGTGCAAACCCAAACGCTGACACCAAAAGTGCAGCAGGAAAACCCAAGATTTACTTTAAATATTCATGAATTTTCCCCAAAATCTGTGAGGGATGACACCATTTCTAACTTGTATATGCAGCTCCCTATTGGTAAAATTACTGCACTTTAAGCCTATTACCCTCAGCTTTTGGAGACAGGAATTCATCTAAATGTGAAGGTACATGGAAATGAGGAGTGTGCTTTGGAAAATGAAGGATTTAGGAATAAAATAAGGGGAAGAACATTTACCAGCTAACAACTAACCCACTATAAAAGCTTCTTAAGCATTACATACACCAGAAAATTGCCATTTAGTCATTAGCACACTGATGACAGAATGTAAAATGGGCAAGGACATGCTGGTTTTCTAGGAATACATGTGAATCACTCCTATTTTCTTCTTTAAAGTGGCAATTTTGGGCCAATTTAGCTTAAGGGATATGTGGGCCCAGACAGGATAAGCAAGCCCATTTATTTTAAATTCTTCTTTTAAATTCTTGCATCTCTCTGTTTCCCATGGCAGCAACACAGGCTATTTCAGAGCAGACATTCCCAGATGTTCCAGGGTGTTAAGTTTTCAAGATGCAGCAACAGCTGAGCATTTCCAAGCCTTTCACACTCCCCTCACTCCATGTGCAGACACAGGAATGTCCAGCCCTGCTGAGCCATTTGCCATCAGGTTGCAGCAGGAATGTGCCAGGAAACAAGAACCAGCAATTCTTTTATTTTAAGTCCTGCATGACATGTTTTCTACCCTTCAGTAATTTTCAATTTCTAATTTCCCCTCCCCATCCCTTTCCTTTAATGAAGGATTTTCAGGAAAAATGCAGCTTTAAGCATTAGTTCCACCCCAGTGTGAACCAGGTGAAGTTCTCACAGCTCTCAGAAGATGGGCAGCATTAAGCCATTACCTAAAAATCTTGAGATTCTCTGTTTTTCACCATTTAATGTGATTTTAATTAAACTCCACGTTGTTTCCATTACCAGCAGAAGGTCATGTTGTTGTTGCTTCCAGAACTGTTGAGGTAATGGCCATTAATTTCATCTCCATTAACAACTCCTGTGCCACAACAGGCACTTCCAGGACTTCCCAGACAGGGATTGGGAAATGAGAGAGCCCTTCTAGGAATGTTGCCTCCTGTGCTCCTGAAGAGCCATGGAAAACAACAAATAGCATTAAATATCAGTTTGTAATTGTTTGAGATGCTGAGGTACCTGAGGATTGCTTCCCAGGGAGGTAAAACTCCCTGGCAGAGCTGAGTTTACCATTTGTTTTTTCAGAGTAGCTGATTCTAATTAATTAGAAACAGACCCATCATCCAACTCCCACCAAAGCCAAATCAAACAGGCTGCAGAGGAGTCCAAATCAAGTGCTCATTGTCAAACTTTACTGTAGCAGAAAACTGGTCGTTTCCTAATGTTTAATAAGGAAATCATACTGCCCAGGACCCAAATCTTTATATAACCTAAGAATAAATAAAAGCAGGATGAAGGATGGGCCTCTGAAGGTGTCCCTGCCCTTGGAATGAGATGAGCTTTAAGGTCACATCCAAGCCAAACCATTCCAGGAGTCAGTGGATTACTAAGGACACAACTAAAGATGCTCAGAGGAAATGAGAACTCCACCAGGCTCTGAATGACTTTCCACTGGAGCCAACCCAGAGCAGCTCTTGGCCAAGGGGGGGACCTTTGGGTCCCTGAGCCAGGGATCAGGGCCATGGATCACACACCTCAGCAAGGGGCCCCTTTCAGGGCTGCACAGAAGGTTTGTGACAGCTCTTGCCTGAGCAGACAGAACTTCTCATCCAGCTGGAGGAATCTCCCTCCTCCTCTCCCCTGGTATCTTGTCACAGCAACTCCAGATCTCTCCTGACAGGGCTTGTTATGGGGAAAAGGGTGACAAATAAATACTGACTCTGACCCCCTAGAGAGTATAAAAGTTGGTTTGTTAACAACATGAATTTGCCAGACTCCAAAAGCAGCCCCAGGAATGTGGAGCTCCACTCCCAGCTCTGCAGCAGCACAAGGATGAGCCATTCCCCTGGGACTGGGCACAGAAAGGGGCTCCCAGAAGCACAGAGAACAACTCCACTGCCAAAAACACGAGGTGAAATGCAATGTTTCTGCGTTTTTTACACTCTAAACTCAACTCCTTATTGCCAAATTGAACCTCCAACCCCAAGTGAACTCCAGCTCCAGATGGAGCGACACCGTTTGTGCCACATCCAGCCTTGAAAAAATTCCTTAAAACACAACAACCTCCTCACAGGAGGGGGAAGATGCAACATCAAAACATGGGGTTTAGAAGCACACTAATCCTTGGGTTTGGCTTCCAGACTTAACTCTAAAAACTTGATACTCCTAAAGCCACTCGTGTGTCATCTCAACCTCCACTGCTCAAGTTTAGAGGCAGAGTTTCACTTCAGAGATAAAATCATACACAAACAGCTGAAAAATTATATACAGTTGGTGGAGGGAGATTTTTCCTGAAGGATTATCATAGCCTAAATGTTTCCTTAAGCCCCTACCCTAATGGTGGGTGACCCAATATCATTGGAGATGATGTAGCGACTTAAAAATAGAATAATCCAGGAACACAAGTGAGGCAGAACGAGGCACTGTAAAGTCTGGACCCTGAACCAAAAGGATTTCAGAGCTCTTTGTGCTCTCCTTGTATTTTCTCCAGCCTGAACAAGTGGTGTCAAACATTTCAGAAGGAAAAAGAACACCATCAAGAAGAAGATCACCATGAGCTGGGAGAGCTGCTGCAGCCTCGTTTCTTATGGCAAAAGAACGAGTCAAGGAAGTGGGACACCAAAAAAAAAGGTGCAAGACCACACAAACACATTTTGCCAAGGAAAACAGAGCAGCAAAAATAGTGGTGAGAAGTTCTGGAAGGCTTACATCACACATTTCTGCTAACTATTGTAATGAAATAATTAAGATACCAACATCTGCTGCCCAGAACAACCAGCATAACCCACATCCCACCTTGGGGGCAACAGCAATTCTGCAAACAAGGAGCTACTTCACATCCTGATATTGATTCAAAATTAAATCTAGATCTTATTGAGATGGCATCTCAAGCTTGTTTTTCTCCAGACTGCAGCTCTTTTTGTCTGGTCAGTCATGTGCTGTTCCATGTATTTATTCCAGCCTGGGCCACGTGGAGGCTTTGCAGGACCCTGTGTGTGGACTCAGAGCATTCCTTCAATTAAGCAATTAGTTTTCCTGTGCTCAGCAGGAGAAGTAAATGGAGAGGAGAGTGTAGAGTGAAGCCACCTACACCCATTTTCCATCTCAAAGCTTTCCTCCTGGCTCTGCAGAAGCAGTTTGTGCCTATCCTTAGATTCATGTGTTGCAAGAATTGTGATTCAGCCTCACTCTGAGGATCGTATTTCACCAGTTGTTTCATTTGAAACCAGGTTGGCGTGGAGACAACTCTGAGGTTTTTGTGTGGCAACAGCGGAAAGGCAAGATAAACACACAGGAAACACAAGAATAGCAGGATTTTTGTCACTTTGCAGAAAATGAGACTCATTCAGTCGAGGAAACCATTGGGGAGGGACAGGGGGTAAATGCCACCTGCAAACCTCAGGCTTCTGACCCCCAACACTGCACAAAAGTGTGACAAATCACAATTCTCCTCAGCAATATGAGGAATTATAGGATGAAACTGCACAGTCTCTGTACTGGGCTGTTTGCAGCTTCCCCTGCCTTTATATTATAAAGATTCTTTTGTTCTGCACTTCAACATCTGGTCTAATGTACTTCGTTCTGCTGGGCTTTTGGAAAATAGGCTGTGGTCACTTGAGCATGTTTAATACATTGCTAAAATATGTCACATGCAGAGAGCAGGACTTGTATCCACCTCATGGCCAAATCCTTGGAATCCTGCAGTAAAGAGTAATTAATAACATCTCTGAGTATGGAAAATTCCTCTTGCTTTTTTTAACAAATACAAAATAAGATGATTTTTTTTTTCATTCAGCTGTGATAACCAGAACTCCTCTCTTTTGGGAATTAGCTCAAAAGGTCACAACTCCACATGTTAAAAATTAGCTCTGGGCATGGGGCTTCCCATAGGTCCGACAGCTCCTTCTGGACTTTGGAGTAACAGAATTTCCCAAATTTCCCTCAGCTATCAGCAGAGGACTGCCTGCAAAACAAAACTCAAGTAGTAAATTGGAGTTTTTAACCCCCTTGCTGCTGGGAAAGGTTCAGGATAAATAAAATGCCCAACTGTCCTTTGAATTTGTTTTGTTTAGTGGGTGTTAAACCATAGTTAAAACCTGACTACATTCCAGAAACAGTGGGAAAAGAGACAGAAAGCAACACACCCCTCCTGGAATTTCAGTCCTATGTAACACACCAGAATCCATCTGTACTTATCCCAGTTCTCCTTGACCAGTGAGATCTGTCAATACCTTAAAACCTGCAGATTTCAGCACAACAGGGAAAGCCTCCACTTCCCAAAGTTACCTGCAGTTAAAATAACTTCCACCCATCTGTGAAAACAAGTCTGAACAATCCTAAACCACTGATCAAAGGAGTAACAAGCACTGGATTTCACTAGAGCTCCACATCCCTTCTCTCAAAACCCACCTGTATTTTTTTCTCAACTTGCACAGGCCAAGTTTTTTAAACTTTATTTTACAGAAGAAAAGCCCAGCTAGAGCACAGCCACCCAAAATGCTTCTTGCCAACAGCCACAGGAGCTTCCCAGTGCCACAACTTCCACTTGTGGGAGGTGTCCCTGCCCAGGGGAATGAGATGAGCTTCAAGTCCCTTCCAACCCAAACCATTCCATGATTCCACCTTTCAGTGCTCTGAGGTGAAAGAAGAGGTTTGTGCACTTCTGAGGCTGACACTCACAGAATAAATCCATGTCCTGAGGCAGCAGAACCCTGTGCAGACAGGCTGGGGAAATGATTCCCAGGTATTTGACAAGTCTCTGCAGGAAAGATGTGCCAACATTTCCAGCCAACACAGGGCTGCCCCCACTGCAATGAACTCCACTCTTCCTGTGCCTTTCCCAGGTAGAAACTCAAGTATTTTATGCTAAAAGTGGTGCATTAAGGAAAATACAGTCACTGAGGGCTTCCAGGTCCAGGCCTACTACAAACCCATTCACTGTTCAATTATTTACAGAGTAAATTAAATTACTGACATTTCTCCAAATCGGGATTAAAACCATTCACTGGGTTAATACAAATTGTCTCTAATCCAACTAAGCACAACAAATACTGCACCTTTCCTGAGATTTCTCATTTTTTTTTCTTCTGTTTCAGCTACAGAAACTGAGACACTTCCAGCTCCGTGACTTTGCCAGGAGAGGAATGATGACCTTGGGGCAGCTCACTACTTCTGAGGAGAAATCCTGTCATTTCAAGCTGTCTGAAACAAGTCTCACTAAAAAAATAACAGCACAAAAATCAGGTAACACATCCATCCCATACTTTCATGGCAATTTTAGGTGCTCTAGGTTAAAAAGTTAGTGGGTCCTGTTCAATTCAGAGCTGTGTTTGCTGTGAGAACAAGGAATCTGTAGGAGAGCAACAGTGGCTGGCAAATAATTCCCAGTGAGACACAGCATCAAATATCCAGGAGAACTCAACAGTTTTGCTGCTGCTGAACCAGAAAGCAGAATATGAGTATTTGTTCCACACCCCCTTTTTCCCAGCTATCACTTGAGGCACAGCCTGTAAATTAAAACTGAAAATGAAGCAGGTATTCTATAAGAGGAAAAACAGCTCAGAGGAAAACCTAATTAATTTTCACAGAGTACCATGACTAATCTTAGCATATATGGTACTGGAATAGCAATCACTGAGTACAAATGAAAACAGTGTTGAACCCTGGCCTATTTTTAATCAGATGAAAGCCACAAACCCAGCCTTGCTTCTGCTTAGTGCTGCATTTTCTTGTGCCCTGATGGTTTTTACAGCTGGAGAAATGGCTCCTTACAGCTCTTACTCTGCTGTAAAAAAATGCCTGCCCCTCACACTGCTGGGATTGCACTCACAGGGTGTCACTGGAAAGGGCTGGGGGAGGTGAGTTTCCATTTTTCTTGGGACCTTTAACCCTTTCTGAGCCTCTGAGTGAAGATGTGCTTTGAAATTCTTCATCACCATTTATGTGAGGTTAAAATACACATTTGCCAGGTTGAGCAGTGGCAAGGAAGAAAACAGAGCTCAGGAGACAAATTCCAAACTAAACACATTGCCATGGACCATCTAATATTTTCAATGATATTTGATGGTAATATTTCCCCTGCATTAGTTCTGCCCTGCAGTTATTTTTTCAATACCACAGAGCTCACAAAAGCTGCACAAAGAGAAGCTCCCAGTTCAAAGACTCTCCTCACTTAACAGTGCTTTTTTAAACAGAAATAGTGTGAGTCACATTTAAACTTTTTCATATTTGCAATCAGAGGCTGGAGTGTGGAAATGGAATCATTAAGGCTGATTTGCTAAGCCCAGTTTTCAGCCAGGCCAGCCTGCAATTCACATTACAAACATGAGATTGCTTTTGTAACAATGCTCAGGGTGCTGAGAAAGGTGCAAAGCTCTCTCTCTCCCATCTTCCACTCCTCTTTTCTCACAGTTTTTTTTCCTCAGTTTCTCACTTAGGAATCAAGAGAAAGGTGGAAGTGGAATCCTAACAACCTCCATCACCATATGCTTCATCCAAGAAATAACTGTAAGGATGAGAGGAGAAGTGTCTGAAACACTTCTGGAGAATATTCAATGAGTGTTAAGCTGGGCTTTCAACCCACAAGGAATTTTCTTGCCTAATTCCCGAAGGAAAAATAAGGATACTCCTCTCTCCCTGCTCATTCCTCACACTTACTACAAACACAAACCCTTCCCTTGCTCAACCCAGAAGTAAAGCAGAGAAATTCCAGTTTAATTCCAATGAAAATAAAAAGCCAATCACCACCCAGAGATCTGAGCTGGTTCCCCCCCCTGGAATCACACAGGAGGAACAGGACACACCTTTGGAGTGTTTCCCTGAAGGCCTCTTGGGCAATGACTCCTCCATGGAATGTGTGGATGTGTGGAGCACGTTTTCCAAACTGTTACTGACACTGTTGATGGGGGTCTCAGACCTCGGGGAGACCTGGAAAAGAAAAACCACAAAACTCCATGAAAAAAAAAAAAAATCAACTGAGGGAAGACACAAACATCACACCTTTCCCTGGAGTGAGAGGACTACTTGGGAGAAGCTGGCTCCTTTCAAAAGAGAGGGTGTTACTACTGATATCCCCCAAGTAACAGTGCAGGGAAGTTGTTTCAGTCAGCAGCTATTCACAAAGCAAGATTATCTTGGCTAATCTATAAAGCTCCTTACAGTATAATTCTTTTTTAAACAATAGTCACGCAGCAGTCAATGGCAGAGACATGGCAAGACCTTTAACCTCTCCACACCACAGTTTTTTAGCTTTTCAACAGGAAAACCAGAGGAAAAGGGCTCCTGGAAAATGTCATTTATGGATTATGTCACTGTGCTGGTTTGGGCTGGGATAGAGTTAATTCAACAGAAAAACCAGGGGAAAAGGGTTCTTGGAAAAATGTCATTTTTAGGTTACATCACTGTGCTGGTTTTGGCTGGGACAGAGTTAATTTTCTCCAGAGTAGCTGCTGTGGGGCTGTTTTGGATTTGTGCTGGAAGCTGATGGTAACTCAGGGCTGTTTCAGTTACTGCTGAGCAGGACTTGCAGAGCTGAGGCTTTTCTGAGTGCTCCCCCTCCCCAGGGGTGAGGAGGCTGGGGAAGCACCAGGATTTGGGATGAGACAGAGCCAGGCTGATCCAAGGCATATCCCAGACCATCTGGCACCCTGTTATCAAGATCATACTTTGAAAATTCCACACTGGAAATGCCCAAGCTGGAGGGTGCAGCACCAAAACAGCCCAAGATGTACCTTCTAAACTGCATTCACAGAGTGAGACAACAAATTATCTGACATTACTCACAACCACAGAAAGAAACCCAAGTCATCAGAAAAGGCAGAATTGAGCCCTGCCCATCTCAGGTGCTGGTCACAGACACTCCCAGTTACATAGGAACACAAAAAAACATTTATTATTGGTGGTGTAACATCCACCTCTCTCTTGTTTTCTAGGGAATGAGGAGCAGAAGTGGGTGAACACTTGTCTTTGCAGTGCTGAGCACAAGGGTTGAAGTCCCTTGAAGAGGAAAAGGTGCTTTTGAAGAGGGAGTTAATTCTCACATCACTTGAAACCCAACTGTCCTGCAATCCTGGTATGGAGAGCTGGAATTAGGATTTAACACAAATCCCAGGAGAAAATGTGCATCTCAGCAGAACAAAATGAGTTCCTTATAATAAACAGCAGCAACTTCAGGTGCCTGTGAAGGAAAAGGCTCCCTCAGCCCCTGTTGCTTTGACACAGGGCCACCAGTGAGGACAATTCCTGCTGGGAACACCCTCCCATTGCATGTGGCCATCACACAATGCAAGGCAGAAATAGCACAGCCCCACTCCATACAATTACCTATTGTAAGCTCCATTTTAAGCCTGACATTTATAGATTTAGATGCAGTTTAAGGCAGCACAACCAATGGAAAGACCATCCATAAAATAAAAAAAGCTTCTCTGTGGAAAGAAACCACACCAGAAAGGCAGATGAATGCAGAAAAGAGGTGGTTACAGGGACCAGAGACCAGAGTCAGAGGTACCTGCTTTCCTTTTCAGCAATTAGGAGCAAAAAATGAAGCTTATTTTATGTACAAATACATAGAGTTATATAATTAGATACTGTTTCTTCAGAAAATTTAACACCAGGCTTTCACTTAGACCAGTCATTACACTTCAGGCTCAGGGGGAGGGTGGGGAAGAGTTGAAATTTCCTTTGCCAAAGCCAGTCTTTCCCAAAGCTTATCTCATCCAGTCTCCCCTCTGGAGCTCATTAAACTCTCCCTCCAACCCAGTGCTGCTGAGAGGAAGTTCCAGAGGGCTGAGCACCATCCTCCTGGCACAGGGAGAGCTGGGAATGGGATTCAGGCAGGGCTGTGTCCTCCTCAACCCCCCAGGCTCAGAGATCCCAAACTAACACTTGGAACTGAGGAAGAACAGGCTCAGAAAAACCTCTGAACAAGCAGTTTGTTACAATTTATTGCCTCTTATCTCTTGTTCCCTCCTCTCCACTCTCCCCACAATGAGCATCTCGTGCAGTTTGTAATTTGCATTTTGTTTACACACAACCTCCATTTCTTCTCTTTTCTTTTTTTTTTCCCTCCATAAAGATTTCATTTTCACATCCTTGGTAAAGATTAATTTAGCCCATATGTCTTGTCTGCCTGAGCTCAGCCTCTATCTGATTCTGTCTCACATCAAAGCAGTTCCAAATTGGCCTAGAAAAATCACAAAGCTCTGATTAGTTCCAAATGGAGCACTTTGTGAGGGAGCTGAATGGTGCTACAACCACTGAATCCCACTGCTTGCAGCTTCCAGGCCAAATCTGAAATCACTTTTTCCACTGACTTCAAACATCCCCCATCCTGCAAAGGGCTGGGATTTGTTTAGGGCAAGTCAAAAGAATTAAAAAAAACAAAACAAAACGGTTTGCAATTCAAAGTTTTGGGGCCAAAATAGTAACAGCACATTTTTTTCTTTTTTTAATTTGAAAAATTTGAGGCCAAGCCAAACAGAGAGACAATAACCCATCAGCTTGGAACTGCAGGAGGGTTGGGAGAAACACTGGGAAAAGCTTCCCAGGAGGTACCTGTCCAAACCCTTCTGTAGAAACTCAGTGGCAGGTAAATTCTGGGAGGAATATTCCCTATTTTTCTGGACTCTCTTGTATTCCCTCAGCACAAACAACAACAAGGAGTCACTGGGTTCTGCATACAGAACAAGGATAAAGATTCCAAGTATTAAAGCAAATGGCTCTGGACCTTTTAGGAGCTGTAACATCTCTGAGAAGGCCAAGATGCCATTAAGGAACAAACATCTGCTGCTCAGGGCTTGTGAAAGGTTTGTTTTGTGAAGCACTGACAGTCCCAGCAAAGGTGGATTTGTAGGCAGCAAGGAGCCAGGAATGCTCAGGAGTGACATTTCATAAAGGCAGGGGAAAAAAAAAATCATGAATCATTCAAGGTCTGAGAGGAAACAGCATCAGGAATGAACACAAGAGCTGGGATTTTTCACCAGGAATTATTTGAGGCCCTCAAGACAAATCAAATGCAGCAGCAAGCCCTGAGTTAAGTATTTGTCAGTGCCCAATCTTGCCCTCAGCACAGTGTTTTGCAGAGGGCCAGGGAGAAGGAAAGCCCTCTGATGCACCTCTCCATGGTTTCATTCATTATTTATAAATCACTTTATGGCCTGCAGGCTTCTCAGTGAATGGTGCAACACTCAACTGGGCACAGCAGAGATTCCTAACATTGTTTTTCTTCATTGTACTGATGCTTCTTTGCTTGGAGCCACCTGGGCCAGTGGAAGGTGTCCTGGAAAGCTTTGGAGTCCAGGTCTTCTCCAACCTTGGTGGTTCTGGGGTTCTTTGATCTCCTCCTTCCACAGCAAAGCATCTGGTTCACAGATGGATTGGGGATTTTCCAGATCCAAACCCTGCATTTCAAGTTCAAGCAGTGGCAAGAGCTGAGAATGAAGAACATGGAGCCCAACCTGAGGCTCTGCCTGAACCCTCCTGTGCCTTGTTCTGCACAGAAAGGATGGATCACAACCCAGGACAGTGGGAGACACCACGGAAAATGGAAAATCTGGGAAGCTGGACCCAGGAATTCTCAGCTCTGCTCCCCAGGGACAAAGCCTAACATTTAATAGAGCAAAGTCTTTCATAAAAACAACAGGGCTGATAGGAGTCAAAACTTCATGTGGTAAGAATTGGACCCAAACAGCAATTATCTGTTCCTCTGAAAAATAACTAAACATAGCACAGAAAATACATGGTTTAATAGCAAAGTATTTGCTGACTGGGCTTGAAGTGGAGCCAATACTAAAAAAAAAAATAAAAAAACCCCAACATCTCCGCTCCTCAAAGCATCACCTTCAAATAGAACAAGGACTCAGCATCCCAGGGAACAAAATGTGGATTTCTGTACCTGGTTAGGGATGAAGCTGAAGTCAGGAAAAGTGAACAAAATCTAAGAGCCAGGAGCCAGTGAAGAGAGATCCTGGGGCTGCAGCTCCGAGTGACACAAACTCTGGGAAAGGGAAACTTTGCCACATGATGTGCAGTTTCCAACAATGGCCAATGATATTTTGGCAAAGCCCCACAGAAAAGTAACACCCCTGCCCATCCTGGCTTTGGAATTCTCTGTTAAAAAAGGGGTTTTAGAACCATAAAGTGACCTGCAGGAGGAGGTAACAGTGTGAGTGTGTTCAGGAACTGAGCACTGAATCTGGGGGGGGTAAAAACACTCAACTCCTCTGCTGCCAGAGTCATATTAGTGAGTATTAACGGCAGCTTATTTTGGGGTTAACACCGAGGTCTTTAACGTGGTGCAATGTTTTGTTGGCAAAACTGCTCCAGCATTAGGCTGGTGGGAAGGATCCAGCCCTCACAGGCTCAGGCTGATAAGCTGCTGCTTCCCAACTCATGGAGAGACCTCAGGCTTTTAAATACTTTGGAAAAACTGCATTGCTGACACTCTAATGATGCATGACAAGGCTAAAATCTGAGCCTGGAGCTCAAAATCCACTGAGACACCAGCAGGAGGAGCAGGACTGAGCAACCACCTCCCTCTTGGTGGTGAGGAGCCATTAGTCTGCTTGAGAAATCACAGCCTCAGGCACCACTTCTGCTGTTATTACACACACACAAATACCTGGGACTGTTCTCCCACTACAAGAAGGGAAATTACAACCTACTCCTCTGGAAGATTTGGGCCCTTCCACAAGATATTCCCAGTAAAGTCCTCAGCACTTGCATTTACACCCATTTTAGTTGCTTTGTGGGACAGGGATGTGGATGCAAGTGGAAGGGTTTGGTTGGTGCTGGAAAATCAAGCAGTTTCAACAAGCAGGGGCTGCCCAAAAGAGCTGCAAACACCAGGGGCCCTCCTCCATGTTTCAACAGCTACAAAATCCACCGAAGTCCTCACAGGAATTGGTTAAGAAGGGATCTATCTAGGAAGACAAAGAGAAGAGGGAATTCACAGGGAAATGGAATAATGGGGAAGAGATCAGGTGGTTTTGTCCTGGGAGAGCCTCTGGACTGAAATGAGACACATGGTGCCAGAACACTGAGGGACCATCACACACCTGCTCCAAGGCTCCCTGGAAATGCTGCTGAACAGATGGACCAAAAGCAAGTCTGGGTTGTATTTTATCCACTAATTGCCACTAAAAATCCTTTGCTTTAAGAATTGTGAACACTGTTCATGTCAGAGCATAAATCAGAACTCATCAAATCTGAATTTTACAAACCAATCATTAAAGTCACTTCAAGATCAAACCAGAGACCTGCTCAGAACCAGACCTTGGAACAGGCACTGCTGCTCTGTATCCCAGCACTGATGGACAAGTGTGTCCCTGTCCCTTCACTTGATGCCACCAAAAACTAAAAGCACAGGCAGCAAAAGAGAAGAATTCCTTGTACTTCCCAAGAAGATTCCAAGCATGGCCCTACCTGCCTACAGGCCTTTAGACCTCACTGACATCTGCCTTTAAAATGTTCATATTACAGGGATTTTAGAGCTCCTGTGTTTGTGTTGCCAGTACAGGGGTGGGAATGTACATTTGGGAGGAAAATGGAAAAGCAAAGCAGCAATTTCCAATCCTGCTCAAGTACAACCCAAGCCATGACCCCAGAAGCCTTCCCCTGGTTAAAGGGTTCACTCCCACCTTGGAATCCTCTGCAACAATTCAAGAAGTTCTCTGACCAGTCACAAATCCCCTGCATTCTGTTTGTCCCTCCTTCCTCCCCTCAATACCCACTGAAGGAATGGCTTGATTGTCATAAAGCTTCTGGGAATCACACAATCACATTTAGGTTGGAAAGGACCTCTCAGACCATCAACCCAAGCAGCACCACCACCATGGTCCCCACATCCACACATTTTTAAACACCTCCAGGGATGGGCACTCCCAACCTCCCTGGGCACTTCCAAGCCTTTCTAGCCCTTTCCAGGAGGAAATTCCTGCTCTGTCCCACCCTGCCCTCCCCTGGCCCAGCCTGAGGCCGTTCCCTCCCATCCCATCCCATCCCTCCTTCCCTGGGAGCAGAGCCCGACCCCCCTCAGCTCCCCACAATTCCAGGGGCCCCCTGAGCCTCCTCTTGTCCAGCTGAGCCCCCCCAGCTCCCTCAGCCCCTTCCCCACCCCTCTCTGGACAAGCCCCAGCACCTCAATGTCCTCCTTCCTTCCACTTATGGTGTAGAAAAAAAGAAAAAAGAAGCCACTGCCGAAGAATTCACAATACACTTCCACTGTTTATCACTGTGACCTGGCAGGTCTTTAATTAAAATTAAGATCTTGCTCTTAAGTAACTGATCTGATTAATTCTGGGTCACTTCTGCTGTTTACAAAAACCCTCAAACCTCACATTGACCTGAGCACCTGTTTAAAGGTTTATCCCTCCCAGGGCCGATCCTTGGATAACCAGAGGGATGGAAACATTGCTGGTTTGGCAGAGCCAAGAGCAGGGAACTCAGATGTTTGCTCATTACAAAACCCACACAAGGAAATACAGATCTGGACCATATCAACATCTCTGTGCTTCAACTAATACCCATTTCAAATCTCAATGGAGAACAACTCCAAATTCAATTTGCTCCAATTCTTTTGCCAAAGAGTAAAGTCAAATTCTAGTTTAAGCCTGACAATGGTTCTCATTTTGACAGACAAATTAAATCCAGCATTTCTATAATAAGATTCTGTGGGTTCAGAGAAATCTATGTTCAGAGAAATCTTATCTATAGTCTCAGGAATAACACTCCTGTATTTGCTCCTTTTTAAGGAGAAAAAACACTCCAGAGCAAGTAGTAAAATGGACACAGGAGTATTTGAATTACAAGGATTTTTATTCCAGAGGAGGTGAGGCCTTTCAGTGGTGCTTCACTGACAACAGTTCTGAGGTAATTAGGAGGCAAAAGAGTAAATTGAGAAAGTGAAGTAGAATGTGCTCTTAAAACAAAAACTTCATTCAGCCAAAATGGGAAAACAGTTCATGGAAAAAACATCCTCAGTATTAGCTCAGCACAGATTTTTTTGGCTGCCCTGTCCCTGATGTTTGGATGTGCAGTGCATTCCCCAAACAAACTCCTTCAGGTTCCTAAATTCATCACCTAACCTGTGCTGATACACAGTGAATTTGGGGATTAATAATGTCACTACATGAGATTGCTGTCTTCCAATTACCCCTTCACATGTCAAAGCTCATTTCTGAAAATACAGCAGGTTTGAGACTGAACCATTTTATCAGAGCCCCAAAAAACCATCTGAAACAAGAACCTCAGTAAGAAAAGAGCCAGAACTGGAAGCCTCACGTTTCCTGAATGTTAATTGACTTGTGTAATTAATTCATGTTGCCTCAAGTCCCCAGAATTCTGAAAGGCCATGAAAGGACTGGCACATGTCACCAGCTGGGAGCTGCAAGAGCTGCCCCTCCAGCTCCTGGGCCAGGTTTCAGGTGGTTTTCCTGCAAGTGAGATCATTCTGAGACAGCAACTCCTGATAGCAGGGAGCAAACACCTCTAATCCCAGCCAGGAAACACCCCCAGTGGGTCAAGAGGCTAAAACTTAGGTTTGGATGAGTGACTCCATCCCTGCAAAGCTCCCAGAAAAGCCATAAAGGCAGATGACAGAGATTATTTAATGGCAAAATTATTTTCTCTCTGAGGGTTTAAGGACCGAGTTTCAACCCAACAAGTGATAGTTTTTTATAACTCATCACTCAACAGGTGAATTAAAAACCTCTGGGTATTTCTGAATGGAGTTGCAGCCACCCAATCCCCCCAGGCAAAGAGATGAAGGTATTTCAGGACCCCTCAGATCAGCTCTCCACAGCTCCCCATATCCAGTCCTCAGCTATTTGGGACTTTTACATGAGCCTATGGAATTAGCAGGGGTGAAAAATAGCACCTTATGCTATAAACTGGAAATAGCCATGGGTGCAGAATTTAGAAGCTGACTAGGCCAGAACCCTTTTTCCCCCTTCACCAGACACCAACCTGAAAGAGCCACATAACTCCAGTGCCACTGACTCTCATTTCCCCTCAGCAGCAAACAAAGGGCACCCAGAGACTCTGATCTGTGACACCACTTCTGCAGCTGAAGCCACAGCCAGATCACAGGATCATCACCCCAGGATCCTGGAATGGTTGGGGTTGGAAGGGACCTCAAAGCTCATCCCATCCCATGGGCAGGGACACCTCCCACTGTCCCAGGTGGCTCCAACCTGGCCTTGGACACTCCCAGGGATGGGGCAGCCACAGCTTCTCTGGGAAAGCTGATCCAAGTGCTCCTGGGGCTGTTTGGGGCTGAAAAATAAAAGGACTGTCTGGAGCAAGGTGGGGATGAGGAAAAGAATCCCAGAATCACTGAGGGTGGGAAAGAGCTCTGGGATCATCCAGTCCAAGCTGTGCCCCATCCCCTCCTTGTCCTTCCTTGGCCATTCCAGGGATGGGCACTCCCAACCTCCCTGGGCACTTTCCAGGAGGAAATTCCTGCTCTGTCCCACCCTGCCCTCCCCTGGCCCAGCCTGAGGCCGTTCCCTCCCATCCCATCCCTCCTTCCCTGGGAGCAGAGCCCGACCCCCCTCAGCTCCCCACAATTCCAGGGGCCCCCTGAGCCTCCTCTTCTCCAGGTTCAACACTCCCAGGAACCATGAAGGTTGGAAAAGATCAAGTCCAACCATCAACCCAGAGTGAATAAAGCCAGTGATTTTTCACCTCTGTGCCTACAAGGAGAAAGTTTGAGGAACCCACAACTCAAGTGCTGCAACATTCCAAACCAGAAGAAAACACAGGACATGGGGCAGGAAGGAGAAGAATTTTTTTCTGGTGAGGACTGACAGGACCTGAGGGAAGAGCTGGAGGGTTGGGTGGGATATTGGGTGAAGATTCTTCATCCAGAGGGGCTGGAACAGCTCCCCAGGGCAGTGGGCAAGAGCTCCAGGAGAGAGACCAAGGCAATGTAGAGAGGGCAGAGTTTTCCCTACTCAGGGCAAGGAAACTTCATTTTACACTCTGAGGTAGAAACCATCAATCTGATAATTCTACTAATTACTGACCTACTTAAAGCCACCTTGTCCTGCAAAGTTAAGATTCACACGAGCCAAGAAGCCTCTCAAAAAGCACAAATTGAAGAAAAAGAAATGTGTGGGCAGCTCTTTCAAGTTAGAAATTGCAGACAGAAACAGCAAAAAGGAGTTTGCACCACTGACCAACCTCAGATGTGTTCACCTACCCCAAAACATCCTGAAGAACCACAAAAGATTTACATTTTGTTCAGTCTCTTCACTATTAAACATCTTTTTTTTTTGAGATTTCAGTGTAAAATGGGGAAGAGGAGATGGAAAAAGGATGGCAAGCCCCAATCCTCTGGAAAAAATTCACAGCTAATATCAAGTTGAGTCATATTTTAGTATCTCTGGCTCAGCAGCAGGAGCACATTGTCATTTGTTTCTGCAAAGAGAACAAAGAGCTGGACTTTTTTGTTGTATCTCCCTGAATGTATTAAACAAAAATCAGAAGTTTTAAGAGCAAAACAGGCCCTCACACAAGAGTTTCTCCCTATTCCCACACTGCAAACAAGCTGAAGGATAACCCTGTTCACAAGGAGCTCCCTATTTCCACTCCATCCCAGCTTCCCAAAGCTCCTCAGGGCCTCAAGTGGTGACTATTTGTCCCTCTTTAAGGTTTGTGTTGAGGACTGAGGACTCCCCAGCCCAGCCCAGCCCAGCCAGGAGAGGGAATCCTCCTGCCATTCCCAGCAGGAAGAGCAGCAGCTCAGGGCACTCCCTTTCCCTCCAGACCCCCGGTGGTTTTTTCCGGGTGATGTTACAACACAAGTACTGTCACAACACAGCAACAGCACGGGATGCAAGGCCTCCCTGCTGGAATTGATGTGGGCACATTTAAACAGGGCTGAAAGGAGAAAAGACATGGCTTTTCCACTTGTTTCATCCCACACCTGCTTTAACCCAACTGCTTCCTCAAAAGGCAGCAGAATCACAACAACAAAATGAAGCCCCACAATGAAATCTGCAGCAGTTCAAACAAAACCCACCCCTGGAGGCTGCAAAGGCACCTTTGTGTTCCCTCTCACCTGCTCTGGGTGTGACAACCAGGATCTTTCAACCCCCAACTGCACAAAAAAGGATTGGTTTTTTTTTTAAAGGCAAAGCCCTTCCACGAGCTCAGGAGGAAAGAGAAACCATCTTGGACTGACAGCAACAGTGCTGGAGTTTCTCAGCTCCACAAACCCTGCAGCCCTGAAGGCAGGCTCTGAAAAACCTTCCTGCCTGTCTGATTTTATCTTCTATTTTATTTTTTTTTTTTTTTGCTCCTATTATTATGGAGAAATTTGTCAGTGATTTGTTGTTTCCTTTCAAACCCATCCTTTGAATAAGGGAAGCTGCAAGTAGTTAAGGACTGAAAAGCAGCTCTTGCTGGTTTGAATTACACCCTTCTACATCCTGTGTGATGTGTTTTATTCTTCCCCCTCGAAGCCAAAGGTCAGGAACAAGCACAAGGCACAGGAAGGGAAGAGCAAGAAAAACACTGAGTTTAACCCCACTCACCTCAATTTTTCAATGCAGAGGAACCCAAGAACACAAAATTGGAAGGGGATTTGTATCCAGGGGAGGACAGAGCACAGACTGAGCCTGAAATTCAACCCTCAACTCCAAGGAATCTCTGCTGAGCTCTCAGAAGCGGCTTTATTTGGGGTTTTACCCCCAGTTCAGGGGGGTTTGGAGGTTTTAGGAACTCACCACCTTTCCCGAGGGTAACACATTATTCCAACACCCTGTTCAGTGCTCACCTGCTCAGTCTGAGCTTCCCAGCAGGTTAAAATCAGGCAGAAAGGTACTTCGACTCCCTAATTTGAGGGCAATTAGGCAGCCCTGTATCTTAATTAGCAACAAATGTCTCAGCGTGGCTCAAACTGCTACAACTGAACCAAACAACAGCGACTTAATGCCCCAACCCCGAGAGAGGACAGAAACAATGATTCTTTAAGTCGAAACTCTTTAAATATTTGTCAGGACATCCACCTAAACAAAAGCCACTCCAAAAGCTGCTCCTGCTCTCCAACTTCTTCCAGGGAAACTTCTGAAGGGCTGCTGGCTCCTGAATCCAGGGAGAGACGTGGCTCTGCCTCCCTAAAATCCCTGCTGGGGGAGGGTCGTGTCATTAAAGTGTCACTATCAGAAACCAGCGATGAGAATATCAGCAACACTTCGTGAGTACAACCACCGAGCAACAAAGCCTGTTTGTTTTTGATATTCCAGCACGAGCTTATTAAAGATGTTAGAAATGGGAAGCTCTGCTTTAAGCAGGGCTGCTGTTTGATCAGATCAGCATCTGCTCTGTGAAAACTGGGGGGCAACCTGGCCTTAAATTTTGTGCATTATAACACTGTGCTGTAAAATAATTATAACATAATATAACATTGGTGGAGTCACATCCCTGGATGTGTTTAAGGATGGGCTGGGTGATGAACTCAGGGACATGGTTGAGATGATGGGTTGGGGTTGGTTGGCTTGGGTTAAAGGTTGGACTTGATGATCTCCATGGTCCATTTTCCAGCCTGGTTAATTCTGTGTATGATTACAGCATCATGCTGTAACACACAATATTGTCACATTGCACTAGGGGTAAACCCAATATTGCCTTAACTTTGTGTATTATAACATTATGTTATAACACAATAGAACATAATGATAGCGTTGTGCTGTAACACAGATTATTGCCATATTGCACTAGGGCTAAACCCAATATTTCACTAGGACTAAGCCAAATATTGCCATGTATCACTAGGGCTAAGCCTAATATTGCCTTAATTTTGTGTATTACAACATTATGCTACAATATAATTATAGCATTATGCTCTAACACACAACATTGCCACATTTCACTAGGGTTAAACCAAATATTGCCATATCTCACTGGGACTAAGCCCAATATTGCCATATCTCACTAGGGTACCCAATATTGCCATATCTCACCAGGGTACCCAATATTGCCATATCTCACCAGGGCTAAACCAAATATTGCCTTCATTTTGTGTATTATAACATTATCCTATAACATAATCATAGCATTATGCTCTAACACACAATATTGCCATATTTCACTAGGGCTAAACCCAATATTTCACTAGGACTAAGTCCAATATTGCCTTAATTTTGTATATTATAACATTATCCTATAACATAACTATAATATTATGCTCTAACACACACCATTGGGTACCCTGGTGAGGTATGGCAACATTGCCATGTCTCACTAGGACTAAGCCCAATATTGCCTTAATTCTGTATATTATAACATTAACCTATAACATAATTATAGCATTATGCTCTAACACACACCACTGCCATACCTCACAAGGGTACCCAACATTGCCACATCTCACTAGGGCTAAGCCAAATATTGCCTTAATTTTGTGCATTACAACATTATCCTATAACATAATCATAGGATTATGCTCTAACACACAACATCACCACATTTCACTAGGGNGTGCATTACAACATTATCCTATAACATAATCATAGGATTATGCTCTAACACACAACATCACCACATTTCACTAGGGTTAGACCCAACACTGCCATACCTTACTAGGGTACCCAACATTGCCATATCTCACTAGGGCTAAGCCAAATATTGCCTTAATTCTGTATATTATAACATTATCCTATAACATAATCATAGCATTATGCTCTAACACACACCACTGCCATACCTCACTAGGGCACCCAATATTGCCATACCTCACTAGGACTAAGCCCAATATTGCCTTAATTCTGTATATTATAACATTANTTCAATGCAGAGGAACCCAAGAACACAAAATTGGAAGGGGATTTGTATCCAGGGGAGGACAGAGCACAGACTGAGCCTGAAATTCAACCCTCAACTCCAAGGAATCTCTGCTGAGCTCTCAGAAGCGGCTTTATTTGGGGTTTTACCCCCAGTTCAGGGGGGTTTGGAGGTTTTAGGAACTCACCACCTTTCCCGAGGGTAACACATTATTCCAACACCCTGTTCAGTGCTCACCTGCTCAGTCTGAGCTTCCCAGCAGGTTAAAATCAGGCAGAAAGGTACTTCGACTCCCTAATTTGAGGGCAATTAGGCAGCCCTGTATCTTAATTAGCAACAAATGTCTCAGCGTGGCTCAAACTGCTACAACTGAACCAAACAACAGCGACTTAATGCCCCAACCCCGAGAGAGGACAGAAACAATGATTCTTTAAGTCGAAACTCTTTAAATATTTGTCAGGACATCCACCTAAACAAAAGCCACTCCAAAAGCTGCTCCTGCTCTCCAACTTCTTCCAGGGAAACTTCTGAAGGGCTGCTGGCTCCTGAATCCAGGGAGAGACGTGGCTCTGCCTCCCTAAAATCCCTGCTGGGGGAGGGTCGTGTCATTAAAGTGTCACTATCAGAAACCAGCGATGAGAATATCAGCAACACTTCGTGAGTACAACCACCGAGCAACAAAGCCTGTTTGTTTTTGATATTCCAGCACGAGCTTATTAAAGATGTTAGAAATGGGAAGCTCTGCTTTAAGCAGGGCTGCTGTTTGATCAGATCAGCATCTGCTCTGTGAAAACTGGGGGGCAACCTGGCCTTAAATTTTGTGCATTATAACACTGTGCTGTAAAATAATTATAACATAATATAACATTGGTGGAGTCACATCCCTGGATGTGTTTAAGGATGGGCTGGGTGATGAACTCAGGGACATGGTTGAGATGATGGGTTGGGGTTGGTTGGCTTGGGTTAAAGGTTGGACTTGATGATCTCCATGGTCCATTTTCCAGCCTGGTTAATTCTGTGTATGATTACAGCATCATGCTGTAACACACAATATTGTCACATTGCACTAGGGGTAAACCCAATATTGCCTTAACTTTGTGTATTATAACATTATGTTATAACACAATAGAACATAATGATAGCGTTGTGCTGTAACACAGATTATTGCCATATTGCACTAGGGCTAAACCCAATATTTCACTAGGACTAAGCCAAATATTGCCATGTATCACTAGGGCTAAGCCTAATATTGCCTTAATTTTGTGTATTACAACATTATGCTACAATATAATTATAGCATTATGCTCTAACACACAACATTGCCACATTTCACTAGGGTTAAACCAAATATTGCCATATCTCACTGGGACTAAGCCCAATATTGCCATATCTCACTAGGGTACCCAATATTGCCATATCTCACCAGGGTACCCAATATTGCCATAT
Organism: Serilophus lunatus; assembly: GCA_013399895.1. NCBI lineage: Eukaryota > Metazoa > Chordata > Aves > Passeriformes > Eurylaimidae > Serilophus > Serilophus lunatus. The sequence goes on from VXBA01000261.1 coordinate 286,640, forward strand.
CTCACCAGGGCTAAACCAAATATTGCCTTCATTTTGTGTATTATAACATTATCCTATAACATAATCATAGCATTATGCTCTAACACACAATATTGCCATATTTCACTAGGGCTAAACCCAATATTTCACTAGGACTAAGCCCAATATTGCCTTAATTNCACAATATTGCCATATTTCACTAGGGCTAAACCCAATATTTCACTAGGACTAAGCCCAATATTGCCTTAATTCTGTATATTATAACATTAACCTATAACATAATTATAGCATTATGCTCTAACACACACCACTGCCATACCTCACAAGGGTACCCAACATTGCCACATCTCACTAGGGCTAAGCCAAATATTGCCTTAATTTTGTGCATTACAACATTATCCTATAACATAATCATAGGATTATGCTCTAACACACAACATCACCACATTTCACTAGGGTTAGACCCAACACTGCCATACCT
>VXBA01000261.1:288405-310270 GCA_013399895.1 Serilophus lunatus
CCCTGATGTGCTCTGCCCTCAGGGGAATGTGAGGGGTCGGAGGTACCCTGATGTGCTCTGCCCTCAGGGGAATGTGAGGGGTCGGGGGTGCCCTGATGTGCTCTGCCCTCAGGGGAATGTGAGGGGTCGGAGGTACCCTGATGTGCTCTGCCCTCAGGGGAATGTGAGGGGTCGGGGGTGCCCTGATGTGCTCTGCCCTCAGGGCGCTGTGAGTGGCCGGGGGTGCCCCGATCTGATCTGCCCTCAGGGGGATGTGAGGGGCCGGGGGTACCCTGATGTTCTCTGCCCTCAGGGGGATGTGAGGGGCGGGGGGTGCCCTGATCCAATCTGCCCTCAGGGGGATGTGAGGAGCTGCTCTGTCCTGATCTGTCCTGCCCTCAGGACTCTGTGAGAGACCCTGACCCCTCTCAGGGCTGTTCCCACTCCAGCCCGACCCCACAGAGGGGCGAATTTAACCCTGGGGCTCCTGTCCTGCCCTCAGGGTTGTCCCATCGTGGAGCCTCAGGGCACGTCCTGGCTGACATCCCACGTGTGACCACCTTCCTCCTCTCCTCCGTGGGAGCTGCGTTTCCACTCTGTCTCTCCAAGTGCTGCAATGCGGGGCAAGAGGTGCTTTTCCCCTGCGTTTCCAGTCAAACCCCCTCATTCCAGCCGCGAGGAGCCTTGCAGAGCAGAAGAGGGAATATCCGTGACACCTTCTTTCCTTCGGCGTTTCAGGATAGCAGAGATCCTCAGGGATGGAGCTGCTGCCGGGTGTGTGGTTCCAAAAGCCCGATAAAGCTTTTGGCACCGTCTCTTTCCTGAGCCGCCACCGACCTCAACCCCTGCTCTGCCAATTTGGCCCTTGACTTCAGATCGTCTTTAAATAAAGCGTGGAAACAAAAGAGACCCCAAAGCCCCCTTAAAATGGTAATTTTTTTCACCCCCCTTCATTCCCACTCCCCATTCTAAACCAGGATTCTGGCTGCCAGTGACGTAGCAAAGCACATTTGGTAGCAGCTTTATTGGCTTCGGGTTTGCCCACGGATTGCATCCAGCAGCCAAGAGGGCAGACACACAATTCCTATTTTTCCTGGTGTTTTCCGGTTGTTTGGCTGTTGCCAGCCTGTGCATCAGCTGGATAAATGACACGGGTGAAGATCTTTGAGTGGCACGAGCCAGGAATAACATTTTCAAAAGCAGCCCCAGGCAGGCAGCAAATGAATCCAGACTTGATTTTTACATGATTCTAATCTTCCTGGAAGATGGACCGTGTGCTTTATTTTCACAAGTGCAATTCTGCTGTGCCCCGGATAAACAAAAGACCCAACATCGATGTTTTTAGAGGCAAAATTGCGTTTTGTCTTGAGTTGACCTTTATGAGATGCACAGATGCCCAAATGCAGGCAACGAGTTGTGTGATCACTCCTGTTGGTTATTGCAGGAGGGAGAAAGGCTCATTCCTTCGGGTGATGGTTTATTGGAAAACTCATTATGCACCTTGCTAAGACGAACTGCTGCACCACAAAAATTCCAAATGCTGGCAGTTTATCCTTTTTTATTTCCCTGTGGACCACCAACCACATGAAGTCCCGATGCAACACCAGAGTCGACAGGCAAAGGACACTTCACTGGGGCTACATAATGTCAGAGACTGTAAAGAGTCACAACCCTGCTTCTGTTGCAGAGTCCTGCTGTGAGAGGGTCCTTGAAAGCCCCACAGTCTCTCTGTGTGCTTTCCTTGGAGTGATCCCTCATTAAGTGCACACCATATGTGCTTCCTTTTCCTGCCGTGCCCAGTATTGTCCATCGGATACGTGGAAAACAGGGGAAGTGCTCTCAGTCCCTTAGGAAAATTGTGCATTGAATTCCAGCACGGGCCAGGCAGTTGGCAAGAGGATGACGAGTTCTCTGGTGGCCTTTCTGCTTATATTGATGTCTTTATCCATCCTGAAAAGCACATCCTTTATCCACTAATCCATCCTGAAACACCATGCTGTGCTCAAAGTCAGGTTTTCTGCAGCAGGGTGAACGTTTAAACTTTTCTGCTTGAAAACCAGGTCTGAGCCTGAGCCTAAATGAAAGTTTGCATGAGAATTTTGCTGCTAATGAGCGAGTCCGTGGTTTACAGCTGGGACTTGTTTGTCTTTGATGCCAGACAGCAAGAAAAACCTCATCTAAGTGCAATCTATGGACTGGGAGTCTTTACTCTGATTAGGAGCAGCTTTGGGTGAAGCCTGAGGAAACCAAAAGGAGCGTGACATGTAATTCTGTCACCAGGAATTCCTGGTGAGCCAATGGGCAAAGCAAGGAACCAACCCCAGTGAGATAAATCAACTGGGCAAGAGCTCGTGTTACCCAAACAGCGGGTTGGGAGTGAAGGTCATCCTGAGATGTCTGTTCAGTCGTGTTCCCTGTACAAGCACAGCCCTCAGGACACCAAAACTGCTCCTCATGTCATTCCCATTTCATCCCATTTCCTGTGTGTTCTCCCTGAAAATTCTCTTTGTGAGTGTTTGCCACAAACGAGGAAAAGTTTCCTCGCTGGAATAATCGATAAACAATAATTAAGGGTGAAGATGTTTTTGTCTTTTTGTGTTTTCAGAGCATGCAGAGCCTGTTGCTGGATGTCTCAGGTGAGGGGAGAGGCTCCAGTTCTTCAACGCTGGAAGCATCTGCTTCAGTTCTGCTTTTTTAAGGGTCTGAATTCTCCTACTGGGATTTTCTCAGTCCTGTTAAACCAGGCAGCCTGGCTGGAGTGTTTATTTATTTCCTTCAAACAGCATCACAGAGCCAACGTAGCCAAATCCACCCAGATAATTTATTCTTCACGTGAGTTTGATTTGAACATCCAAAAGCCTATAAAAATATAAAAATAAATAATTCAGTGTGAGGTGGGTGAGTGAGTCCAGTGTGAAAGGAGAGAGTTCACTTCTGTATCCATCCACAGAGTCAACAGAGAGGAGAATCTCTACCACGGAAAAGAGAGGAGAGCTTTGTTTGGGAGGCTGCTGGTTAAAAGGCCAGTGGTGTTATCCAGATCCACCTCATTCCCAGTGCTCCCAACCCACAAGACTCCTCCACAGGGCCCTTTTCAGAGCTTTTTTCCATCACATTTAGGAGCCTTTAGGAGGCTAATCAACACTTGCAAAAACTCCTGCCCATTTAATGACATGTTTGACATTTTAAACCTCCCAAATGTGGCTGAAATCTTAGCACTTCTGCCAGAAATTCAGCCTGGAAATTGCAAGTCTTCTACCAAAACGACTTGCAAAGCCACGGATGAACCCACTGCTGTCTTGGGCATGAGTCAGCTGTGATGGGCATCCTTCCCTCCTGGGGGTTCCATGCCAAACCAGCTTTCCCCTCTTTTTGGGGCACAATGCTTTCCCGGGATCATCTGCTGGGAGAAAGCCAGATGTACAAAAATCTGACAGGTTTGGGTTGTTGGAGTGGGACCTCTGTGGACTTTCCCTGGAGCTGCTGGTTCCTTTTGTGTGCTACCTCCTTGCATTCCCTCTGCTGCATCCCAAATTTCCTGCTGCTGATCATCCCCTGCCTCTCCCCCCACACATTTCCTGGCTGCCCTCTTCCAAAACCTTGCTCCTCGTTGCTGTTCTGACTCGCCCAACATCCACCTCTCCCACTCTTTTCCAGCTTCACTGAAATCCTTTGATCCTGCAGCTCCACCCCAACCTCCTCTATCTCCCTTCCTGCCGGGATGCAGTGAGTGACAGGAGCAATAGCATTTCGTGCCTCTCCACGGAAGGGAAAGATAAATATTGCTATTGCATGTTCACTCAACTACTTCTGTAATCACGGGTTATTTCCTGTAGGGTTTCGTGCAGATGCTGCAATTGGAGCTCTTGGGTTTGAAAAAACAAACAAACCCCGGCTTTGAAGCACATAGAAAAATATCACGTGGACTTTGGGAATAGGGAGGGAACAAAAAAAAAAATCCCTTCAAAAAGCGACCAGATGTCGGGCCTGCAGCACCCCTTGCAGTTTGACTCTCGAGTGCTAAATTGGGTTTGGTTTGGGCAGGGTGCAGGGAAGGTGTCCTTGCCGTGACAGCAGGAAGAGCAGGATGGATTAAAGGCTGGCAGGGATGTGTGCGCGAGTGTCGCTGCCCTCTGCCGATAGACTCTGGCAGGCACAGGATCTTGAAACGCGGATTTTCCAGGGTTTTTTCCAGCTGAAGGCATAAGGGAGAGAGGCTCGCCTCTCCCTGAACAAAGATTCCCCCTCAGTCATCACCCTGCCTCATCTGTCACCTCTCAGAATTCCCTGTGTGAGTCAACCCTGAACATCCCCGTGTCCCTTCTCCACTGTAACATCCCAGACCTTCTGGCTTTGCATGCTACCCTGTGGGACTTGCAGTTGCAGCCTCCCTGTCCCCACCACCCCAGTCACAGGGGCAGCTCTTTCCTTTGGATCCCTTCTCTGAATATTTCCTTACTTAAATCTTACCCCAGGAAAGTCACATTTTGGGTGGTTCTACCAGACACGGGATGTGCAGCCACCCAGCATGGGGCTGTCCTCTCCAATCCACAGGCTGATTCCAACACTCATCCATTACACAATGTTAATTTACTCTTTGCTACAGCCGGAAAGGAAAATCTGGAAGTATTTACTTGATTATTCCAGTGACATTCCTTGGGGTGTTTTCACATCATTTCCCTCCTCTGGCTGCCTTTGGTCAGTATTCCAATAACCAGCTCGATCTGTTTAAAATGCTTGAGGAGAAGGTACCAGGAAGAAAAGTATTTACTGAGTATGAATGTAAAGTTCAGTGAGTCTTTGCAACATTTGAAATTCATGCTGCATTTGGTTATAGAAATATCAGCTTGGGCAAGAGTCCTGGAATGGTTTGGTTTGGAAGGGATATTAGAGCTCATCTCATTCCACCCCCTGCCCTGGGCAGGGACACCTCCCACTGTCCCAGGTGGCTCCAACCTGGCCTTGGACACTCCCAGGGATGGGGCAGCCACAGCTTCTTCTGGGCACCCTGTGCCAGGGCCTCCCCACCCTCCCAGGGAAGGATTCCTTCCCAAGATCCCATCTCTCCCTGCCCTCTGGCAGTGGGAAGCCATTCCCTGTGTCCTGTCCTTCCGTCCCTTGTCCCCAGTCCCTCTCCAGCGCTCCTGGAGCCCCTTTAGGCTCTGGAAGGGGCTCCAAGTTCTCTCTTCTCCAGCTGAGCATCCTTGGCTCTCCCAGCCCATCATGAGAGAACTGATGTCACCTGTCCCACCTGCAGGTCTCACCCTCAAACCCTTCTCTGTAAACTCCCAATATTTACGTGTTGAGATGCTGGAATTGCACACTGGGGATGATTTCCTGAAGAAACCCACAAATAACTTCTGAATGACAACCAAAATGAGAAAATTGGGATTGGTTTGCGGGCAAGTCATGAATAGAAAAAGAGATGAAATTAGCTGAATGAACTGTTCATTATGCATTATTCAGCCAGCTGTACTAATTAGTGCCTTAAGGACTGTTCCTTTTCCCAGTGCAGCCAACTCCAAAACTCCTTTTGATTTCAGTGGGAGCAGGACAGAGCCCTCAGAGAATGGGCCTGGTGCCTGTTTCCTCTGCAATGCCTTGTGTTTTCTTTATCTTTTACTATTTCTTACTGATTGCAACTTTTTGTGTCTTCTATTAAAAGGACTTCCAAAATCTCCTGTATGGTGATCAGTTAATTGCAGGAAAAGAAACATACCATCAGTCCCAGAGCATGTGTTTTATGCCTGATGTGTTCTCTGAAGGGAAAGGTTTTTCATGTCTTCTCTGGCTTTGCTTTTATCCAGACTAAATGGTACTGAGGAGGAGAGAAGCTCAAAGGCCCTTTGGAAAACACAATCAATCCAGAAATGTCACTGGGGCAGAAGGTGCTGGAATTAAATGTTTGCACTCTGAGCCCAGAAATTGCAGCTGGGCATTTAACTTTTTTTTTTCCCCCTATATATGGATAATGTTTGTGATATTTCTTTCCCACTAAAAATTCCTACAGCTCTGAGTGTGGCAATACTAGAAAAGAAACCAGTTCAAACTGATGCCTACAAGACTTGTATCAACTGCAAATCTCCACCAGACCACTTGTTGGGGACCAGAATAACATATTTTATGCCTTTCTTTTCTCACCAGGGACAAACCAACACCTTCAGGAGAAGCAAAACCTGGTTCTGGTATGGCTCTTGGGAGACTCCAATGTCCTTCTGCTTCCTGCTTTATCCCAAGTTACAAAGCCATTCATTTGGAGAGGCACAACTGCAGACCATCATCTCCACAATTTTTCCAGCTGATGATGAGGCCAGAGAGAACCTGGATGGATGTTCAGATCTCAGGTTGAACTTGAAGGGATCACATTTAAATAAATTATCCCAGTCTTGCTGCAGAGTCCTCTGTCCCCCAGCCCAACACAGGGGTGTGTCTTCATTGGGGAATTAGTGGCCAGGGAGCAGCTTCCCATTTCCACACAGACACATGCAAGTTTTCCTGGATTTTGCCTCTCCATGTTGTACCAGCCATTATTTCCCCCCCAGTTCTTTGGATCCCTTGGAGAGCAGCAGCAATGCAGCCCCCCAGTGCTGCCAGTTCTGCCCCAGCCTGACCTAATGGGGAACTGCTTTGGGTTTCCTTCCCAGCAATTCACTACAATTCCCTCCTGGGGAGAGAGCAGAGGATGTACCACCAGCTCAGCCTGGAGGAATCTCCACAGCCCCAGTCTGGGCTTCTCTCCACAGACTGCCTAAAATGGATATAAAGGAGCCTCGGCGTGGAATTTATTTTCTTCCTAAGACCATCCTTAAAATAACAAACACCAGCAAGCTGGTGACATGCAGTACATCTGTTTGAATAACACGGGCCTTCTGTTTGTAACAGAGGAAACTCCAAATAACTCTTTGATTTGTGTTTCCTTTCTTCTCCTTCCTCATCTCCTCCTCCTCACTCCCGTACACAAATCTGTTCTGCAAGAGCCACCAGCTCTCCCTCCCCTGACGAGCTTGTTTTTACGCCATGCCATAGTTATTTCATTTCCTCTTTGCCTCCAACACGGCCAATATTTCTCTTTCCTCGTGGGATTGCGCCTTTGTTTGTAGGCTGATGTCAAGGGGTAAGGAGAGCGCTTCCTTGGATCCTGCACACCGAATTCCTGGAGCAGCATCTTCCCTGCGGGCGGTCCTGCCGCAGCCAATGGCCCCGGGATCGCAGTAGCAATTACCATTAAAATATGTGTTTCGACTTAAAAAAAGCACATATCCTTTTCCGAGGNTGTGGAGCTGGTGTGGCAGGAGAGGTTCAATCTGCATCAGGCTGTTAAAATCTGGCTCAGTGGTACCTTCTTTGCTTCTCTTGAATGAGCAACAACGGCTAATTGCCATTTCTCCTTCTCTTTTTTTTTTTTTTTTTTAAGGCAGCACAGACTTTAAACACAGGTAAAAGGCAGATTGCAAGGCACCATTCCCAACAATCCGACTGAAATCAATCCAACCCTCAGAAAAGGCAGGATCTTACCAGGCACCGTTTTCCTTTGTTCAAAGCCACTCTCTAAACTGAGTTGGGAACCATCTTTTCCTCATTAATTTTGTTTCCTTTCAGGGCTGCTCCTTTCCCTTCATTACCACATGCAGGTTTTTTTTAAAGCCCTCAAAGCTAATATCACAACTATAGATCTCGGGGTTATTTATAGCCCTAAACTCCGCAGAGAGCTGTGTGTCTTGTTGCTGTGGAAACTGGGATTCTAAAAGTAAAAAAGGATTTAAAAGGGGTTTTAGAAGAGACCTGCTGAATTTCAGCACTACATTTCACTTCCAGAGGTCTGTGTTCAACCAAGCCTTAAACCTACAGGGAAAATACACCCGAGGGTCTCAGCAACCCCCTGGGGAATGCTGGAGAACACTGGCCCTCTATGGTTTTTATGATCTGCCATGTCACAGCCTGGGTTTTGCTTTCTGTTGTGAGACAAAAGATGTACAGGTAACTCAGGGGTGTTAAACTCTTGGTGTCAGCAATGGCATATTTGCCAAGCTTGGGCCAGTCTTTTTTTTCACTTTAATTGGTTTTGGGAGCTTTTTGCTGAGGGAAATATCATCTTATGTGCTGTTAAGTTTGCAAGCTTCCTACATGTTGCAGTCAATCATGGAATCATGGAATGGTTTGGGTTGGAAGGGACCTTAAAGATCATCCTGTTCCACGCCCTGCCCTGGGCAGGGACACCTCCCACTGTCCCAGGTGGCTCCAACCTGGCCTTGGACACTTCCAGGGATGGGGCAGCCACAGCTTCTCTGGGCAACCTGTGCCAGGGCTTCCCACCCTCACAGGGAAGAGTTTCTTCCCTACTCTCTTTCAATTTGAAGCCATTCCCCCTTGTCCTACCCCTCCAGTTCCTGATGAAGAATCCCTCTCCAAAGACTCTGTGCTCCTTTCCAGAGCTTTGAGACTGGCATGGATCAGCATTTCCTGGAAATGAGATTTTACTGTATTAAACAGTTATTTAAATGATTTTCTTTATCTCTGTGTATGTGCGTAAAGGACAAGGGTGTGATTGATGGGCTGGATCCCACTTCCCACCCTCTGCACCTCCTCTGGCACATCAGCAATGGGCAGACTCTCACTGGCAGAAATGCCATGTTTTACCTGGGACAGGGATCTTGCTGAGCCACCCATGGAAAAACCAGTCCTTCCCCTTGATCCATCCAGGGATCCTCAGATCAAAGCCAAGCTCCTGACGAGATGCCAAAAGCCACCCCCTCTGCCTGGCCATGGGCTGCCTGGGGCTGTCAGATCCCAGGCTTTTTCCGTGCCTCTAAATATCAGATGTCCCCCAGAACCCAGGGACAAATCCTTGGAGAGCTCTGCCAAAGGGCTCTGTGCTTCCCTGGCCATGGGTGTCACTTTCTAGCCAGAGCTAAACTTTAAAAACACCTTATAATTTAACCAGCTCCAGAGCCAAGGCCAACCTGGGCAGAGATTTGAGGTGCTTCCAGGACACCAAACTTGGAAATATTTCCTAGGAAATGCCACTCTATTGGTGAGGCCAAGGGGGAAAGGGAAGGACAGGCCCTGCAACATGACTATCCCACTAACATGTGTCTTAAATTCACAAGTAAGGCACAAATGTCAGAGCTGATTAGCTCTGACCTTGCATTTCCATAAGTAAAGCAGCAATCCCTGTGTGCACTGGCTTCTCAAGTTTGGGGGTGATCACCAGGCAGCCTCTCCTTCCCCAGAGCAGCCCTGACATTTGCTCAGCACATTCTCCAGGTCCTTTCTGGCACGGTGTGTATCGTGCCTGGCTGGAAGTTCTTACTGTGAGATTACATTAAAAATAGAAATGCAGGAGCCAAGTCTCACAGACTGAGGAGAGGAGACAGTGATTCAGTGACTGAGCTTTTCCATTAGAGGGTGCCAGGAACCTACTGTTGCTGCAGCCCTCAGCAGAAAACAGAACTTTGTCCTTTACATTTTGGGACCAGGCAAATCCATGCCATTTTTGGACCCTTTTTTGTACTGCCCAACCAGGCCAGCTAAAGTAGAATCACAGAATTATAGGATATCCTGAGTTGGGAGGGACCCATAAGGATCAAGTCCAACTCCTGGCCCTGAATGGACAACACCAAGAATCCCACTGTGTGCCTGACAGTGATGTCCAAATGCTTTTTGATTAAAAAAGCTGAGATGTGTGTGGGGAAGAGTTGGTGTGGCAGCTGTACATCAAAAGCACATCAGCAGGTGACAGCCCACAGCCAACTCAAGGAGACAAAGCCCTGGAAGACACTGCTGTGTGTGAAGGATCATCATCAGGGGGTGGGAGAGATCTTTTCTGGGCTTCATGTGATGCTGCTGAGACTTGGGTGAAGTCCAGCATTCCTTGATTTAGATTGTCCCTGGGATGGATGGATGTGCAAAGAGCTGGCTTTGCTCAGGCTGGAAATGATGGTTATTAGACCCAAACCACAGACCTGCAGGTTGGGTTACCCTTTTGAGTCCTTGTAAAGAAAAAAAAAAAGGGTGACTGACACTTATCAGGGGTGACCCCCATATCATCCTTCCCTCCTCAGAAAAGGGAAATCTTCCTGCAGTGCTTCCCAGCCCCTCAAATGGGGAATAGATCTCTCCTGGATCTCATCTGCACCGTGGGTATTTTACAGGCAGAGTTATGTTTTGAAGAAGTGGATGTGGAGAACATGGGATCTCAACACTGCCAGGGAATTTTGGGAGCTATTTGAATGTGAATAGGAAATTCTTATGAAAAAAGTAAGTATTATCCACACAAAGTGGTAGTTCTATTAGGAAAAAGTAGTTTGTATGGCTGTCATTTGTTGTGCTCTAGACCTAGTGGTGAGGACAGGCAGGAAAGGATGGGCCCCATCTTCTAGTCTGAGTCTGCCAAAAATCACCCAGCCTAGGCACCACCCAAACCACCAAGTTATCAAATGGATTTGCTTCTCCATCCAGGAGAAGCCACTTTGGAGGGGCAGAATAGCCTCAGGTGTGGGCTGCCTGAAGCAGATCCTTGGTTGGAGGGGTGTGGAGAGCTCCCAGCTCAAAATATCCCGTGTTTGGCCACCAAAACAACCCACGAGACTTGGTCTCCAATTCTCAACGCAGGTGTGGCTAAATTATTAGCAACAAACACCCCCAGGGTTATAAAATGGCAGCCCAAAGAATTGAGGAAGGTCTTAGCAGCTGTGGTCACCCTTTTGGTCGTGGTGGCTTTCTTGGTGTCACAAGGAAGGACACTGTGGTTCCCACATGATCCGTGTGGAGCTCGGACAGACTTCCAGGGGCTGTTCCCTTGCTGCTGTGGCTGAGGGGCAAGGAGAAACCCTGCACCCAGGTCTCTGGTCCCTCATAGCTCTGGAGCACTCTGATTCCATGGGATGGGAATAGCAGGATGCCAGGCTGCAGTCACATCCTCGTGGGAAGAGCCACCGACGGATGGCGTCATCTTACATTGCTGGGGTGTCTTTCTTCCCAAAATGATCCCAAAGCATTTTCTGGAGTAAATATAAACCAGTGGTATTTGGGGAGGAGGACGGGGTGGGATTCATGGCTGGGAGAAGCACAGCTCAGCAGTTTGGGATAGGAAGGGAAGCCAGGACATCTGACTACATGGGAGGGAGCTCAGGCCAGCAGAGTGTACAGAGCAGCAACTGGCAAACCTGGGGCTTGGCCAAGAAAATAAACATAGGAAATACTTGAGACTGATGAGAACCATGGACAGCCTGCTCTTGTTTAAAGAGGTTTTTTTGGGACACTGGAACAGATGCCTGTTGCAGACGGAACGAGATCCCAGCTCTGTTCAAACCTTCACTGACTTCAGCTGGGCCAGGATTTAATTTCAGATGGTTCTGGTTTTTCCCAGGATGTCATTTCCCCTTTTTTGGGGCATATCCCTCTACCACCCTCAGCCCAGCAGGGGCAGCAGGCTGGGGTGTTTTTGGAGGTTTGTACAGGGGTTTAGGGATGGATCCTGCCAGCAGGTCGGTAGGAGCAGAGGATGCTCTGCAGCACTCCAGAGCTGAGTGTAAGCATTTAGGATCGATACATCCAGAGCTGAAGTCCAAATCTGAGTGCTCAGCAGGTCTGCTAATCAGTTGGGTGCCTGCATGCAGCTTGAAAGCCAGTTCTTTCCAAATTTTCACTTTCAGCAAATAACTTGGAATCTTTTCACTCCAGAGTTTGACTTGAGCCCCTTAATTTAAAAATTCTGACCCCTGTATGCTCTTCAGTCTCCTGATGAAGATGGAAAGGCCTGTGGCATTTGAGATAAGTGACAAATTGAAGCAGGTCTTCATTTGGCACCTGCTTTCAGTCTGAGATCTTCTGAATTAACCACTCAAAATTCACAGGGTCCTGACAATCCTGGTAATCATGAAGGAGGTTTGGAGGGAAGGGTCGAGTAATATTGGAAAATATAAGAAAGTAAAGGAGGAGCTTGGGGTGTTTATGAGAAGAAGAGCATTTCTAGGATGTGGAAGCCCAAGGGAGATTCTATTCCTGGCTGGAAGTGAAGCTAGGTAAGAAGTGAATGGGATGGAGAACAGGGAAGGGAGTCTCCGGCCCTGTTCCTGCCATTGTGCCTGGGATGAACAGTGGAGTTTCAGTCCAAACCCACATGTTCCCCCTCTTCAGAAGAATTCCCAGCTGGGATTTACCAGCACCGTGTCCTTCTGGGCTCCTCTTGGAAGGGCCAAGGTGTGAATTCCATCCCACTGGAAATTCCAATACCCTCATCTTCCCCATCCCTGCTGCTCTTTGTGCCCACGGCATCTCTGACAGTGACAGCTGAGTTAATCTGTTTTACAATTCCCATGGCTTGATTTCTAAAAGTCTCGCTGTTCCAGGGTGACATTCCTTTATCCCTCGCCCTTTCTTTTCCTCCTGGATTATCCCATGTTAATAGGTACCATGTAATGCAGCCTGTTATTAACTACTCCTGAATCCTGCTTGCTGATTCCTTAAGCAGATCTTGAAACCCCGTGAATCTGGCTTTGACTTTTGTGGAGCTTTGTTTTGTACTTTGCTTTTTTTTTTCCCCTTTAAACCCAATTCATGAAATGTGTAGGATAGCTTTCTACTCTGGTTTTTGGGAAGCAAAAGAATTTCACATGTTTAGACAGCCCAGACATGCTATTCAAGACTCCAGAGTGCATTTGTTTAAATTCCTACAAAACAGGCTGTAAGAAAGAAACCTTGTTTGAAAACCTACATCAAATATGGGATAAATCCTTCCATAGGTATTTATCTGCCCAGAAAAAAAAGGTCCTTGAACACCCATGTGTGACAGTATTTCACAAGAAAAAAAATATGGGTAATGTCAACTTTTTCACATCTCTGTGTCTTCTCGCTTCACTGAGAGACATTTCTCCTTTGTTATGAATTATAAATCTCTATTGCTACAGTCCAAACAATTCTGGGAACTTCTGCCACTGGCTTTCTGAGCACAGGGAAATACACTGTCCTTCCCATTTACAGGGCTCAAAGCATTTCCAAACGTTCATTATTCACATAGGAATTCCTCCATCAGCATCTCCATTAAACTGAGAGAGTGATCTTTTCTTTCTAATCAGGTGCCAAAATACTTGATTAAGCCTTATTTCTTCCATCAGGAGCAAATCCCAAGGTTCAGGCAGCACCTTTTCCAAAGGGCTAGACCAGAGGAGTGAGTGTTTCTTTCTGCGTCCTCCGTGTCTGGGTGACAGCAGCAGTTCTGCCTTTCTGTGCCACCTCTGGCACAGCATGTCCTTGGTCCCTATCTCAGTTTCCCCATGGATGACATCAAATATTAGGATTCAGCCCATTGGGAGCTTAAGGAAGGATGGAAAAAAAAGCCATTTTGGCCAATTATTACAACCCTCAGCTTCCAAAGCCATGGAGTTTTTATGAAGTGTAAATCCCAGAATGGTTTGAGTTGGAAGGGCCCTTAAAGCTCACCTCATTCCACCCCCTGCCATGGGCAGGGACACCTCCCACTATCCCAGGTTTGCTCCAACCTGGCCTTGGACACTTCCAGGGATGCAGCAGCCATAACTTAAACTTTGCAGGGTTATGAAAATACTCAGGATCAAAAAAAAAGGTGACTTTCTGTAGCTGTTGAGAAATGCCAGAAAAGACAAGCTCTTTGCAGATAATCCTCCCCCTCCAAAAAAAAAAACACCCCACACCTAATTTTTGATTTGATAATCTCATGCAGCCTAAATCCTGTCTGAAGGCAGGTGGGACAGAGGGAGCAGACATGGCTTTTGCCACCAGGCTTGGCAAAGCTTTGGCATGTGCCCCTTCCTGGGAGGTCAGGATGAGCCCCACGTTAGCTCCTCCAGCCTTTCCCATCAGCAGGAGGAGCAGCTTTGCCTGATGGAGGTGAGCCCCAGCCTGCCAAGCCCTTCTCCAAAGCAGGTTTCTTCTCTTCACATTATGTCAGCCGCATTTCCTGACAAAACCAGCAGGAACAGGGGGGTGACAGATGTCCCTTAATTATCGGCACTGTTCCCACTCCTTGGTCTCAGACAGAAAATTCAGAGGCTTGAACTGAAGGCTGAGTTTTGTTTGGTTAAGACTGGCTGCTCAGGTTTATTGACAGGCACCTTTCAGCCATGGAAAATTGGTCACTGTGGGTTTTCTGCCCTGCCAAGGGGTATCCCAGACCTCCACGAGAGCAGCAGGGAGGCTGCTGCTGATTCAAGGTGGAAAAATACAGGGAGATGTGGGTGGCTGGGGAAGACAAGTCTCTCGAAATAAAGGGGATTTGCCACCTGGGATGAGAAGGGCAAAGAAGGGCCACTGCGTGGTACAGGCTGTGTCTTCCTCGAGAAGGATCTGGGGTTTGTCATGAACAAACAGCTTGACTCATATTTTTTGTAGGGTGATCCAGTAAAACAAAAGGGCAAGTGACATCCTGAGGGGAAATGGTGTTGTTTTCTCTTTGTTTTATTTCCCAGCTTCCAAGATCACAGTGGGCAAAAGCTACCTCTGTCCTTCAGCAAACATCACAGAGAGATGGAGGAGGGAAGGAGGACGAGATGTCACCACCTACAATGCCATGTACTGCTCCTTTTCTCTTGTGTGAGACATCAGGGACAGCAGGTTGATTTTACACTTGCTGGGTATGTTCCACAACACTCAAATCTGGTCATCTTCCATAGCCATCCATCTATCCATCATCATGGAATGGCTTTTAGCTGAAAGAGGGTAGGTTTAGATTAGATATTAGGAGGAAATTCCTCCCTGTGAGGGTAGGGAGGCCCTGGCACAGGTTGCCCAGAGAAGCTGTGGCTGCCCCATCCCTGGGAGTGTCCAAGGCCAGGTTGGAGCCACCTGGGATAGTGGGAGCTGTCCCTGCCCATGGCAGAGGGTGGAACTGGATGACCTTTAAGGCCCTTCCAACCCAAACCATTCCATGATTCTATTCTATGATCCATCTACCAATTTATCTAAACCTGCAGCAATATGTGTTTTCCCCAAACCCAGAAGCCAAACAACCTGAATTACCTGCTCATCTTTCTCTGTCCTTACTCCAAAATACCTTGTGCACACCTCTGCGCCCTCTGCACCAGCCACCCCTCATCTGTCCCTCCCAGCTGATTCCAGCCCTCTTCCTTCGCTGCTGGAAGCTCATGGAATATCTTTGCTTGGAGGAGCTCTCTGCCTGCCTGTGGTTCCCACACTCCTCAGCTCCTTCCTCCAGGCTGCCTGATGGGTGTTGGGGAAAATCCAGGCCTGGGAGAACAGATCTTCCTGCCCACAAGGAAAAAAAAAAAAAAAGCATCCTGACATATTTCATGCTCCCGGCATTGTGAATCTTCCCTCCCATGTGCTCAGTTGATCAGGATCAGCTTCTTTGCTGCTGTTTTTGTGCCTCTTGATTTCCACACGGAAACTGGCTCTATTTTTACTCGGCTAAAGCTGATTAGATTTGCAGTAATTGGCAGGATAAACAGACACGTACTGTATGCAGCAGGTTAATGCGATACAGTCAGTGACCAGCAAATGCACTCAGCCCATGCCCAGCACAGAGGAGACAATCAAAGTAATTTATTGTCCACATGCCTCTAACATGCCCATTAGCCAGCCCTGTCCTTCCTCTCTCTGCAAACCCATTTCCCCTCTGAGGGTTTCTGCACGATGCCAAACGTTTCATCGTTTTCTCCTCAGCTCTTCACAAACCCGAATTAAACCCAAGGACACTCAGGAGTTTCTCTTTCTGGTTAACCCAGGTCCTGGCTTTTGTTGACCTGTGAGATTATAGGCACTGAAGGAGCCATGTATTAAAAAAGACAAATGCTGCTTACAACTCGAAGGCTGACCTCCTCCAAGTAATATAATTTCCCACCATTTCAATCACTTTCCTAAGTTACAATCTATGGGAAGATTAGCAGCAGGTCTGGTGTTGCAATATCATCCTGGTCTTTAATTGGGTTTTGGGGTAATTTAGCTTGAGATCAAGTAGAGAAGAGAAAACCTGGGGACAGCATCCCGTGATATTCTCCTGGGAGAGGGAAGGAGCAGGAAGCAAAAATGAAAATCCTTCCAATTTCCAAAGCTGCATATTTAGATCTAATGTTTTGAGACCTTGGGAATACTCTGGTGGTTGTGCTTGGTGGTGGCTGCACCACCTGTTTAATCCCAGGAGAGACACAGAAGGTGAGAAATCCTCTGAAAAGTTACAAGCCAGGGAGAGGTGTGCCCTGTTTATTTAAAACCACCTGTATCAAGTTTGATCCCATCCCAGAGGGCTTCTTCTCACTCCAGCTGCTGCAGAATCCCACAGCAGAACCTGACTCCTTCCCCTGATGTGTGTGTTTTGGAGAGTCACAATGTGCAGGGCTCTGAGCTGATATAGAAAATAAAACCCTTCTCTTCCTTCATTCCAGGTTTCTCTGAACCCCAGGATTTATCTCCATGCTGGTGCCACAGGCAGGTTATTCAGACACAGTGACAGACTGGGTGGGTCAACCCAATGTTTTGGGTTTGAAAGCACCTTAAAGGTCTTTTAGTTCCACCCCCTGCCATGGGCAGGGACACCTCCCACTGTCCCAGGGGGCTCCAACCTGGCCTTGGACACTCCCAGGGATGGGGCAGCCACAGCTTCTCTGGGCACCCTGTGCCAGGGCCTCCTCACCCTCACTGGGAACAATTTCTTCCTAATATCTAATCTAAATTTCTTCCCTTTCAGTTCAGAACCATTCCCCTTTGTCCCATCACTACTCCAGACACGTTTGCTGGCCGCTCACTCCCTGTTTACAGCTGTACTTTGAGCCTTCTCAGTTATGCAGCTTTAATCTATTTAATGCAAGCCCCGTTGATTTTGTCGTTTTTCCCAATCAATCCGTGGCACGGATCAAGCCAAGGGCTGTGTGGAAGGCTGAGGATATTCCATTGGAATGATTGTCTCTACCTCACACCAGCCCATCACTGAAGGAAGGTGAGCTCCCCACCGCCTCGTTCCCCCAAACCCCTGTTTGCCACTCATTACAACACCCCGTTTAATTACTATTTCTTGCCATTCCACCACCCTCCTTTAATTATCCAGTACAGTGTTTGTGGTTCCATTAATTGTCCAAGATCTCTCTCAGCCTTAAACACTTAAAATCAGTGTTGTCCTGGTCACCCCTTGGAGCGTGGGCACGGCGTTGGCTTTTTCCCAGCCCTTCAGTACTTCCAATGGCTGTTCCAAGCCCTATTGAAAACCACCATTAACTATCCAGACAGCTCCTTGGCCACCTCCTTTACAACTCTCCCAAGTTATTCACATCTGCTGGTTTAAAAATACTGAGCTCCATCAGCTGGATGCTCCTGGGCACTCCTGGAAAGTGTTTCCATTAGCACATTGTCTTTTTTTCCCCACAAAATACCAGGACAAGCCCTCACTGAGCATTTCTGCCTTTTCTGTGGTATTGATACATCTTCATTTTCTGTGTAAGTACCACCCCACTGCTAATGCAAGACTCCTCTGCTGGAAAACCTGGGAAAATATCCTTCTGTCTTTAATTTCCCCAGATTCTGAGGTCTATTAATTACAACCAGTTTCCCTTTTCTCCTTTCTGTGTGTTTATATTTTATGTGTTAGTCTTGGCAGCTTTTTCGCTTCCTTTCCAAACTCTGTTGGTTATTTTAACAAAGATTTCTGTCTGTGTTGCTGCGTTTTGGGTAAAGTGTCTTAAAGGCTTCTCCCTTTTCAGCACATTTTTCATTTAAAATCCTTCTTCAAATCGATCTGACTTGTAATTATTTTATGATTTGGGAAACAAGACCTTTTAAAGTGGCAAGTAAATATATATATTTATATATTTTACTGCTTTGAGCTTTATTTCATTTGCACATAACAAATGTACTCCAAGCCATGATGGCCTGTGCCTGGCACAGTGAGAAATCCATCTTCACCTGCTGGAGTGGGAATGAATATGGAATTCCCTCGTGTTGGAGGCAATATTTTTGTGCAGCAGGAAATTATCTTTTTTTCCCCACCCCCCCTGAACTTCAGCTCAGGATCTCCAGCATCCATTGCTCAGCCTGAATTCCACAGTGATCCCAAGGTTTTTATGAGATATTACAGATGTGGCTGCTTAAAGAAGCAGAGTGTGTTGAGCCTCTGCTGTAACGTGGCTCTTGACTGCAGACCCTTCTTCCCTCATGCCTTATTTCTTGGGATATTGATCCAGAAACCCTCTGGATCATTTATTTCCATGTTCCTAACGACTCAGAACTAGAGGGTGCTTGGGAGAAGGAGATAATCTGCTCCCAAACCAGTCCCAGGGGGATGCTAATCAGGACTGGAAGATCAAGACCTCCAAGCACAAGTGGAAATCAAATGGAGAAGGTGGTTATAACACAGGGCTGCAGTATTCCAACCAGGAAACATCCTTGTCACTCTGCAACGTTGGGAGTGGGGTTGTGGTGTGTATGTAATGATTTGACTTGGTGATCCTGGAGGTGCTTGGAGAGGGAATTTTTACAAGGGCATGGAGTGCCAGGACAAGGGGAGTGGCTTCACACTGAAGGAGAGAAGGGTTGGATGGGATATTGGGAAGAAATTCCTTCCTGTGAGGGTGGGGAGGCCCTGGCAAAGGTTGCCCAGAGAAGCTGTGGCTGCCCCATCCCTGGAAGTGGGCTGCCTTTTTCCTTTCTTTCCCTGGGAAACAGGATGTTGTCCCACCAAGCTGAGACACCTTTGAACGTCCTCTCAGACCTGGGGAGGCCACCACGCCTCCTCCTTTCCCCATCCTCTGTTGTGCTTCTCAGGATCAAATTCCCTGAGAAAGCTGCCTGCCTTCCTGGGATGCTGGGGATGTTTTTCTGGGTATCTGGGCTTTTAGAGATACATCCCATTGCTCTCACGCTGGGAATGCAGCAGCAGCATGGATTGCTCCAGCTAATCCTTTGCTCTGGAGCAGTTGTTTTTCCTTCTTAAGCACAACCAAACTTCCCAGCAGGATTTCTGCACAGGCTGGGTCTCCCTGATGCCCTGCATTTGTTTTTGTGAACCACATGGTACATCAAAACCGGTTGCCTGCCTGCATCCCAATCCCTCCCTGCATTCCCATCCCTCCCTGAGCTGCTCCTTTGGCTGGGCCCTGCTGAGCTGGGATTCTGCACACCAGGGTGGGGAGGGATCTCTTGGAGATCTGTACCTTTCCACTAGCACTTTTTTCTGCAACACACACCAGGAACAGGCAGGAACTACTTTTATTCTCCATATTTTGCATCACTCCCACTCCCCAATCCTATTTTTCCTTCCCCCATCCCTGCTCAGTGACTTATCATAAGCTGATTTGTTTTTTGTTGTGTTTGTTCATCATTATTCTTTTATCCCAAACTTTGTCTCACTCATCCCCTCATCCACACATACACCAGGTATTTAAAGAAACAATTTGCCAGCCCAATCTAACTGTGCCTGTACCTTATGGGGGAAAGTCTCTGGAATGAGGCAAATGTACTGGAGAAATCCTGCAGCCCAGCTCCAGCCCTGGCAGGGCAGCATCTGTGCAGGTCAACCTGCTGCTCACTGGTGGCAGGAGCATCTTCCAGAGGGAAAAGGCCTCAGCTACTCAGTGTGTGAAATTTAATCTGGAATTTCCCCTCCCTCAGCATCCCACACATCAGCAGCACCAAGGAAATATGGACTGATCTGGAAGAGAGTCGCCAAAGCAGTGAAAATTGCAGCTCACTGGGGGGGTGACACCTTCCACTAGACCAGGTTGCTCCAAGCCCCATCCAGCCTGCCTTTGAGCACCTCCAAAATCTGCTTTATTTGGCTTCCAACATGGCTTTTGACAATTTTTG
The DNA here is from genome assembly GCA_013399895.1 of Serilophus lunatus. Taxonomy (NCBI): domain Eukaryota; kingdom Metazoa; phylum Chordata; class Aves; order Passeriformes; family Eurylaimidae; genus Serilophus; species Serilophus lunatus. The sequence continues at coordinate 308,170 of VXBA01000261.1, forward strand.
GAGCCCCCTGAAGCCCATCTTAAGAACCAAAGTGTCCCTTTCTGACCAAACCCTCCCCTGCAGCCACAGGAAACCACGACAGGCCACGGACACACCAGGAAACCTCAATCAGGTCATGAACAGGAGATGTAACACGTGGCTGCATTTTTAGTGTAGAACTTGCCCATTCATCAGACACAAAGGTGCTGCTCCCAAAATAATACTCATTTTAAAGCCCTGCACCACCCTGACAGTGCTTGGCACTAGTAAATCAGCAGATTATTAGGAATTTCTTTTTCACCAGGTACTATTAAATGTGGTGTTATTTTAAACACCTGTTTTATAAGGAGCAGCATCCCACCTTGGGCAGGGGAGGATCACACCTTGGTCCCGCACAGGTGTTTGCCTCTGCTCCCTACATCCCAAGAAATCCCCCCAAAGGAATAACTGGCCAATAATTAATGGGCTAATTAACATGTAAAATAACTGTAACTGTCTAAAACTACTGAGAAAGCAACAGAAGGGGGATTGGAATTTCTTTTTTTTCCCCTGCCCAAATTTTTATGTGCTTTCAATCAACTTTAGTCATAGTGTTTTTCTTGGAAAGTTTGGGGGTTTCTAACCAAATTCTCCCGCCATGAAAAAAAAATAAAATAGGAGTTTGCAGTTGCCAAAAAAAGCTGTACCTGAAAAGTGGGATTTTTAGGGAAGAAAACAACTCCCTCCCAGCGTATAATGAGTACAGCTCTTGCATTCACAAAGGACTCGGCGTAGTTTGAAAAGCCATTTTCAACTGGAAAAAAAATGCTTCAGTGGGAAAATTTCCACCCACTCTGGTTGCATCTCTTCCCTCCAGCTCTGAGGGAGAGGAAGATTTTCTTCCAGAGGAGGGTTTGATGTGTTTCCATGGATGGACAAGAAAACGCATCGATAGAGAAAAGAAAAAAACAACTGAGTGGGAAGACACAGCCTGAAACTTCCTCCTGGGTGGGCAATGAGGCACAACCAGCCCTTCCAGGGGGGATGCACATCCTAAATCCCACGGGGTTCTCATTCTAGGGTTTATTTTTTCCCTTGGCTAAGCTGAGCCTGGGATCCAAGTTCATAGTCTTGGCTCAAAACCCTCCAGTAACACCAGTGCTGATGGCAAATCTGAGCTGGTGAGTGGCGATTTTGGGGAAGAGCTGTGTTTTCATACATCGCCCAGATTCTGCTTCATAAGCACTTGTGAGCATCTTTTCAATTCTCCTCAGAGCTCCCCCTTTAACGCCTGTGTACCCAGACAAATACAGAGATACATCAGGCACAGACACCCCGATGCCACAAATATTTGGGCACGTTTGGAGCCCAGGGGATGCTCCAGGACCCCGCGTGCTCCAGAGGCACGAAACGAGCTGTCGCCGCTGCCCGGGGAGAATTCCACACCTCCAGCAATCCCAGGGGAGAAAAAAATAATAAAAAAAAATCAAAAATCCTATCTGCGGACCAGTCTTGGCGGGGGCCTCCCGATGGACTGGGAGATGTTCTGTGTCGGAGGGAGGGGAGCTGGATGGGGATGGAGCCCGGAGCGCTGCCATAAATCCCGAGCGCTGCCATCCAGCCCGGAGCGACAGCACGGCCCTTTCATGAATAAATAATCCGTGTTGCAGTTGCAGTTCCAGACTCTGCTGGACCCGGCTCGGAGCAGAGTCTGCCCGGAGACTCAGCGAACGAGGCGTTTGGCCCATTCCCGGTGTTTTTCTCCCCAAACCCACCCACCTGCCACGGGCACCGTGGCCTCTCGTCGCATCCGAGGAGCGGCGGGAGCGGGGCGGGGGAGAGACGGAGGCAGAAATAAAATCCCGGGAGCATCCCAGGGGGCTGCGGGGGGCTGCGGCCCTGGCGGGCTGGGAGGCGAAGGCGACGCAGTTCCTGTCTCTTTAAATCCACCCTGAGCCCGGCGCCGGGAGCAGAAAGCCCAGGATCCTGCTCATTAATAAGCGGGATTTATCCCCGTAGGGAGCCGGGAAGGAGCCGGGGGGAGGCCGCGGGGCGAGCCCGGGCCCCTTCTGACCCCCGCATCCCCCCCCTCCTTTTCCCGACATCCAGCCTCTCCGGCAGCATCCCTCGGCCGGGATGCGGG
>VXBA01000261.1:310654-328141 GCA_013399895.1 Serilophus lunatus
TGTTCTTTTTTTTTTTTTTTTTTTTAATGATCCTGTTTCCACAGCAGGGGAAGAGAGAACTGATCCTCAACATACTCCCAGAGAATGAATAATCACAAGAAACTGGCTTAAGCAGCTCCCTGGATCTGGTGCATGATTTCGATTGAGTTTGATTTGATTTAATTTTTTTATATTTATTTATATTTATTTTTTTTCCCCAAGTCATCGTTCGCGTTTTATTTTCTGCATTTCTTCCTGTTTTTTTTGTGTTTGGGTTGTTTTTTTTTTGTTGTTGTTTTTTTTTTTTCACCTTTTGGGAGATTTGCAAACCGAATTACATGCATGTCCAGTGGGGGAAGGTTTAATTTTGACGATGGAGGGTCGTACTGTGGAGGCTGGGAGGACGGAAAGGCTCATGGCCATGGAATCTGTACCGGCCCGAAGGGTCAAGGTGAATATTCGGGCTCCTGGAGTCACGGCTTTGAGGTGCTGGGGGTCTACACTTGGCCCAGTGGCAACACTTACCAGGGCACCTGGGCGCAGGGCAAGCGCCATGGCATTGGCATGGAGAGCAAAGGGAAGTGGGTGTACAAAGGAGAGTGGACCCATGGATTTAAGGGACGGTACGGGGTCCGAGAATGCACTGGAAACGGGGCCAAGTACGAAGGCACCTGGAGCAATGGATTACAGGATGGCTACGGGACAGAGACCTACTCGGATGGAGGTAGGTGCTGCACTGATCCCTTCGTGGGGCGGGTGGAGTGGTGGGGGTGGGGGGGGTTACAAACCTCCAAACAGGGCCCCTGGATTTAGGTTGGAGTCTGTGAGTTTGCAACCTGCTGGCTTGGAGCGAGGGATGCTCCTAGCCCGCAGGAGACAAGGAACCAGCCCAGCGTGGCACCAGCCCAGCTCTTTGCCACAGGTAGCCCCATATGTCCAGCGGGTCCCTGGGCATTGGGGGCCTCACCCCATCCTTACCTTAAGCAGGTTTTTGGGGAGGGGAACTGGCTGTGCTGGTGGGGGGACGCCCAGCTCTGGCCCAGAGAGGTTGGAGAATGGGGTGGGCCAAGCCATGGGGGGACAACCCAAGTTGCACATGGGATTGGCAGTTCTGACTGCACCACTGGAACCTGTAGGATTGGCATGGCAGCAACGTGGGGCAGGATGGAGGAGAGTGTGTGTGTGGGATCCAGGGCAGGTGGGGGCAGCTCTAGTGTTTCCAGTGCTTCCAGTGAGGGGCTGCGGGGGGGGGGAGGGGGGTCTTTGCACATCCCCCAGCCCCTCCAAAGGCAGCCCCATGCTTAATAATGCCAGGGAAAAGACTTTAATTCAGACAAGAGTCTTACATTCCTAGTTTACGGCTTAATGCTTAGCACAGGGGCTCAGAGGGATCACCAGAGCTATTCTCTGCCGTCAACGCAGCTTAGCGAGATGCTGAGGGGAAACTGGGATTAGATAAAAAACAAGAAAACCCAATTGGAGCGATCAAAACCAAAAAAATTGCTGGGCTAACAAGCTTTAAGGCTGAACTGGGAGAAACAGCTGGTGCTGTGCTGTAAGTGGCTGTATCATCCTCTCTCATGGTTTGTAGCTACTTCCATCGGAATTGCCTCCGTAATCCAAGGCAGGCCTACCTGCCTGCAGCCAGGGGCATCCAACACTGCTGCCCTCCTGTTTTCCTGGGAATCATGGCCATCTCAAGCAGGCTCACTGGTTATTTTTGCGATGTTATGGTTTTTCCTTAGTGCTACGTTGAGGAAATTGCAGCCTTGGTGAGCTCCCTCCCAGCCTTTCCTGAAAGGTGCTGCAAGACATTTCTCTGGAAAACCCAGTTTGCTGCTTTGTGGTTGTACAGGGAGGGGAGGTTAAACCTCACCTGCAGCTGCTTTTTCATGCTCTCGAAGGGAGAGGTGGAACCATCTCTGGATTTTTAGTGATAATTTCGTGCTGGTGGCTTTGTCCTGAAGGAAAATAGAGCTGTAACCTTTTGTTTCAGCTGCCTGGAATGGTGTTGGGATCTGAGCTGGAATCTGATGGGTGTGTGTTTGGGAGCCATCAATAAATCCCAGCAGTCCTTCAGTCCAGAATAAAGCTTGGGCAGGGAATAATTGCAGTCTCCCACGTTCAAGGCAGTCAGGAGGGGATGTGTGGGGGGGTTCTGCGTGCTCCCAACGTGGGTGCTGTCTCCTCCTGGCACCCAGCCCCTGCCTGGGAGGTTTGTGGGAGGACAGACAGAAGTCTGGACAAACTACAGGTCTCCGAGGGCTGGATGTTGCAGGGCTGGCCCTGTCCCCAGCCACGCACATGCCCCCATTCTCCACAGCACAGTGTGTTTTGGGAAAGCATGGGGAGCATCCCCACGTTGGGATGGCTTAGCAGCAGTTTCGCTGTTTTCTGAGAACCTACCAGAAGGAAAGAGCCTTTTCTTCCATCTTGTCAGGCCAGCCCAGCTTCCCCGTGCTTGGGGACCGATGTCGCGTGTTTGTGATTTGGGGATGGGGGGAGAGGAACAACTGGGAGGAAAGGGCAGGATCTGGAGCAAAATGGTCCCCCTGGGACTCTGCAAACCCTCTGAGGAGGAAAGGATGCTGTGCTGGGGAAATGCAAGTGATGGGACCTGTGGGCACCCCAACGGGCCCCTCCCCACCAGCTTTCCCCATCCCAGTTGGGCCAGAACCCACGTGAAATGTCACTTCCACCAACTCAACTCCAAGCACCCAGAGGCCACATCCCTTTCCAGGTTGCCTTGCCCCATTCTAGGTGGAAAAACACCAAAGCTGGGCATCTCCAGTGAGGTTTTGGACGCCCAAGCTCACTGAACTTTGCGTGTTTGGGTCCCAGAGGCCGCGGTGTGCGGGAGCAGTGCTGGGTGGCAACTGTTGGGAAGGATGTTTCTCATTAATCCCTTCAAGTTCTTCCCTTCATCAAACTCAAGTATCCAAGAATCCTCGCCCCAGCATCTGTCACTTGCCACCCACAGATAAATATTCATCCCTTGCACGTTATTTTTTTTAGCTCCTCAGCCACGGCTCAGGGGCTGGGTCCCTAAATGCGCAGCGAGGCTCGGGAAGCGAGCTGCCCCGGAATCCATGGATTCCCTCCAATTCCCTCATTTCCTTGCACAACAGTGGGTAAGGGCACGTCTCCAGCGCTGTGCTGGGGAGCCGTGGGCACGTGCTGATGCGCTGGGCGGAGGGGCCGGCACACGGTGGCCTGGCCACTTTGTCCCCCCCCCCCTGCCCACCCGGGGGCCACCCCCTGCCACCGGGGCGCTGGCACTGCCCCACGCACCCCCAGGCAACGCTTCCCCCACAGGCAGCTTGCAGCTCTCACACCTCCCACGCCGGGCACACACGCCTCTCCTCCCCACGCCACCGCCTTCCCACGCACACGTGCCCATTCCCAGCCCCGCTCCGGAGCTCCCTGACCCCGGGAGTGCAAACCATGTGTCCCTGAGCCCTGTGTCAGTCGACACAGACCCACTGCAGGGCCCGGAGAAGCAAATCAGAGCCTCGCTGTTCTCCCAGAGGCCCACGCCGTGCCAAGCCCCCCTGGCACGCCTGACCCGCGGTCCCGCACCTGTGGCACATGTCCTGGCATTCCCTGGACACGCTCGCTCCCTCGGATCCCCCCAGACCACTGCACTGCTGACACCTCCTCATCTTTCTGCCAAAAAATCCCTGCCACCTCCTGCCCCCCTCCAGAAGCACCCTGATATTACATAAACCAGGCTCCTGAGGATTGCTCCAGTCGGATGCTGGAGTCACACTCTTTGTTTGCTGGGTCTGATTCATCCCAGCTCCAGAGGGGGAGCAGGATTGCTCCCTTCCTTCAGGTGAAAGGGCTGAATCCATCTGGATCAGCACCGACGTGAGCTGGAGCCGCTGCCAGCGGAGCTGGTGGAACCTGTCTGAGGGCTGGAGACCCTTTTCTGAGCAGGTCTAGAGATCAGGAGACATCTCAGCTGCTTCTTGCCTTTCTGCACCTCCTCAGACACTCGGGGAGTGCTTGTAATGTCACCCTGGGGACAGCTGGAGTTGTAGCTGCAGGCTCCCCCTGGGAATCCTTGGCCTCTGCGTTGGGTTTGGGTTTAGCTGTTGAAACTGTGGTTGAGGGGGTGAGTGAAGGAAGAAGCACCAGCTCAGCTTTTGCCCTTTCCATCCCTACCAGCGCCGTTTTTCTCCTCCCTCCACCTCTTCCCAGATGAACATCTGGGATCCAACACTGGACAGAGGCTCGGGGAGGTGTCTGCTGTGAACCAGGTCTGTCCTGCTGCCACCTCTCTCCGTATCCCAGGTGCCCACATGCTCCCTAAATCCTTGTTTCTGGGGAGGGCTGTAATGCTCCGTGCCCACTCACCTCAGTGAATCATCCCTTTGATAGGTGAGTGAAATATAATTAGTGTTTGCATTGTTAGCACTGGCTGAGTAGGCAAGTGGGCTTTCTTGGCCTGGGCTGGGAAATTTCCCTGCAATGGGAAGAGGAGCAGTGGGAGCTGCCTGTCCCACCTGGGCAGGAGCCATGGTGGCTCTGTGTCCCACTTTCCCACCTCTGCAGTGGCACTGGTGACACCTCTCTTGGCAGGTGCACCAGGAGCTACAGACCAAAAGGCTTCAGAATGGTTGAGGAGGTGGAGAACATGAAATATTTTGCAGAAGCTGATCCTTTACCAGCATAAAGTGCTGTTCCAGAGGGATGGACTGGGAATGCTGCATCTGGGAAGGGGCCACAGTTTCCTCACCAGAGCTGAGATGTGGTTTGGGATGAACCACCACCACTGCCAAGGGTTTGGGACGAGATGATCTTTAAGGTCCCCTCCAACCCAAACCATTCCATGATTCCATGATCCAGAGCCTCGTGCCTCTCTCCATGCCGGCGTTTTCATGGGTTCCTGAACAGGGGCAAATTTCCATGAGGATCTATTCATAGCACGGATGTCAGAATTACCTTAAAAGTACCAGCTCTTCTCTTGTTTTGCTGCTGGGAAGGAATTGTTGGTGCACTTTAAACAGTGGGAGGAAACAAGCAAATCCAAGTGCACCCTGATCCTCACTCCCAGCTCCTGCAGGATCCGCACACAGCCTGGTCCTGTCAACCCCCCCAGAACCTGATCATTAATTAAAAAAGCTCAGAACTTTGTTGATGAAGCATCTCCCTGTCCACATTTGGTACAGAAGCTTCTTGCAGTGCTTCTAGGAGAGCAAAACCGGAGACATCGGGACGTGCCGAGCACAGAAAAATGAATCAAAATACTAAATGAAGATTCTGAGCAGCCTCATTAAAAAGAGATGATATGAACTCATGGTAATTACTTATCTCACTGGAACATGCTGCTTAGTTTCAGGTACAGCTCAGGACAGAGGAAGAAGGATTTTGACCCCAGGGAAAAAGTGCATGAGGTAGAAATTGCCAGACAGGCTTCAGACCTTCACTCCATCTCCCCAAGTATTTGATCCAGCACCAGGGGATGGTGTAGGACCCCAACTTTGGGAACCCCCTCAGATGCTTCCCTTAACCCACAGCAGAGGGTGACTCGAGTCCTGAGGCACAATTTTAATATTGTTTCACTGGGGTGGGCTTCTCATGGCTTTTCACACAAATCTCAGGATATTTGCATGTGATTTGATATCCCATGGGGCTCCTCGTGGTTGGGTGACATCTGCTCCTGGAGCTGAACATTTTTTTTTTTCCCCTTAGAAGCTCCAGCTTGTGGAATCATGTGATTTTGCAAGATTTTCAGCTTTGGTTTTGAAGCAAGGTTTCCACCCAGGCTATTGCAGAAAAGTCATTCTTACAGGCTTGGGAACCAGCAGACAAGAGCTAAAAATGCCTCCTGTTTAAAAATGCCTCGATTTTAAAATGAACCTGATGAATTTTGAATGCTTTGAGTCAGGTAATGCTGACGTAGATGAATGAGCTGTGTTAATGTAGGCATGACTTGAAGATAGAGGGGCTGGGCAGGATGAGGCTGGTGATGGTCCTTTAGGGGGGAGTGCTGTGGTTTAGCATCTGTCTGGTGAATTTTGGCAGCTTTTGCCTGTTTAGGGTCTGGTTTTGGCATTGAGTGCAAACCTGACTAAGAAAGGGGTTTTTTGTAGGAGTTTTCTTTAGTTACAGGAGACTCTTGTTGCTAATTTACCCCGTAATGATCTGTTAAACAAGTATTTTTTAACAAAAAAGGGGGAGCTTGGGGGAAACAAAACACTGGAAGGCAAGTGTTTATATTTGGGGGGTTGATTTTGGTTTTTCAAAGGCAGATTTTAGCCTTTGAATCAAAAATTGCAGTTGATGCATGAGCATTCCTTTAGAACAGCCACTCCTTTCCCAACATTATTCCCTGAAGAGGTTCCACTTACTCTCAGCACACAGCAGAACAGGATGAATTTTCATGAATGAATGAACAGCCAGAGCAAGGTCCCTTATTTTGCTGATTTTCACACCAAGATTATCACTCTAAAGGTATTATTTCCTGCTCAGGGCATCACTTTGTGTCTGCAGGGTGTTTCCCTGGACTGAATAAGGGTTTGGAAGTGTCCAAGGCCAGGTTGGAGCAACCTGGGACAGTGGAAAGTGTCCCTGCCCATGGCAAGGGGATGGAATGAGATGAGCTTTAAGGTCCTTCCAACCCACATCATCCTGTGATTTTAAGATTTATCTCACAGGAAATAAATAAACTCTGCTTTTGCCTCATCCCATCCTGTGCCATCCTAGCCTGGATCCATGGGGAGCTCAGGCTCATCCCATCCAGCTGAGCTTCTCCCACCCCTCAGGAGGGATGAAGCCTCCCCAAAACCCAGCCCTGGCACTCAGCATCTCTTGGGAGAGCTGGAGAATCAGCTCTGCTGAGGACTGGGGTGAGATCCCAGAGTTTGCAGTAAGGATTAGAGCAGGGGGGGGATTAAGGGAATAAGCATTAGCCCGATTTCACTCTGCTTTGGGAGAGGAGCACATTAACCTTAATAAAGGTGCTGAGCAATATCTTAATGTGTTTGGCACCCCTTGTGATAAAACCTCATCCCCCTTTTGACCCTAGTCAGTGGCTGAATCCACAAGGATTCACTGTGGGATTAACTATGGGATCCATTTCACCAGGGGAAGATGCTTCCTCGACTTTCCCTGTCTGGCAAACCCAGTGCTTCCCAGGACAACTAGAAGTGTCTTTCTTTAGTTCTTTCCTTTTAAAAGCTGGATTTCCCCTGACTCCTGGACCACGTGCTTTAAGAGGAATCACAACTGGCCTGAGAGGCATCTTGGCCTCATCAGAACTAGTGGTGCTGAGATTTGATTGACATTATAACTTGTTTAAAGCTTTTCCCTGAATTCTGGCTGGAAAAGGCACTTACTAACAGGCTTAGGGAAGCAGGACGTGCAAAAGCAATGAGAGAGAGAAGAAGGAGGGGATGCTCAGCTTGTCTTTCCCTGAAGCAAATACCTGAAGACAGGAATTTCCACACGAGACTTTTCTGGAGTGGCTCCTCCTTAATATTAGGATGCTTCTTAATATAAGGGTGTGGATTCCTCACTGGGCAGTCCTGTGGAAAATGGCTTAACCCCTGCAACTGGGGTTATCTTGGGAGGTAGGACATCAGCTGTGGGGTTTTTCCCCGTTCCCTGCCCTGCTGTGGGTGTGCTGTAGGCTCTTCAAAGCCACTCTGTGCCCTCAGCACAAGGCACACACCTTGTTTTCTCGGGGCAGCTCATCCTCCACCTCTCCCTGCCTCAGTTTCCCACCTGTAAGTGCAAATACCAGCAGTCTCTGTAATACCATGGCTCACATTAATGTTTGCCAGTGAGGGAGGAGGCTTCATTCTGCTGGTTGCAAAGTGTCCTCGGGGCAGGAATGATGGCAATGGGAATATAAAGGACTCCTCATGTTTTGCATGGGGCTCGTGTTCCTCAGGTGAGTGTTCTTGCTGTGATTTTCTGGTGATTTCCCCCACGAGGAATAGCTGAGCAATCCCTGCTCCATGGTATTTCAGCCAGAGATACTTTATGTTGTTATTTGCATCCACAGAGGAGGAGGAGGAGGCAGATTCCCTGGCTGAGGCATGAGGCTCTATAAATCCATCTCCTCCCTCCAGCCCCCGGCTCTTGCTCCTGCAGAGGTTCTGGCTCTGCTGGGACCAGCCCTGCTCCTTTCTCTACCCACTTCCAAAGCCATTTTCCAGCAGTACATCCTCCAAACCCAACACCTCCGCTGCTTGGTCCTCTCAGATGGTGGCTCCCTGCTTTACACACAGAATTAATTCTGTGTGTGCTTTCAGAAGTACAGGCTGACCACGGTGATATGATAACACTTTATTATTTATTTTATTATTTTATTATTAATATTTATTGAGCCCCAAAACAGACTTCATTTTACCCAGGCAGGAGCTCTGCTCTCATTCTCCTCTCCTCTCCTGTCCCTTCTCCTGGCCCTCCATCCTCCCTCTGGATGCCCAGCCCTCTCTGTGCCCACCGTGTCTGTATGTACCCAGCATTAGCACTATGACTAACATCCATCACGTGTTCCTCCCTGCAGATTATATTTGCATACTCAAAATTCCATACTTTATTCCTTCCCCTGTGTAAGCAGTTACCAGAGCATATTTTTGGCAAATTAGCAGCCACAGCAGAAGCATCTGACTGTGTTTTTAGCATGGCTTGGTGATGGTCAGAGGCATGGAAAGCCTTGGGAATGTTCAGTCTGGAGAAGAGAAGGCTCCAGGGACACCTTAGAGCCCTTTCCAGTGCCCAAAGGGGCTCCAGGAGAGACTTTGGACAAGAGTCTGGACTGCCAGGACAAGGGGGAATGGCTTCCCACTGCCAGAGGGCAGGGAGAGATGGGATATTGGGAAGGAATCCTTCCCTGGGAGAGAGGTGAGGGACTAGAATGGATTTCCCAGAGAACTGTGGCTGCCCCATCCCTGGAAGTGTCCAAGGCCAGGCTGGAGCAACCTGGGATGGTGGGAGGTGTCCTTGCCCATGGCAGGGCATGGAACAAGATGAGTTTAAGGTCATTCCAACACAACCCATTCTGGGATTCTGTGATTCTGCACTCAGGAGGGCCCATACATCCACAGGTAGAACATTTAGGAGGCACATTTTTCCCAGTGATTCCCCCTCTGGACATCACTTTTTCTCCCATACATCCTCTCTCTGGGATAGGTGTTTCTGAGATGTGAAACATGATTTGTGTGTGGATCCTCCTGGGCCTTTCTCATATTGAGTAGCTGGGAAGGGATATCTGTAAAACTCTCTCCTTCAGTTGGAATTTGAGAGACCAGCCTAATTATTGCCATTGGACATCTTTAATTAATATGCTGCAGATGTTGGAGATTAAGAAGGGGGGCCTGAGCATACCAGGAAGGATCCTTTGCAGGATAAACCAGCAATTTGTAAAACCTAATTGCTCTGGCTTGCTTTGGAAAAGTGGACAGGCACTCTGGACCACTTGGACCTGCTTCCTAAATTTTGCTGAGTGGGGAAAGTGGTCTGAGAGGTTTGGATTGCTGCTGTTGTCCAAGACAGTCGCTGTACCTGGTGGATCTGGCTGTGCCTCAAGAATGGGACACAGAACCTGCCCTTTGGATCCTGCTGCTCCCGTGTGCCTTGCACTGATTATTTTAGTTCAGCTGGAAATACACGGGGTATTGACCCACAATGATGGCTCATGTTTGGTTTTTTAACCCAGGGTTAGTGATGGAGAAGGAATATTTTCCAAACATTTGACTCTTCCTGAGGTCATATATTGTGATAATAACACACATGTGTCCACCAGCCTCAACATGCTTTCCAACATCCTGAATTGCTGTTGGAATGTCTCCATTGGAGAAACTGGAGGCAGGACAGGTCTGTGCAAACCTCCCCATCCCTGTTTTTTTTTCTCATTCCAACACCATGGGGAGTTGGCTTGGGTTTATATCCCAGTGCATGATCCCACCTTGTGCCAGCAGAAGCCCCACATGGGCAGCCCATCATCCTCCCTTTGGGCTTCCCCCTGTATCATCCAAAATCCAGCCATTGCTCTGCTGTGCTCTAAGGGAGCTCCTGGAGCTGCTTATCTGTAAGGAGGCTGGATTTTCCTGGGCAGCATTGTTGGTCTTTGCCATCTCTCCATTAGCAGGAGAGGACTTTAGCTCCAGGCAGCCCCTCAGTTTGGGGCAGGAAGTGGCAAAGCTGGGAGCTTCCCACCCTCTGGCATTCCTCACTGGCACTTGCTGAGTGCAGCCAGGAAGGCTGCAATGCCAGAAAGGGCATTTTCCAGATCTCTCCATCACTCTCACAGGCAAAAGGCACCTGGAACAGAGACAAATGGCATCAGAGGAGTGACTCCTCCTCATGCCTGAGATTCTGGCCCTGGTGCTCCATGTGGCAAGAGCGAGCCATGGCTTAGTTGCCTCTTCCTGGCCATGGTGAAGGCCTTGCCTGGAAGATAAGCAGCTCTCTCTAGTCCTGCACCCACAGGAGCTTGGCTGCAGTGCCTGTACCCATGGGGATGAGCTGGAGCTGGAGATTGGTCCTCTCCTCTCCAGGAAAATCCCCAAAATCCATTTTGAAAAGCCAAGGAAATGAACAGAAACATGTGGTTCTTCCCAGTGTCTGCAATGCCTCCAGTCCTCCTGGAGCACTTTGCAAATAGGAGCTAATTAGTGTTCCCAAGCCCAGCTGAATTGCTGGAGTGCTGCTGCCTTGTCCCTGCTTCCAGCAGGGAATGTGGAGGCCCAGGGGTTGCACCCATTGGCTTTGAGGGGGTCCTGCTCCCCTCCCCATTTGTGCAAAGTGCAAACCTGGGCCAGCCTTGATTTCAGGGATTTTGGCATTATGGGGACACCAGGAGCTGCCCTGCAGACTCCCTGCTCTCCTCCCAGAATGGATTTTAGCCAAGTGCTCAGGAAGTGTTGCTGCCTGCTCAAAACATTCAGTCTTCTGCTGGAGAAGCAGGAACAATGCTTCAGAGCCCAGTGACTTCCCACTTTCTGCTTTCAGCCTGGCTGCCTCCAGCCAAGGATGGGGCTCTGCACACTCCTCAAGGCAATGGACATTCCTGCAGGAGTTTTAAAAGCTGTCTGGAAGCAAGCCAGCCTTGCTCCAGGGGGAGTGAGCCAAACAAAACCCAAACTCAGGCTTAGGAACACAAGTGAGCATGTCCAACAGCATTGCCCATTTACTTCTCTCCATGTTTCCATCCCATCCTGACTTTCCCTGTCTTTCCCATGAGTCCATTCCCTTCTTACACTTCATGTGCTATTTCTCACAGAGGAATGTTCTCTCCAGTCCATCTTTTGGGATGACTCCAGTTGTTTTCTCCCAGCCTCAGGTTGCGTCCTCTCCTTAGCTCTGCTTGGCATGGATGTGCCCACTTCCTCACCCTCCTTGGCATCACCTTTATCTTGGCCAAATCCCACTGGAACGATGACATGAAGAGTCAAGAGGTCTTCCCTGGGGTGGGAAGATGGGTGAGCGAGACCATAAACTGCTTCTTCCCTTGTGCTCTGATTTTTCTGCAAAATTCCCATTCCCAGAGCAGGATCTGACTCTCTTTTCAGCAGGACCACGGGATGGCTGTCCAGTGCTCTCCTATTTGCTCTTGTCCATGCCTTAAACCCACAGGTTGTGCCCTGATCACCTGATGGATGCTGCATTTTCCCAATGCAGTCACTCCAATAATCTCCTGCAATTAATGCTTTGGGAAGTGTTTTGCAAATATTGATAGTGAGGAAAGAGCTACAGTGCAGAAATGGCAGCTGCTTCTGTTGTATTGCTGTAGTAAGTCATGAATTACTGAGCTCAGGAGGATTTCATGGCTTCCTCATCCCTGGAAGTCTCCAAGCCCAGGTGGGACAGGGTTTGGAGCAACCTGGAAAAGGGGAAAGTGTCCCTGCCCGTGGCAGGGGGTGGGACTGGATGAACTTTGAGATCCCTTCCAACCCAAACTGTTCTGTGATGATTTTCTTTCCTTGTCAAAGGTTTTCTTGGCGGCTCTTTGTGCTTTTTGCTCAGTGCAAAAAGGCCACATGGAAGTGAGATGGATATTTGTGGCACCTTGGAGACATCCATAAGAGTGACCTAAGAGAAGAAGTTGGGATATATTTGTCCCCAGTAATTCTGTATCCCAGTGGCTTTGCCTCTTTCCTGCCTTGAGCAATACAATCAGCTTGTGGCCAGGATTGCCTTGAGTTGCTCCTTTCTTCCCATGCCAATGGAGGTGTGTTTCCTGACCCTGGGAGGTGCTCAGCTCTCAGCATTTGCACCAAAATCTTTGGGGACCACTGTTCAGATCCCTCTGGGGACCTGCTCCATCAGACATGCTCATTCCATCACTCCCAGCCCCATCCTGTGATTCCCCACTGTGCCACCTTCCCACTGCACACTCCCTTTCCTGCTCCTGAGCTCCAAAACTTGGGATAGCTATAGCCTGTCCATCCTGGCACGTGAAGTGGAAAATCATAAAATCCTGTTTGCTCTGCAGGGGGAAAGAGTCTCCTGGCTCCTTGTGAGATTAAGCCTTGTGCAGTATCTGCAAATGTTGGGGGCAGAGGTTAAGCTGAGCAGAGCAAGGGGAGGAGGTGGCCGTGCTTAGCAATGCAGATCAGATGGCTCAGAAACCTCCCAGCATCCGTGGCCAAATCCTGGGATATTCAGGAGTTTTAAACAGAAAGAAGTCAGAGGAAGGAGGTAGTGCTGTTGGGTGAGGAAGGACGGATGAATTTGGCTCCTTTGATCTGCTGGTGGCCATGGAGGTGCTCAGATGTCTTGGTGGCCATCTGGGAGGTGACTGTGCCCTCCGAGGCCATCCCTGGAGATAATCCATGTGCTGCCTCCAACAGGGAAGCAACAAAGAGGGCAACAACATCCTTGAAAGCAGAGCTGTGGTTTGGGGTTTGCTCTCTGCTGGGAGTTGCCCCGTGGTGCTGGGAAGGGAGAAGCAGGATGGCTGCATGTGATGGGATGGCTCCTTGCATCCTCTGCTTGGAAAACTCAGCCTTGCCGAGGAGGTGCAGAGGCTGCTCCTGGCAGCCATGCAATTCCAGGAGTAGGTTTTAAGGGCACACAGGGATGAGATTCCCAGGCATCTCAGCCTGGCTGGGGACACACACAGGCCCTGGCTGCAGCTGGAACCTGCTGTGACCAATGTGCTGCCTCTGCTCCATCCCAGAGCACTTTGTTCTGCTCTTTGCCTGTCCCTCAGGTTTCCAGCACAGGGCTGTGTTTGCTTTATGGGGCTTCAGCTTAATCCGGGGAGTGTTTTCCAGCTGAAGAGTTCCCAGGAGGTGAGGAGGTCAAGAGACATGCCTGGAGCCAGGGATCAAGTCAAGGGATTCAGCCGAGGGAAAGGGAAGGCAAAACTTGGGCAGAGCAAGTTCTGTTGGATTCCATGCAGGACCTTTTCTCCCTGTCCCCTTGCCCACACTGCCATCTTTCCTTGGAACCCATTGAGTCCATCTCTAGGGGAAACAGGAGGCTGAACATGGTGTGAGGACATCCCAAGCCATCTTGGGAGCCCTTTTACAGGAGTGCTTGGGGTATTGAGGGGAATTTCTCTCACCCAGTTGCTGCCCATCCCCCTCCATAGGTTGTCCTGCCAAGATGCTCTGGGAAGGAGCCAGGACTGGGAGTGAGTTGCTGCCAGGTCCCCAGGGGATGCATGGACAGCTTGGTGGGCTCTCCCCTGCCACAGCCACCATTCCAGGGTGCCACTGGGCATGGGAAGAGCCGTGGGTTCATGACACCAGTTGCTCCCTGTTCCTGGGGACACCAAGGGGGGCTGCAGCCAAGGACAAGCCAGGCTCACTTCTCCAACCCAACCACAGGGCACGTCTGATGTCTCCTCTGAGCTGTTTGCCAACCATCTTGCAGGTTGTCCCCCCATCCTTCTCCCTGCTACCACCTCCTTGCCCTGCCCTGCCGCTGCCTGCCCTAATCCCAGTGCTCTGCTCCCTCCCTGCTGCTAATCCTATAAACCCTCAGTAAATCCTGCTCGCCTGCCCCTGCCTCTCCACGACCCTTGTCCAAGGAAGTTTTTGTGGGATCCCTCAATTTGAGGCTGGTATTTTTTTTTAGGGGGCACAAAGCTGTCACCCAAATAGTGCAGCGCCTTGGGGTGTCGCTTTCATCAGAGCACTGGGAAGGATGCCCAAGTCCCAGGGAATTTGTGCAAAGTACTGGCAGCTAAAAGACACCTGATGCATCCCAAAATGCACCCCAAAAATGTGTCCAGGGGCTGATTTCTCAGGAAGCAGTTCCTGTGCTCTGCATGAGCCACTCCAGCCCAGCCATCTCCAGACCTACTGCTGAACCCAAGAACCAGGCATGGAAATTCCTAAGGCAGTCCTGGGGGTAGGATTGGCTGGATTCACACAGGGTTCACTATTTCAGCAGGTCTATTTTAAGACTCCCTTGGCGTGTGGGAGCAGGGCTGGCACAAAGGGAGGTCCTGATGCTCTGAGGTGCCACCCTGGCTTTTCCCATGCCAGGGCTGGGACCAGCATTCCAGCAGCACCAGTGCCTGGTGTGGAGCTGTCGTAGGGCTCATCAGCCTGCCCTGTGAGGGCTTAGGTGAGCAGTGAATCGCTGCATCTCGAGCTGGTCCAGAAAAGATTAAGCCGGCCTAAGAATAAAAGCAAGCCCTGCGGTTCAACCGACTGGGATAAAGCCTGGAAGTGTGCCAGGAGGGAATGGGATTATGGACCCCTAGCAGATTAACACCCACTCCCCATTTCAGTGCACAGGGTTGGTGTCATGCTCCAGTTGTGCTTCCCAGGCTGGATGTGTTCCTAGTCCCTCCCTTCCCAGTGCTGGCGTGGGGTCCTGTGTGTGTTTCATCCCACTAATGACCAGTTAAGTAACTCCAATAAGTGCCCACACAAGTGTAGGAGGTCAAACAGGGTCACTTTTCCAAGGGGAATAACCAAAAGGATCTCTCCTCATGAGGCCTTTATTCCTATAGAGCTGCTTCCTTCCTCAACACACCAGAAGAAGGCACTATGTGTATAAATAAATGAATTGTTATGTACAACCTATCAAATGTAATACAGCATTGATCAGGCAGCACAGATGGGATTGGAATCTACTCCTGGGTAACCACTCTCCCACCTAGTTTCCCTGCTCCCTTCCCTTTCAGATTAGGGATTGATCCAAGGGGCAGTTCCTCGATGCCTTGGCTGGTTTCTAACAGCCCCGTGCTGCAGCTGGAGCGCAGCCCTACAATCCCACCGAGACACAACCTGACATTACAACCCTTGTCACGGAGCTGGGATTGCAAAAGGCAAAGGGCCCACAGAGGAGTTTGAGGCCGTGTGCCATCAACCGCCCTCTTTGCTTTTGCCTCCTCTCCCCAGGGACATACCAGGGCCAGTGGGTCGGAGGGATGCGCCAGGGTTACGGCGTCCGGCAGAGCGTTCCCTACGGCATGGCCGCGGTCATCAGGTCACCCCTGAGGACGTCCATCAACTCCCTGCGCAGCGAGCACACCAACGGCACGGCCCTGCACCCCGACGCCTCGCCGGCCGTGGCCGGCAGCCCGGCCGTGTCCCGGGGGGGCTTCGTCCTCATGGCCCACAGCGACGCCGAGATCCTCAAGAGCAAGAAGAAGGGCATCTTCCGGCGCTCGCTGCTGAGCGGGCTCAAGCTCCGCAAGTCCGAGTCCAAGAGCTCCTTGGCCAGCCAGCGGAGCAAGCAGAGCTCGTTCCGGAGCGAAGCCGGCATGAGCACGGTGAGCTCCACCGCCAGCGACATCAACTCCACCATCAGCCTGGGCGAGGGCGAGGCCGAGCTCTCCGTCATCGAAGACGACATCGATGCCACCACCACCGAGATCTACGTGGGCGAGTGGAAGAACGACAAGCGCTCGGGCTTCGGGGTGAGCCAGCGCTCGGACGGGCTCAAGTACGAGGGCGAGTGGGCCAACAACAAGCGGCACGGCTACGGCTGCATGACCTTCCCCGACGGCACCAAGGAGGAGGGCAAGTACAAGCAGAACATCCTGGTCAGCGGCAAGAGGAAGAACCTCATCCCGCTGCGGGCCAGCAAGATCCGGGAGAAGGTGGATCGGGCCGTGGAGGCGGCCGAGAGGGCGGCCACCATCGCCAAGCAGAAAGCGGAGATCGCGGCATCCAGGTAAGGGGGGGAATCCCATCCCGGCGGCTTTGGTGGGAGCAGTGGGGTAAGAGGTGTTTTAGGGAAAGCTGCAAGTTGTGGTGGGCTCACTGCCCGGACCCCTGGGCCTGCCCAGGCCTCGAGGGTGGTGTCCATCACGGGCTGGATCCGAGCGGAATTGTCTCAGCTAACTCCGAGGGGGCTGTGGAGGCACAGCCTTCCCAAAGGAGCCGGTGGGGCCGTGCAGGGTCACCCAGAACAGGGGTGGTGGTGGCACCGTGGTGGGACTGCAGGGGTGGGGCTCTCAGGCTGGCAGCTGTCACAGAGGGGCTCCTGGGTTATTCACCCCATTTTTCCCCATCCTCTTGGATAAGCAGGATGACATCCCTAGCAGCTCCTGAGGTGCTGCTTGCCTGAAGCCTCTGTCTGACTTATAGCCAAGAGGAACCATCTCAGGGATGGCCTGTGCTAGGGGGATTCCCAGCTATTTCCTTTCCCAAAAGGGATTTTGAGTGGAAATCAGTCAAATCTCTGTCTGCAGCTGATGCCTGTGGAGGGTTTGTCCTGCCTGAGACTGCTGGAAAACAGCAGATCTGGGAGCCCAAATGATTCCCCCTCTCCCTGTGCTGACTGGAGCCATCATGGAGCTGCTCAGTGCTCCAGAGCTGGGACCTGATCCACATGAAAAACAGCATCAGGGAGTGGGGAAAAGGGGTCATGTCTATTTTAAGTTGAAATAGGGTCCCCAGTTCAAAGCAAGGCCAGATCAAGCACCTTCTACCTGGCTCCCAAAGGGCACCTGGAATTTCATGGCTTGCAGCAGCTCCCAGACCAGAGATGAGCCAAGGAGGAAAGGCCTCTCTGGAGAATTCAGGGCTCTTTGTATCCTTTTTGGGATGGTTTATCAGAGCATGTCATTCCTTTCTGTTTTCTGAGCAAGAGCTATATATAGCAGCCAGGCTGGGAAAAGGGCTGGGGTTAGGGGAAAAACCCAGGTACCTCCCGAGTCTCCTGTGCTGGATCAATTGTTGGATCTGGAATATTTGTATGCAGAGTCACACTTGAAATCTTTATCAGCCTGTCTGCTGATGGCTTCTCTGCAATATGAATGAGACTCCCAGGCCTGCTTTGGGAGCCTTCTTGTGCTTGATGATGTTTTTGAGCTGATGTTGTACCAAATTGTTGTCAAAGCTTTAGAAAACTGAAAATCCCACTAGAATGCCAGGTAGGAAAGCAGAGCAGCAGAAAGATCAGATCTTCCCCTGTGATCTGGGGATGTGAATGCCTCGAAAGGCCTGAATCCTGGAAGTGTGGAGCTCTAGTCTGCTGTGGGATGATGGGTCTGAGAACCTGCTCATCCTCCATCCCCAGGTGATAATGGTCCTGGAAAGCCACAAGAGAGGGATTAGAAGAGATTTGACACACACCCCC